>JBBMOE010000076.1:479751-541651 GCA_037975065.1 Chaetodon trifasciatus
CACATTTCAAATGACTTCAATACATATAGAATAAAAATGTGTAAACATTGTATCAAGTGTTAATCTACTAAGTGGGGTATTAAGTGAGATGACATGTTAAAACAACATTTTGTTAGGGGTTTAAATTACTACTTGAAGTAGCCACTGATTTACTTTAATAGCCTAAGTCAATTAAAAAACATAAAATTAAAATCAAAGTGAGGTACAATCATAGCCTAGCAAAATATGCCTTACCTTTTTGAATGATATTTTTATATTTCATTTTTAGCTGCTCCTTTTCTCCCCTGTTGGATTGTACCTAAATGATTTATATCCATAACTGTATGCTACAATCTTAAGTACGGTTAAATGTTAAGTCAATGGAATAGTGCATTCAAACTTACGCGTTGCCTCGGGAAGCAATTTTCTCCCATGCTGTTTCTCTCTCCGCTGCCGCAGCGGTGTTACATTTACGCCGAAATATGTGGTCATACTCCACATAGGCCTGCAATAAGACCTCCAACTCCATTGGGGTAAAATAACTTGATCTTTTTTTGTCAGTTGCCGTGTGTGGCACTCGTGGTATTGGGGCTCCATTCTTCGTGATGTTTGGTTTGCAAGAAACTTTCACATAATTCAGTGTTCTTGAACATAGACTTAAGAGTTCCCAGGATGGGTGTATACACCACCCTCTTTTCCAAATCTGTGCCTTAAATGTTTGAAATACAGCTGAGAACTGCCTCTCTCACTTGCCTATGAATATCATTTACAAGTTCCTCCATGGAACCCACCATTGCTTGGACTGCGCTCTCAGCAACACCAGATGCTTGCAACTGTGCTACAACAGAAGCACACATGTTTAACACATGATTATTGCCAACAGAGAGCTGGGTGGTTATTGAAGAGTCTGTACTGACTGCCTGTGAAGTTGAGGGCTCAACAACTTCATTCTGAGTGTCCACATTGTCAGCAGTATTAGTCAAAGCAACATCTGGAATATATGGAAAGTATACATATGGAAATGAACAAGATGCTTCTTGAAACCTGAATAGGTGCAAAATGATGAACAACATCCCGGCTGTCCACATTTCAAACATAATGTCTTTCCAGGATATAGACCGTGGTGGAGTCTTAAATGCTGACAAAGCAATGCAGAACTTTTGTGGTGTCCCTTACAGACATAACAAAGAAACACATTTGCATCCAAGGATATTTATCACCAAAAGCTTCGTGCAAAAATCTTGCTCTTAACTCCTTGACTCTGGGACTTTCCTTGGCATCCTTGGCACTTCCCACGTCAATGTTAAAAACTGTGGTTTGCACAAACGTGTAGAAGTTGAAGGACAATTCATGGAAGTTGACACTGAAGATGAAGTGTGCTTTGAAGAGCTCATCAAAAGAATCAGAAAGTCAGCAATTATATTCATCATCATCATTACATCAAACAACAAAGCCACAGTTTAACTGCACAATATCTTGTGTGTGATATTTGATAACTAATATCATTTGTTACAAAAGCTGCACACCTCTTTTGCCGATTCCTGTTCAGCATGAGTTCTCTTCCCTCTGTTTGTCTGAACAATCACTGTTACATCTGATGAATCAGAGGATAGGGAGTCTCCTGACACTGACACAGATGAGTTGTCTGGCATAGATGACTCCAATGAAGTATATGATAGATCATTTTGAAGCACAGTTTAAAAAAATGTATACACAAAGTAAAAAAATTTTATCATTAATGTGCACTCTCTACATTTGTGCGTACCTACATTTTCTTTTTCTTGAAATTGCGTTTGAACACACAATGATGACTTTTTTTGTTTACATCGTCTAATTGCCATTTTTCTGAAATGGCATTTCATATGTGTATTATTATGGCAGCAGCTGAGGGGGGTGTGACTCCGTTTGGCTATAAAGTTGAGATTAAACTTTTTTTTTTTTTTTTAAATCCCAGACGTTTGAAACAAACAAACAAACAAACAAACAAACAAACTACTAGGGCGTGGTGTGGCACTGGGATTCATGTTTACATGAATCAGCAGACGTGCGGAGAGGGAGGGAGGGAAACGTTAAACGTGAGTCAGCAGCTTCTTCCCTCACATGGTTCAGATTCGTGAACAACGTCATGAGAGAGGACAGAGTTCAGCCGAACCCACCGACGAAAACAAGGTTTAAGGGTCTGTATGTGAAGTTCTTAGCTAATGTTACATGTTAGCTCGTTGGTCAGTCGACAAAACCGGATGTGACCTACACTAAAGGGTTTTTTTTTTTNTCTACTTATCATCATTTTTCTACATTTGTGTTACAGCCAAATCCAAGCTCAATGTTGGAATACTTGGTGTGTCTAGATCACCAGCACAACATGACGGACAGTCCCATTACCACAGCTATCACCCCTCCTGCCACTCCAGTGAACCACAGGCTATGTCCGTCCATACCCGTTCCCAGTTCAGCCATAGCTTCTACAGAGAGCTCTGCAGTTAGTCTCATGGTACTCAGCCCCATGACTGACACCTGTAGTTCCATTAGCTCTTTGTGTGGTGTCACCTCTTCAGCCAGGGACACTCTCAGATCAACATCCAGGGGTCCTGGCTGCTCTGAATGGGATCCTGTCAATGCTGCAGCTCACCTACACCTGTTGGGGGAATCATTGTCCCTCATTGGACACCATCTTCAGGAGACAAATGTGAGTCATGAAAATAAAAAAAAATTGTCTTTATTTCTAATGATTACTGGTCTGAGATGCTGCCTTTGATATCGTTAGGCTGTTTCATAGATAATAAAGAGGCTGCTCTTTCATTGGAACTAATTGGATATGTATATTTTTAATGTTTCAAATCATGATATGATGAAGTGCTGCTTCATGTTCTCAAAGTATTGCATGTTGTTCATCTTTTTTGTTTACTTCTCAAACTGACACGTGAGGGGTGTTGTGCCTGTTGGGAAAAGTGGCCGAGCAAATTACTGCCCATTTGAGAGCAAAAAACAACAAATGGAGATGACTGAATGCTGCTCACTTAACCAGGCAGCCAGACCAAATGACCAATTAAGAAGGCCCATGAATGTGGGGGTACAGATAAGTATGAGTGCAATGGGGTTAAAATACCAGCGTACTGTATACTTTGGCACAGTATTTTGAGGTAGAGACATGAATCCTGGAGCCCAAAAGATGTGTTTTAGAAAAAGTCCAAGGACATGTTGAAAGCTGTGGAATACTGCAGTCGTACAAATCGAAACCCTTGACTGGTTTGTCAGCTGTATGTCTCTGTGACTGTAACTGACTACAGGATCGAGGAGGGCAGGTTTCATTTTGCCTCTGGGGAACATGAAGCATATTCACTGATAATTGCCTGTCTTTGTGTGTCTGCAGAAAATGGTGAGTGTGTCGAGTAGCTTGTCTCTGCTCTTGGATTCTCTGCTATGTGGTCTGGCTCCTCTGATCTGCCTCACCACAGAAGTACCAGAGCTGAGGAGCTGCACACAACACACACTGGTGAGAGATGCAGCCACTTAACAGTATTCACACCACATACTTAACACTGTTTATGTGCCGATGCATGCATACGAGTGACACTGTAGTTCTGCCAGTATGTTATGTGTTAAGGAAGGAACAACTGTTGCCTCTCTCTGTTTTTTGAGGCCTCCACTCTGGAAAACATTGCCTATGTGATGCCCGGGATGTGAGTGATCATGACAACTCTGCCAGCAGCGCACAGGATGTCCTAAAATGCTGAAAGACGTTATAGGTTAGTTTACACTTGAAAAATAAGTATATTTTGTTCTAAAAACAATATTTGTCTACAGTATAAAAATACTTTAGCTTTGTCACAAATATGCAGGTTTACTTTATTATGTCAAGGCTTTTTCTTTAAATATTTTCGTGAAGATTGAACTTTGTAATTTTCTTTTACTGACCTGACACCTTCTGTCTGTGTCCCTGGACACATGAAAAGTGTCAAACTCTATTTGTGCTGCCTCACAGTGTTGTTGATCAGGCATCACGTCGATGAACTAGACAGCCTCAAACATGATCTTGGATCTATACTCAAAAATAAAAGCTGGAGAAAATATACATTTGCATAAGTTAATTGTATATAACTGTATCTCTGGCACCTCTGTTGCTACATTTGGCTCAATATGACCAGGAGTCATAGAAGCCTGAATTTGATTTCTCTGTAATTTCTCATTGTTGTCAAGTTGATGACATCATCCAATAAGCTAAGAGCGGCCGTCTTTAACTTAATGTTTTCAAATTCTGCTCAGGGTTTATGGCACATCCAAACATTTGGAGTATTTCAAACCTGAAATATCACCTCAATGCAAAGCACTTAGCAGCGAGCTCGAAGGTCAAATGTAGCACCGGCCCTGATGTTATCGTCATGTCTCGTCTGGTCTCATCAAGCCTCACTCAAACAGGCATTCAGACTCAGTCTTAGTCAGTCAACCTGTGAGAGATGATATATGCAGTCTTGCAAGTCCTGAGTCTGTTCATTCCAATGGAAGAAGAGAACGTGAGAAAGATTATGACTGATTCTTTTCCTCCATAGTTGCTCAAGTAAATATTGGACCCATTTTTCACAAGCCACATATTCTCCGAACAGTGTAACACTGAAATGACATTTTTCAGACCAACAAATCAGGAGAAACTTGTCTGCGTCTCAGCAACACATTCTTGTGAGATCTGGACATCTGGAGTGAGTGTATTCAGCTAGCAGGTGAAAATGAGCAGCAAAATAAGGCACAAACATTAAATCTGTACTTTATCTAAAGTTGTATGGCTTTGACAGGGACAAGCAATAGTCTATTAGTAATGTATGTGCAAAAAATAGCCAATGGGGATCAGGGGGACACGGCGCACACTTTGGAGACAGGAAGTGAATACCATTTGCGCAGCTTGTGAATCAACTATCGAGCTTCAGTTCGAACTTTTCTCATCTTTTTGTGATGTTTCTTTTTTATGTGGAGCAGCGGACTGTAGGACTAGTACGCTGTCCCCCAAAAATGGCAGCGCTGCCTCAGAATACTCTGCGATTCCTCCTCCCTGTTGAAGCGTAAGTCTTCAAGGGTGTCATCAACTATGGAGGATGAAACGGCAAAGTGAATGCCCGTCTGTATGACCTACAGGCCTCTTTGATTTACTTTGCGTTGTAAACTTGTCATGTCTGTCTCATGCCATCATTCCTGATTGGGCATGACAACAGCAGTATATGAAAATATTTACAGGCATATTTTACCAGTTATCAACCTCAACGACTGCAACCCCTGAAGCTCATCCACGAGTTTTGACACCTCATGGGTGTGTCAGATAAAACTAGAATGATTCACATGTGCTGCGGGTCACACCTCCTCCGCCCCATCGTGGAATGTTTAGCAGCCTGCAGACAAAGAAACCTGTTGTAGGCACAAAACTACATTATGAGCGCGTTCATGCGTTCAAACTTGGGAGTGGCGAGACGGATAGCTCCCTGAGCTGAACCTCACCTGCTGAGGCAGCTTTTAGTCGTCAACATGTACTGAAGTTGTCTGGATGAGAGACATATATCAGTGCCAATTGAACAGAGCACGCAGAGAAGACAGCACATGAACGCAGCGTCAAAAACCTCCAACAGGTGAGTAACTATGTTTTTTTAATGTTTCAGTAATACACCTGTTTACTAAACTGAGTACTAGTTATCTGAAAAATAAAGTGGGAGTTTATCTGAAGTGGCGAAGTTTCATATTTCTGTTTAATCTCAACGTTATGTGCACTGTAGTGTTTTTATACCAGCTGTGTCGTTCTGAGAAAGTGGTTGTCAGAGTTATGTGAGCTGTGAATAGACGGCACCTGTCATCCAGTTACACTCTTTGCTTTTCGGCTTAGTTTAATGTCAAGTTTGAGTTTCACCTTGCTGCTAAATGTGTGCAGTCTTTATCAAACACCGCTCTGTTGCATGGTGCCATATGTTCAGTCCTCTTTTCTGTGTGCATTTGTAGGTGGATGTGTTTTGTGCATGTTTACATATCAGGCCTAATATAAAAGTCCACGTAGAAAATGTCGTAGGACAGGACTGGCGAGGTGTGGTGTGTTCTCAGACACACTGAGAAAAAAAGAGACAAAGTGACGAAGGGAAGCAATGTGAACCAAAAGCTTTGTGTAAAAGCATATCTATTATCATTTACCTCGGTTCTTGTTAATTCATGCACAGCAGGTGAGAAGATGGAGTGAATGTGTAGGTAAGAACCGTGATGCTCCAAGGAAACTTCAGAAGAAGACTGTTGTTGTTGATTAACGATAACAACACTCAGGGAAGAGAGGCGATCACACACATCACAGATGAAAAAGGCAACACAGACATCATGGTTTTCATGTTTATTATAAGTCATCCTGACCACATTATCAAGTGTCAGGTTAGATAACTAAACTCCTCCCCAACCTGTCTCGTCCTCAGTTTTTCCAGTTTTGTTTTCATGTGGTTTCATCTTCGTGTCAGTCTAGAGGCAAACCGTTGATTAAACCCACACGTATGAACACATTCTCATGACACACCTCCAATTTTGTTCACTTTCCAGCTATGAGTGAACACTTGAGAGGGAGCTACTATGAGTCCTCGCCTCCAGAGCTCAGACTCGTTCTTTTGGGAAACATTGGATGTGGGAAGACGTCGTCAGCAAACACTATCCTGGGCCAGCTGTCCCCCATCTCTCCTGATGCCTCCAGGAGCTGCCAGCTGCGACAGGGCGTCTCTGATGGCAGGAGAATGACCCTGGTGGAGGCGCCAAGGTGGTACTGGACCGGTGGAAAGATGGAGGACAGCGTCAGGAAGGAGACGGAGCGAGCAGTGACGCTGGTGGCACCAGGCCCGCACGCTATTTTGCTGCTGGTGCCTGTTAGCCAGTTCACAGAGGTTGGTTGTGGTTCCTATCTGGCCTTTCACTTGTGTTTTGCCGTTGTTTCTCATTTGCTCATGCCATCATCAGTGACGTCTTTTTGGTAGTTTTACAAGTAAAATATTTGATTTATAGTTCTGTGTTTCCTCATATGTACAGTATTCATTCAGATTTTTCTTTTTGGAAAATTTTACCATGTCCTTTTTTTATGGCAGCGACTTAAGCAACTGAAGCTGAAATATTAGCCTGAATAATGTTTCTTTTCTTTCCCTGGTGTTCCCAGATGGAGGGTCGTGTGCCTGCAGAGCTGGAGGAGGTGTTTGGGGATGAGGCGCTGGATCACACCCTGGTCCTGCTCACCTGTGGGGACTACTTGATGGGAAGAAAAGCGGAGGTATTAGAGTTGCACTCTCAGTCTCAGCCCTCTTAGTTTTAGTATTTTTAAAGGTATGCTACATCTCCTTCAGATATTCTTGCAGTGTTTCCTCACCATTCACGGTGTCGAGATTGAACTAATCATTTGCAGTTTGTAAGAGCTGGAGAGAAACAACCTATTGCAAATCTGAATTGTTTTCCACAGGAGTACCTGCAGAGAGAACACCCAGGATTAAGGCACATAATTGACCGCTGTGGGGGGAGGTACCATGTCATCAATAATCGCCAGCAGGAGGACAGGGAGCAGGTCCATGAGCTGCTGGAGAAGGTGAGAAGTTTTCACACACATTTTGCAGTGTGTATTCACAGATCCTCTGTTTTCATAGTGATGGTGGTGGTTATCTTACGGTTTCGTCCGTTTTGATATGTACTTTGAAAAACACTTGAAATGAGGGACGTGGATTTCTTCTAACACTTTTCCAGACATTGAATTTCTGTTTTGTTGTGGTCTTTTTAGCTAGTCACACCCAGCCATACTCAGGACCAGTTTGGGTAATAGTGATTAGGATTATTACATTGAAAAAACCCTGAGCTGACATGTCATTTGTTCCACAGTGGAGATTAACTGCAGGAATTAGTGTATAACAAGATTTGTACTTCTGCTACCAAATTGTTTTTATTATTCTTGTTTGTTTGTGTGTGTCAGCTCAATTAGGACATGCAAGCCACTACTTTTCTCATTCATAACGTAGGTCAGCTCCTAGCTCACACTATGTTTTGAATCATTCAGCCCATTCCCACTATATTCCTTCTTATACTATTTCATACATTTATAACTTTTATCCACCCATTCCTATTAGCAAAAACTCCATTCAAGTGCAGTTTCACACTGCAGAAGTTTCTTCAGAAATTGCTTCTCTGATTATAAACATGACACTGTAATTGTAAACATGAGTATGAGGGACATTTCCTAAATGTATTGTTCCTTCATGTATCTATTTATGCTACAGGTGGACAATTTGGTGAAGAAAAATGGGGTATACTATATGAAAACAGCCCAGGAGAGAGAGCTGGAGAAACTAGTGAAAGAAAGAAGGCGAGAACTCATGGAATGTTACAGAGTTCAAAAAGAGGAGAGAAGAGAGACGGCCGCCACGACGCACATGACAAACACAGAGACACAGAGGAGTGTCGATAGAGGAGAGGAGCGCAGAGCTGCCTTGGAGAGGAGGAGAGGAGAGGAAAGGGATGTTATGGAGGGAAGAGTGGGTGTGAGCCAAGTGTCTAACGGGCTTCATTCAGCTCCAACACCAGAGCGACAGTCCTATTCAGAGCAGTGTGATGACAGGAACTTGAAGAGGACGCCCAGTTTCAGACTGAATGCAGGTAAACACCAATAGAAATTGGCACTGGATCCCATTTTTGTATCCTATGTTGTGTCTACATCACAATGACATGTAAAAAAAGAAGAAAAGTGAATGTGAGCAGAAAACGAACCCTCCCTGTTTTCCCTCTGTAGATGGAGCTCTACTCTCACAAATGTCTGATGCTAAACCATCTCCAAAAGTGACCACTACTTGTAAGTCACAGGACTTCGCTGCCACTTTATAGTTTGCTTCTATGATTTTTGAAGTTTAAAAACATTTAAAATCTTCAATATTAAACTCAGTTTTCACCCAATTGTTTCCAGTTCACCACAGAATCAACAGCTTTGAAGAGAGATCCCCTGAGGCCTCTCCAACCTCTGCTTCTCATTCGCCCGTCTTCTCCTCTTCCCCCTCCTCGCCAACCTTCACCTCCTCTCCCTCCTCCACCCCAGCATTCCCCCCTTCCTCCTCATCCTCCTCGTCGTCCTCTCCGGAGCTACGTGTGGTCCTGCTCGGGCGATCTGGGTCGGGGAAGAGCACAGCTGGCAACATCATACTGGGGCAGGAGGAGTTTGAGTCACGCCCTGAAAGCCTCATAGCGATCACTCAGGAGTGTGAGAAGAAGAAAGCTCTGGTTGAAGGAAGACGGGTAAGTTATTAAGATGTTGTTTGCTTGCACAGTTCCACCAAAACCCCCAAACAGCTAATGTTTGACGTGCTCTTCTTGTTTTGTGTCATGAAGTAATGCTATCTGGCTGATTTCCTATGAGCTTACTCTTCATATCACTGCATGCATCTCCTCTCTCACCTGCAGGTGGCGGTGGTGGATACTCCAGACTGGTTCAATTCAGAGAAAACTCCAGATGAGGTGCGAGCTCAGATCTCCTCCTGTGTGGCTCTGTCCAGTCCCGGTCCTCATGCCTTCCTCCTGTGTGTCCCCTTAGACCAGCCCGCAAAGACCGAGCTGCAGGCTCTGTGGGCCCTCGAGTCTGTTTTTGGCCCAGAGGCAGTCCAGAGACACACTGTGGTCCTCTTTACTTATGCAGATCGACTGATGGAGAGCGGGAAGGCTGGAAATGACAGCGTGGAGGCATACATTGCTGGTCAGCGGGGGGATTTGTTAAAGCTCGTGGAGAAATGCGGAGACAGGTTTCATGTGATGGAGAACAGAGGAGGTTGGAGAAAGAGCAGGAATGTGGCGGAGCTGCTACAAAAGGTGGAGCAGACAGTGGAAGAGGCTGGAGGTCAGTGTTATTCTTGTCCAGCTTTTCAGGAGGCAGAGAACAGAGTGAGGCAGAGGCAGGTGGAGATAGCAAGGGAGAGAAAGGGGAAAACATTAGAGGAAGGCAGACAAGGAGACGTTAGACAGCTCAGCTCTGAAAGGCGGGTTCTTTATCCCTACATGCAGCCTGTGGCCGAGGCAGAAGAGGAAGTGAGAGAGGACGAGATTGAGAAAACAAGGGATGAGGCAGAGATGAGTGTAAAAGACATGAATATCGAGAGCCTTCCTCCTATTACGCTTTCCAACATGTCACCCTCACTTCTCCGTTCCATTATGGAGAAAATGGAGTCTAGTACAAAGAATTTACCAAAACTGTTGGCAGATAGCTCTGTGTGGGTCTGTGAGGGGGCAAAGAAGATGAAAAATAGTCCAGTGTGGGGGACAGTTGGCAGTGGAGCACAAAATGTCCAGAAGATGGTGGCTGATAGTTCTGTGTGGGGGAAGGTGGGAGCTGGTGCCGGACATGTGTCCAAACTGGTAGGAGATAGAGTTCCCAAGGTAGTGGTGGATGGTTCTGCATGGGTGGGATCTGGAGCAAAGGCAGCAGCTGCAAGTCCCATGTGGGAAAAAGTTGGTTCAGGGGCCAAAGTGATGGCAGAGAGGTCCATGCATGTCGGAGCTGGGATTGGATCTGGGGCAAAGAATCTGGCGCAGAGTCCTATGTGGGGAAAAGTAGGATCTGGGGCCAAAACTGGAGCTAAACTGGTGGCTGACAACTCTGTGCGAGTTGGAGCTGGAATTGGTGCCGGTGCAAAGAAGGTGGCACAGAGTCCAGTGTGGGGCAAGCTGGGCTCTGGGGCCAAAGCAGGGGCCAAAATGGTGGCTGAGAGCTCAGTGTGGGAGAAAATTGGGTCTGCTGCTAAACAAGTGCCCAAAGTGGTCATAGGGGGTGCACTGCTGGGTCTGGTGCTCGGCGTGTTTTTGGGGGGTGTGATTGGCGGAGCTGTCGGGGCAGCTGCTGGATCTGCGGTATCTGAGGTGGGCAGACGAAAATTCAGCAATGACAACACGTCAGAAAAGGCCGATGATGCTACAAGAAATGTGGCGAGAACAGTGAACGACAGCATGGACTCTCTGCTCAAACAAGGAGAGAAAATCCTGAAAACTGAATGAGTGAATAGAAAATTTATAACAAATGTAAAACCTTTACTTGTTTTGACTTAGTAGTTGGTCAAAACCGGCAAATATTTTTTTCACTTTTCAATTTGGCAGATCGATGAGCTTTAAAGACACTTTTCTATTAGTCTTAGTCTGTTTAAATATGATTCAAGTTAAAGGGTTACTTCCAAAATGCTTTTGTCAAATGGGCTCAACTGTTTTATTAGACAAATGCCTTGAGATGATTCTCAGCTTCACTATTATTCCATTACCGGCATACGTTAGGATAAATCCAGATTCCAGATTTTGACAAAATGAACTAAATCTGATTGATCTGTTCAGGCAGGTGTTTGTCTTATAAACTGTGTGGAAGAGAAATGTGTAAAAAAATGAAAGTGCAATTAGCATTTTTGCCAAATCTTTAACCTTTGATCCATTCTTTCCTGTCCATCTGCTGAATGTAAACTTTATTTTTGTAAGTCATTGAACAAGTTATATATTATATCCAGTCACTTCGCTCTTATCTCCTATAAATGCTGTAATTTTCCTCCGCACTCAATTAAAAAAATACTCAATATAGAATTATTGTGTTGTTATTTTGGATGTTGTCTTAATTTAACACAGCATAATGTATGAAACCTTCTTTTGATGCAATGTGACGGACGGTTTTATCACAACCTTTTAAAAATTTTTTCACTCTTTCACTGTCCTACACTGACATTTATTAAAGCTCTGCCTTTAAAAAGCTGGAGCCTCATCATCATCATCATCATCATCATGCTACAGAGAAGCTGCATCCAGCATGTCCCCTCCTCACATGGGATGTTCAGGTTTAGCCTGTGAAGAAGAGCTACTGGTATTTCTGTGCGCAAGTGGGTGTGACTCCGGTGGCAAGAGGGGCTCAACGGAGGGGTGGAGGCAGGGGCGTTATCTCTGAGTCCCAGACTAGCCAGAATCACTCTGCTTGGCCTCCTGTATCAGAAGAAGGAGAGAAGGTTAACACCCCATCTATGAGGTTTCACTTTCTTGACCTATATGCGTCATTGCAATTTTTTTAATATAAAGTAATGCAAATATTTAAAAGAAAAAACATGCACACATTAGAAAAGCTTGTCCTTTTCTCTAAATAAGCTGAATTTTAGCAAAAGCTGTTATGTTTTGTTGATTTCAATAAATTCAGCTGGTGGACGGAAAAGAGACAATATATGAATAGCAGCAAAAATGTACATTTCTAGTATAGTAATGTGAAATGACCGTGTGAAAGACGTCGGTTGTAGTAATAAACCTGTAGAGAATTATCCCCTGAATCTGCAGCTTTTCAGCAAGTTTCACTTCATTGCTTAGCTGCTCTCATATAACCATTTTCGACCACAGCAGGCAGCTGTTCTACTACCTGCTGACTCCAGATGAATTATAATGTTGCTCCGCAGCTGCTTGATGTGAAAACATCAAGTAACATGCTAACATGCACCATATCAACTTTAAAGGTGATAACGTGTTGATGCTGCAACAGTCAGTCATTGCAGGTTTAATGTTGTTAGCAACACCTGTGCTTCTGAGTTGGTGACAAGTTGTCTGCAGTGAAAAAGGTCTATTGGTTTATCCTCCAACACATCATGGCCATGACATCAGGAGGCCTTTCGTAAGAACTACAAATCATATAACGTTAAATAACTCCCAGCAACACAGCAAATCGCTAGTGTTGCTGCAGATAAACTGTCAAAAACTTTGTGCAATTGCAGAATTCTGGAGTACACCTTCAGTTTGTGTGACCCCTGCCTCAGTCTGTCAGCCTCTCTGTGGTGGCACAGCAGAGCGGGCAGAGGCAGCCGTAGCAGCGTTGTGAAAGCAGCTCTTCCTGTTGTGCGGTCCTGAAACCGGGTGTGTAGGGGTTCCCAGAGCATCCTGGTGGCTGTAGTCTCTTTCTGTTTTTTCCCTCTCTTTTTCTTCCATGCAGTGTTTGCCACCCACACGTCCAAACAGCCATCAAACACACACATACATACATACACACACACATACACACACACACACACACACACACACACACACACACACACACGTACATCGCCACCACCCCTCCTCCAGGAAACTCGTTGGCTGTCAATGAGACAGCACTAACTGTAGACGTTTCCTGGACACTTGATAGAGCCAAGCACGCAGGCAGAGGGACACCAGCACCACGGCACAGCTGCAACTTACCCCCAACCTTTTCAGACACCCCCTACCACCACCAGCACCACCTGGCTGAACCCCATCTCTAACCGCATTCCCACATCCATCCTGACCTTTGTCACACACAACCGCACACCTGCAACTGTTACATAAATCATTTGCTAGCTGCACATCCACTTGATTGCTTGCACACACACAGGCACATATACAGTACACACAAACACATCAAAACATACAGTGGTGGAAGGTAACTAAGTACATTTACTCAAGTACTGTACTTTGAAATGCTTTACTAAACTTCCACTTTATGCTGCTTTTCTTCTACTTCTTATAGAAGTAAAATATTGGACTTTTTACTCAATATTTGACAACATTCATTACTAGTTATTTTCAGTCAATACAAAAATAAATCAGATGATAAATTATGATGTTTTCTATGGATTCAGATATCTGGCAGTGTGCAAAGTAGTTGACATGAGGGACTCTTACATATGAGTGCATCAATAATTATAATCCAAAACTATAGTATACATTATTCTGAATTGGGCCATTCTGCATCATGACTACTTTCACTTTTGATACTTTAAATATATTTTCATGCTAATACATTTGCTAGATGCTAGATTTTAAAAGCAGGACTTTTACTTGTATCAGGATATTTTTACAGCGTTATTGCTAGATTTAAGTACTCCTTCCACCACGAGAAACATTGTACAATACATGTACAACACTCTAACACTAAATCTGCTTCCCAGGAAAAGTCCAGCACTTCACCAGCATCAATAGTTTAGTCACCAGATTTTCTTCCCTTCTTTTTTCCAGGGCTGGGATTGTCACAGTGATGTCAGCGAACAGTTATATTGGGCTTCAGGGTGTCACATCACTCACTATTTTTATTTCTTTTTAACTGGTGTTGTTGATGGTTCCCTTGTTAAAAGCACTGCTATCAATCTGTCATTCTGGGGAACAGCACAAACAAACAACATGGAGTTTGACCTTGGCCCTGACTGTATAATGTGTGCTGACAAGTTTGTTGTGTTGCTCTATGAACATATGGACACTGGCCTTATCGGCATGTTATTGTTTAAAATAAACATTTGCATATCAGTTGTTTTTTCATAACCAGAGCTTTGCATTTATCTGTTTAACATTTGATGGTTATTGTGATCACGGCACTCTGAGACTGCGATTGGCTGAACACTATGTTGGTACACCAACGTTCCCTAAACATTTGACAAACACGGCAAAACATTTGGATGTGTTGAGAAATCATGCTGACAGAGAGCTGTCTTTGGAGCGCAATAAGAGGATGTCAAATACGGAACAGCAAACTAAAACACACTTTATTTCTGTCTGGTACAAGTGTGTCACAATGTCAGGGTGGGACCATCAATCCTGCTCCTCTTACAATAAGAACAGCAGGAACGTTAAAAGCTGCAACTTTGATCCATGAATGAGTTGCATTTTTTTTTTATTTAAGCTTATTTAGTTGCCACTGTAAATCCAGCCTGATACCATCTAATTAGATTTCCAGGATCCTGTTTGCATAATTTGTCCATGTTATGGATTCATGCTGTTTGAATTTGGGGTGCAATGTTCAGACTTTATTTGGATATGAAATATGTACGAGTCTGATGTTCTGTGATGCTTCATGCCTCTCAACATGCCCCAGAGCACAGTTCATTATTTTCCTGAAACACAAAGCTTCATACTCAATGTTTGCACATCACCATAAAAAACATGAAGGCTGTTAAAAGTCCATCTCTTACTAATTCACATTACATTTGATGTCAGCTGATGATTGTGTGTTCTGTCCGTCAGTGTGACATTTAAACTCCCTTGTGAGACTCTCTTTGTTCCCTGTCCTCTGGTGTCACCGCTCATCATTTGTGGCTGACACCATCCTTATCTGACCCTTAACTTTTCCCAGAATGCCATGGGTCACCAAAGAGGTCTTAGCACCAAAGCTCTCCTCACTGTCTGTGTCACCGTAACAGCTGGACGTTGCCGGGGAGTTAGCCAGTGCAATGACTGAGTCGGTCGAGTCTCTGTCCCTGCGGACAGACGATGGTGGTGCGGCGTGGGACAGAGGAGTGTCGCACTGAAAAAGAGGGTTCAGCTTGTTGCTGTCCAACCCGGCCGTGGTGCTTTCGTCCTCATCCTCGTTGTCAGCGGAGTCCCTGCTCTTGTCCTGTGCCTGGTCGTTGAGCAGAGTGACCAAGAAGTTGATGTACTTCACAGCCAGACGCAGGATTTCATTCTTGCTGAGCTTCTTGTCAGGTGGGTGTGTGGGAATGAGTTTTCTCAACTCAGAGAAAGCGCCATTCACGTTCTGCTGTCGCCAGCGCTCGCGGCTGTTGGTGAAGACACGGCGAGCAATTTTCTGTGGAGGGCCTGTTGGACACACATCAACAGTGTCTAAGTGTGCGGGGCCTTAAATGACATAAGACAAAGTTGAAGTATATTCTTCTGATTGTTGACAAATCTCATAAAAAGACCAAAATCAACAATGAAATCATCTTACGAACAAGGAGTGTGTAGCCAAAGTCTAATGCAGCTTATTTGTTGCTCTGTGATGTGTGCTGCTGTGCTAAATACTCAGTACAGCACCAAATGTGTATTAATCCACCACTGAAAATAGTCCCTTAACAAATGCACTTTTTTACTCCTGCTTGATTAATGCTTGTTAAATATTACAGTGCCCAGCTGTTTTAGGGATTTTTTTTACCCTTAAAAAAATCCAAATATATATCTCTGACCCATTTTTTTTTTTTTTTTAACATTCATGTCTTCAGTAAGAACAACTGAGCTTTGGGCTGAATGTCACAAACAACAGAAAGAAATCTTGGAGGAAATGTTGAGAGACAGACAAAGACATTGATGTCAAAACACAGAATATGGGCCGCCTTATCCTTTATCACTGCATCATTTCACATACAGTAACTATATCAGTGCTGACATCTGATTCTTTGTTTGGTTGCACAGACACTCACATTCAGTGATCTCCATCTCAAAGTGTGATGAGGGTCTTCTCTTGATCCGGCTGTTGTTGATGACACTATAGTTTCCTGCTGAGGGACCCAGGTAAGAACTAGAGGTAAAAACATAATGATGTGTGTGAAAATGTGACATTCATGGAACTGCATTCACAATCAACCTAGAAAGTAAAATATGTCTAAATGTAATGGGCAGGTGACAAGCTTGCTGGGTCGTTCCAGCCCCTCTCTTCTTAAATAGAAAGACATGTTGGAGAGTGGATGGAGAAATCGAGAAGATGGTGGAAGCCAATGTGATTACACTGGTGGCATTGATTGAGTATGCATGCAGAGTTTTATCCTAGTCTCATTAAGTCTGGTTACTAGCTGATTCTACCTCGGGGTTGGGGGTGGGGGGGGGGTGAAATTGATCAATGCTTCCTGCTACAGACAGACTGGAGAGAAGTGAGGAGGAAACCTTATTCCCAGACCCCCATGACAGATGGTGAAGCTATAGATGTAGCCACTGTGAAAAAAGCCCTGCTTTTAACATAGCTGATGCTCCTCTGTTACAGAAAGAAGCTGTGTGGAAAATCCTTTTTGGAGTAAAGAATAGATGAACAGCAGGAGGGCATTGATAACGTCTGCAAATGAATGCCTTTCTTCATGAGTGGAAGCTTGGAGTTGCCAACTCTACGAGCCCAAAAAGTGCTTCAAGAGTTCTGTTATGTCACCTTTTGTCAGTTTGACGGCTAAATTTAGCTGCAATTAAAATTAGATGTATAGTTTTAAAAGTGATCTCTTTTCAGGTTTTTATTTCTAAATGCACGCAAAAGAAATCCCATGATGCAACTCATGAACAGCCAAACGTTCTGGAGAGCAAATTTAGCGTGTGAAATGTCAGAAATGAGAGGTCCCTTCATAACAGCACACATCCTGCTGTCAATTTCACAGAACCGTGCAGCGTAGGGACTATCAATCACTATGGGAAGTAATGAAATCCCAGCAGTTGAGGTTTCCTCTGAAACAGAAACTTTTCATGGTTACCAACGGAGTAACATCATCTTTCGTAATAGCATCTCAGGAAAGTGTGTTGTGGCATTTTGTAGTTTATAGTTCCACACCAGCTTGCTTCCCTACTGAGAAGGAGGTGAATGAGAACGTGGCTTTTCTTTGTCTTTTGTTTGTTATGATGTTTCAAAGAGGGCTGAATTTACATCACTGTATTTTCTATAATTCCTGACAGGTTCCAATGCAACCTCCTAAATTACAGCCCCAGTTACAAAACAGTTGACACAATGTGTAAAACATAATAAAACCAGAATGCAATCATCTGCCAACGAACTGTTACTGACAGCGGTTTTACAAAGTGTTCCGGAGCCCATGTAGTAATCTCCTTTATCCAATCATGTGTTCACAAAGTGGTGAATCTCCCTCCATCCTCGCTTGTGAATGCTCTCGTCCCAACTTGTTTGAAAC
The DNA here is from genome assembly GCA_037975065.1 of Chaetodon trifasciatus. Lineage (NCBI taxonomy): Eukaryota > Metazoa > Chordata > Actinopteri > Chaetodontiformes > Chaetodontidae > Chaetodon > Chaetodon trifasciatus. The sequence continues at coordinate 497,349 of JBBMOE010000076.1, forward strand.
ATGTTGCTCCATCAAATTCAGAATAAGCATTTATTTACAAAAATCAATGAAGTTGATGAGGTAGAACATTAAATATATTGTCTTTGTAATGTTTTCAGTTGAGTATATGTCAAAAAGAATTAGCAAATGATCACATTCTGTTTTGATTATGTTTTGCCCAATTTTTTTGGAATCAGTGTTGTATTTAACTGCTCATCAAACAAATATTCTATCGACAAGATTTTTTAAACACAGTCTGCTTGTAACATTTGGATATTGGATAACACTATCAGTACTGTCTGCTAATGCTGTTGTTCCCGACTTTGTAGTTGAGAGTCCTCAAAAGGATCACAAGAAAAAAATAAGGATGACAGACTTTTCACCACTCTTTGCATTTTCTGGTGGAGTAGGTGGTTTGACCTCTTAAGGCCTCAAAATGTTATTCAGATGAAACAGTCTGAGAAGAGAAACTCACTGCTCACCACTAACTGATGAGGGGTTGGAAGTACCGAAATGGCTTTAACTCACAGTGCTTATGAGCCAAATCTCACCTGGTGAAGAAGGGGTGTGCTGACAGGTACTGCTGACGCAGCAGGGGTCCTGATGAAGAAGCCGAAGACCCCCCAGAACCTACAGCAGGTCCAGAACCTCCAGGGCTGGCCACAGGCAAGCAGGCCAGCTGACTGCGGCGAAGGTCCCCTCGGGGCCCATGCAGGAGGTTGGGAATTGGGTGGAGAGCAGTCAAAGGGGTATTGGTGAGTGGGAGAGGGGGTTTGCTGTGACCGAGGCTAATGACTGGAATGTGTGGAGGAAGAGGAGAGGGTGATGAGGACGAAGGGAAGGACACGGTGGAGGTGGGAGGTGGAAGAGGACACGGGGAGGTCTTGCCAGTAGGTGCCGGGAGGAGCGGAGGTGGAGAGGAAAGAGTTGGGGACTGGTTGGCAGAAGCACCAGTGGCCATGGTGGGCGTTGGTCCTCCTCGCCTCTCCTCCTCCTCCTCTTCTTCCTCGGTCTCCATGACGATGGGCTCAGGTGCAGCAGTTTTATCTATGTGGTGACTGGTTAACACCGTCGTCGTGGCAATGGGGGACCGAATCGAGCCAGCAGTGGGGACATCCGTGTGTCCCTTGCGCCCTGCCTTGTTAGCAGGAGGCAGGCTGTTGACAGCATCTGAGGATGTCTTATTCTGGAGGGGACTGTGCTGCTCTAGGGAGGCACAGGACGGGGAGGATGCAGAGGAAGAGGAGGAGGAGGAGGAGGAGGAGCGAGGTAGTTCAGGGGGTGAGGCAGGTGTGCTGGTGTGGTTCAGCTTCTCCATCATGGTGGTGAAGTCTCTGGGCAAATCCCTGTCAGTGCCAAGGTCCTGCTCCTCTCAGCTGCCCTGTGTGTGTGTGTGTGTGTGTGTGTGTGTGTGTGTGTGTGTGTCTTTATATGTGTGTGAGAGTAACTAACATGTTGCACCACCTGCAGATTGACATACAGATCCTTTTAAACCTCTCCTTACCAAGTGTATGTGTCTTTTCCATATAGGCAGCTTATAAGCCTTTATTTCCTCTTCTTTTGCTCTACTTTCATGCTAGATTATACAATATTTGGCTGCTCTACCTCACTAAAAATGTAGATTTTCCTCTGGCCAGCCTGAATCCATCGGTTGCTCTTATTTTTGCCAGGGTCAGTGTGTGAGTTTTCTATTATTTCCCGCCTCTGTTGGCTGTGTCTGGACTGTGAGTAAGCATGAGCCTGTATTCATTCCCTCATTAAAACATTAGAGAAGGTGCCAACGAAACAAAGGTTTTCATGTCAGTGTGTTGCAGTCTTTGCGGTCTTTAATGGACGACTATTTCTGTGGTATCGTCCCTGGGTGGAGCGTGGAGCCGGGTGGTTGTCGTGGTCTGATTTGGCGTGTATTTTTCTTACAGTACATCCTGAGCAGCACACTGTAGGTTTCTGAACGAGTCTCCAGTGGCTGCTCTTAATGAATCTGTCTGTCTCTGTGTCTGTGTGTATTTTGAGGATGTGAGTCAAAATCCTTTTCAGCATTCAAAACCTCCCAGACCGCTGAAGATTGGATTGATATCAAAGAGTCTGTTGAACAAAAGAAAAAAAATGCACTCAGGATATATATTTGGTGTATATTTAGTAAAAGGAATAAAACGTGAAAATGTGCTCAAAGGTCATGATTTTACATATAAGCAACACAAGAGCAAGTAGTGGTTGGTGCTGGTTTCCTCCCTGAACACTGGTCTACAGTTTAAAATCTGAATTCAGTTCATGGAAATTTACGGATTCACCTCATGCTGCAGCCCTGATGGGATGTTGAAATGCTGATGAATATGAAGTGAATTCACTCTTTTCACATTTGTTTTCACTCTGCCCCGCAGAGGCGTAACTCTCAGGTTTTGCAATTGCAATTGTTCCTTTTTTTTTTCTTGTTTAGTGGTCATGACTTTATTTTGGACAGTTCCCTCTTTCACAATGATGTGCAGACGACACTCAGCTAATTTTGCATCAGTCAAATAAATGAAGCGATACAGTAACAGAATATTGTTGCACAAATTTTTAAGATATTAATTTTGCTCTGGTTGCCCAGAAACATTGTGACACCCCATATATTTTGTTGTAGGATAGATGATACGCATTTGATTCTTAGTCAAGCCAATACTGGCTGCCATAATTACTTCCACAATGAGCTTTCTAATATTTTGTATCAATTACTCAAATAAAATACCTTTGATTATTGTGATAAACCTTTATGCCATCAATGTTTCATTGAAATATACTTTATTAAAATAATTTAATTTCATTGCACTTGATTTTATATTTGTCCAACATGTCTTTTCTTTGTTTTTTGCCTTGTACAATTTTTTAAGCCTAACACACATTATATTAGAAATGTACTGTAATGTCACAAAAAATAGAATTAGTTAACACAGTAAGTAGCCATCTAACAAACTGTCTGACAAGGTTTGATGTTAATTTTCTGTCTTCATTTATTTGCCACTAAATTACCGTTTTCAACAGAAATTGGACTATTTTACTAAATGTACATACTTTATATGACATATGGCACATATGAAAGAAACTCCAAATGTTTTTTATTATTAGTATCTCATTTAAAATAAAAGTTAGAGGCTGCAAACCACTCATGTACTAGAGGCTGCATTAAAAATAGAATATAACATACTAAGAAGTACTCACAGATACATTATGACATCCAGTGCGGCCCGTCTGTCTGTCATGCAAAATCCGCCAGAGTTCAAGTGATCTGTGAACGCACATGGTGTATCTCCTCAGTGTTTAACGCCCTCCTCCTCCTTGTCCTCCTCCCCTTCAGGTCGCTCACATTGCAGCCTGTCAGTATCTGTCTGTCAATCTCTGAGATCAAATTGGAGCCAAGCTGTCTGACACCATTCAGAACACCTCCACACACCCGTGTGAATCTCTTAAAAAATTAACAGAAAAAAAAGAATAAAATAAAAGCTCCAATCTTCACAAAGAGATCGACAGGCAGCCCCAACGAGCTTATTTGTTTTTTGGTGTGAAGTTGCTCCTTTAAACAAAGACACACTCAAAGTGTGGACATGGACGGTGTGGGTATCTGTCCGTATGCCACGCTCACCTCTCTCACCTCCCTCTTTAACTGTCTTGTCTATCCTTCCTTCTCTCACTCCCTTCGCCAAGACGACACAATGCTCCGGTTGGTTGCCAGTCGGGGAGCTGTGCTACTGGCAAATGTGAGGTGGGAGAGAGAACGGGAGAGAGAAGGGGGGAGAGAGAGGGAGACAGAGAGGGAGCCATGTTGCAAGGAGAGTTTTCCGCTCCCTGCTGGACAAGAGGATGTGCTAGTACAATATGGTGGCTGCTGATAAGAGCCTCAAAAGCTGCCTGTGGCCTGTAGATAAGGAACCTCCACCACCCCTCCTCCCCCTCCACCACCAATACCTCCACACAAACACTTTTCATAACACGTTTCTGAAACACACACACACACACACACACACACACACAAAAGCAGGTTCATGTCTATGTGTATGTGCGCACACACACATCACACTAGACTGGTCAGGACATTGAAGGACCTGGATCCTGGAATGTTTCCAAGAAAATATCTGCAACTGCACTTATATCTGAGTATAATAAACAGACAAAGGTGTAGCGTACACACATGCACATGCTTGTTAATACACACATAGAGTGAATGCTCATACATAGTCATACATAGACATACTGTCGATGGGGAATCACCCTGAATCTTTATGTTTCTAAAACCGCCTGCTCTGAATGGACATTTTACATCTTGATGACAATCAATGAATCCCTTATAATGTGGATTCATAGCAGCATTAGAAAAACGAGAAAAGGAGCAACAGTGGGTCCCTGAATAGAGCTTTTCTTTTATTAAAGTTTATGGTGTTATCGTAATCCCAGTAAATCAATTAGTCAGTCAGTCAATTAATGGCATTTTCAAGGAAAAATGCCAAACATTCATTGGTTTCAGCTTTCAAAAATGACAAGTTGATGTCTTTATGTTATCTATAATAGTAGCTGGTTATATGTGGGAGTGTATGCATGTGTGCATGTGTGTATGTGTGTGTGTGTGTGTGTGTGTGTGTGTGTGTGTGTATGTGTGTGTGTGTGTGTGTGTGTGTAAAGGCATTGTACAAACACAAAAGATCTCTATTCATTGGCCTCGTGACAGATTTTGGGATTCATGACATCAGAGCACACCTGTGTCACTGATACCAGCACACGAGTCATCATCACAGTAACTTTCCTCCCCAAGAGCTCGTGAACTTCCTTCCTACATCTGTCTCTCACCCGTTCTCCTCTGTGCTCACCCATTCCTGTTCTCTCCTTCCCAAAGTCTCTCTCTCCCAACCTCAGGGTCAGTGCCTCTTTTACATTCCCTCAGTCATTTCCTTCTTAGACAGACTGAAACACAAACATTATAAAGCCTTTACAGTTCTGTGACCTTCAAGGTCCTGGGAAAGACAGCAGTTTGCGGAGCAACTGCTCAACAAATCTGTCATCACCTTCATCATCCTCATCCTCATCATCATCATTGTAGTCATCAATACCCTCGTCATCATCATCATCATTATGGACGCCGACTGCACTGAATATGCTGAAATAACACCAGTACGATCAGAGTGCTACAGTGTCGTCGATCAGTCTGTCACACTGTTCTGCGTCCGGCAGCTGTGGTTCCGGTTGATCGCTCTGTGAGCCAGAATAACGTTGTAGTGGCTCCACTGCGCCTGCAGATGCTGCCTGAATTTGCCTGTAACATATAAAAAGCTACACAAGGGACCGAGTGAAATCCTTAAGGGATTAACTTTTCCTGTGCTTTATATGCTCCTGTTTAAAGTAGCATAAGTCAATATTCTCACGTTGTTGTATTGTTGGTGCAGTTTTGGTTCTTTAAAGGTGTTCATTTTGCTGCTTCTTATTTGTGGCAATATGTGCAGAGGGAAAATCTAATAAAGAAACAATAATACGTTTGCAGAGTCAAGGCAGAATGATGGAAATGGTCCTCTAACTGTTTTGGTCCTAATATTTAGATTTTCATTGGCATGGATGGAATTTTTTCCAAGGAAAAATGGACGAGTTGGAATAAAAGCATGTTATATATGAAAAAATTGTATTAAATGTATAATTTGAAATATTTTGGTTCTGTTTTCAGGTGTTTTTAAGTGTTTTTATTGCAATTAATTTTGTGGTACAGTGGTATTGCTGATAATAACGATAATAATAGGGTTTAAAAGAAACGGAAATGAAAACAAGTTGAGAGGAAAGAGGGTAGCATGAATGTAGAGTGAAGCTGGTTTATTAAGAGGACAAAGACATAAAATAAATACACAGGAAAGTCTGAAAGTGAATCTGGACTCCAAAGGGTTTGAAAATGCAGTTTTAGTTGCCAATATCTCTTAAAGGAGCTATCAGTAGCACAGAGTTTTCTCTGCATTGTAAAGTAAGTCAGATGAGCCAGCAGGCAGCAAATCAGTGTACACTTTGGGTTTCCCCCATCTTACTGTAAAAACCTGACTTCTCAGACAGTCACAGTTTTCTGGGCAGCTGTCTCAAAAGAGGAAAGACACCAAAAACAAATTGTTAACTATCTCATTTAAGGCCCCGTGTGAACACCCAAACTGTAAATAGGGAATAATAATAGAAACAAACGATAACAGACGGCTTCCGCTTTTCCCTTGAGTGAGGAAGAAATCAAGAGAGGATTGTTTTAATCTCAGAGCCGAGCTGTCACACCCTCCTCCTGGCTACCTCAAAATACCCTCCTCAGTAATGAAGTATTGATGTGGGAGCCTTTGAGCATGTGTGTGTGCATGCGCGTGTGTTTGTATGTAAGACTATCTGATAAATACACTAGATACTTCAGTGAAAATACAGGTATATGTAAAGGCTCTCTCACTTTGTGTGAGTGTGTGTGTGTGTGTGTGTGTGTGTGAGTGTGTGCGTGCGTGCGTGTGTGTGCATGTGTAAACTTGTACAGCTATCTTTGTGAGAACTTGAGTTTTAGACCTTGGGAATGAGGACATTTCAGCCATTCCTTCAGACAGACATTCTGGGGGCTGTTTGAGGGTTCAGACTTGGTTTTCAGGTTAGGTTTGAATGAGGTTTAGGTTCAGGTCGGGGTTAAGCATTTAGTGGTGATGGTTAAGGTTAAGGAAAGGGGCTGGGGAATGCATTATGTCAATGAGTCACAAGGATGTAAGTCCAAACGTGTGTGTGTGTGTGTGTGTGTGTGTGTGTGTGTGTGTGTGTGTGTGTGTGCGTGCGTGCGTGTGCACCTGCAGACACAACATTGATCTTCTTGCTGGGCCAGTAAGCAGGTGTGGGTGAGGGGGTGGAAAATGAAAACCTTGCGACTTATCCGTGGCGTTAAGAAAATATCAGCTGATAAAATTTTTTTCAGGAGCCAAACTGAATATAACATTACAGACATACTGTATCTGTGTGTTTTATATGGTAACAGAATGGATCCTGATTACCAGCATTTAAAGCTGTGAAATGTGGTGAAATGTGGTAAAATAAATTCTTTTCAGTGGAATCTCTGCAATCAGTCAATGGAACATTTCATGCAGAGGTCAACCATGAGGAACTTTGACATGGAAATTTACACAACTGAGCAATAGCGAGCCATGGCAGAGCTGATCTTTGGAGGAAACAGAGAGCTGAAGAGTCCAAAATGAAGGAAGCTGTGTTCAGCCGTCAACTTTTATTTAACCCTTCTGTCATGATGACTGCCCCATAAATGAGGCATGTTCAGCTGACAGTAATGAAACAGGAGATGGTACACAGGCATTGTTTGAAGGCACTGTGGGAACATATACAGTCCCTGGTAATGACAGGGACAATAAGGCAGCTAATGGACAGTTAGTGACCTCATTTACTTTTCCCATCTTTTAAATAAACCTTTATTCAAAGCGGTGTAAAATCCCCAAAAGAAAAAAACAGAACATTGAAAAAAGACATCAATGTGCTATCGTGACTCACGAGCACTAGCATGCGCATGGATAGCTAGAATGTTAGCAGTTAGCTTGCCTGCTACAATAGTTCACCAACTCAGCTTAAGATAAGATAGAATAGAAATTTATTAAATTCTTGTGGCTCAAAAATTACAGGAACTGAAGAATAGAGATGATAGACTTAGAAAGTTTTTCAAAGAAATAAAGTGCAGAAGGTCAATAATAACATCAGTGCCTTACAGAAGTACAATAAAGTAAAATATATGTAGCATAATAAGTAGACTAAAATAAAACTATGATAGGAAAAGTAGTATTTACAATGATATTGAATGAGAGGTCAACAAGCTTCTGGAACATGTATGAATGAATTTTGCTGAGCCTCTTTCTCACATCCTTTAAAATGTCTCTGACGCCAGACTATAAAACAAATGTTATAGTTTCACTTTAAAGAGTGAGAGAACTGGAGAGGAAAATGAAAAATCAATGAAAGTAATTTTCTCATCTCACACCAATATCTTATGAAGTGTGTGCACATAAATAAAGTAAATACTTTAAATGTCTCTTAAAGGAGTTTTGATCTGTAAGATCTTTCCTCAGGCAAGTGTCAAAAAGAAAACAGGCATTTCCATTAGAGGCAGTAATCAACTCAAACCACTATCACCTGTCGGTCAGCCTGCAGTGCACCAACACCTTTCACCTTCATAGAATATTGACCGCTGAGAGCCATAGAAGTCCTATGAACATATAGCAAGGATATATATACGCACACACATGCACATGCCCAAGAAAACACACACACACTCCCTAAAGTGGGCTCCATGGCCACATTTCCTCCACGTCATGTAAACACTATTGTGTGCCGGGCGATAGGGATCACTGGAACCTAATTGTTTGAGGCAATATTCGCAGTGCATTTCATGGAGAAAGTGACAAACAATGCTGCGAGCGCTGGCCGGGACAGACGCCCTCTCTCCTCCACTGCTGCGACAGATGTCGACTCTGTTTATTTTTCCTGATTGTCCTGGAGACCGGCCATCCAACTGCAGAAAACGACAGCAAGAAGAGTTTCACTTTGTGTTTGAGATTTAGGTCAAAACAGGAATATGTGTTTACACTGTCAGCCTGGAATCTGATCTTACCCACTTGAATGTGGCATAGACCTGATCTCCCTCACCAGCACTCAGCAGCATTTGAGGTGTCCAAAGGAATATGTTGTACTACTATTAACACTATACACAGGAGTAAACATGGATTTTTAAACATAAAAATAAAAATTCAAATTGTAGTAATAGAATTTTTCTGGCCTTAAGTGTATAAGAGAACATTCAGGACCAACCTGCATAAATCTGTTCAAATCATTGAAGAAAAGGTTGAGCTGAGGAGGCTATATTTGAGTCAAATGCAATATAGGAGCATATGATATTATCTCATCATAAACCTGCACAAATTGATTTCTTTTATTGCATTAATGATTAGAAATGATAACAGAAGGTCAGGGCTGAGCTGCTGAGTTGGTGGACTATTGAACAATCTGCATAAATTCATATAAACACAAATTTTAAAGAGAACTCATGACACTTTATAGAAGGAATCAGAATCGATGCAGCAGAACCAGACATACCGTCATATTTATTCCATGCATTCTTCTCAAAACCTGGCTCCTACATTGACAGTTCGTTCTGAGATTTTATTGTGTTATGCTGTCTCTGAAGCCCACTTCTATCTCACACCACACCCCCAGATTTGTTTCATTTTTTACTAGTGTTGACTTATGTGACATCATTTGAGGCAATTCCTCAGGTTTTACACAGCTCCCTCTGCAGGCAGAAATGGCTTTATGCAACTTTGACACATAGCAGTGCTCCACAACACCTGTATACAGACTTTCATTTGTAAAATCAGTGAAAAGTGGTCATTTGTGAGGCTGCTTCATCTCAAGCAGATCAAACGTAAAATGATTCAGTTCATCCTCATTACTGCCCTGTGACAAAAAGGTCAAAACATTGCAGATTTTTTTCCAACAGCAAGGTGCTTTATTTTTATCTTGTGGCTGCATAAAGTTCACAGCGATCCTGATTACTGTAATGGCACCTCGTACAGTGTCAGCCACATGTCGACGGTCACACATTGCTCCGTTCCCAGGATGCACCTGGCCTGGGGCGAGTGGGCGGACGTGGGGGACAGCTGTTTCCTGTGCACACTTCCTGGTTTGGCAGAGCAGAGGGGATGGAGGAGGGTTGTGGTGTCGGGGTTTAGTAGGGGCAGAGGGTCTGGTGGAGAGGTAGGCAGAGGGGTGAATTAAAGGTGTTTGGAGAAGCTTTTTCCAAACAGGACATGTCTGCCACAGCCACAGGTGTCAGGGCACTCCTCATACTCATATATACAAGAAAAAAAATAAAAGACCCGGCTGATTGGATGGGAGGGGTTTGGTTGAGAGACGACGGAGGGAAGTGGGAGGAAAAGTAGAGAAGGATAAGTATATAGAGGAAAAAGAAAGGAAGACTGGACAGACAGAGGGAGGCAGGAGAAAGGCCTCCTTTATTGTCTCCTGTCTCAGAATAGACTGACTCAGCTGGGAGGGAGCAGGGCTAATCAGAGCATAATGGCTCCAATCAATCGTTTCCTTGATTGCACACATACTGTACATTCAACGTCAACAGCTGGACCAGAGCCAGGTAAGCAGCACAGCACCACGAGGCACTTAAATCAGAGTAAAATATATAAACCTGTGATGAGGTTCCATCAATCTGCTCTATAAGTGGCACAAGACCATATTTTTATGGCTATCAAAAGCATAAAAAGCCCACCGTTTATGGAAAATTGTAGAGTCAGTGGAGAAAATGTTGACTGAAGACAATGAGGTAAATATTGAGCTCTTTGACCCATGAGGACAATGATTTGGCTTCCAGAGAAGTTTGGATTGTGTTGGAGAAGCTAAGGAGGAAATTTTCGATAGTTTTGCTTAGGGTGGCCATTTTGACTTCAGAAGTTTGGAAGTTTGGGAATATGTAATGGCTATTTTAAAGATCTCCAGCTCAGATAAATATATGAAGTCTTCTTATTTAGAACTGTGTTTTCAATGAGACATAAAGTGTGACTGTCAGGAAGCCTCCCTTCTCCTCCCTTTACTGTGTTTCCCCTATACCTCTGTCACGGCAGTCCCTCCTGTGTGTCTTTGTGTGTGTGTGAGTGTGTGTGTGTGTGTGTGTGTGTGTGTGTGTGTGTGTGTGTGTGTGTGTGTGTGTGTGTGTGTGTGTGCGCGCGCTCATGTATTACTCACATTGTAGGGACAAAAATCTGTTTACACAGTTACATGTGGGGACAAAATACAGGTCCCCACAAGTTAAATCATTACATTTTAGGGTGAAGACTGAGGATAGGGTTACAGGTTGGGTAAGGTTAGGTTTAAGGATAAGTCTCCAGGAAATGAATGTAAGTCTACGTAATGTCCCCACAAGTGTTGAAAACCCCCTTGTGTGTGTGTGTGTGTGTGTGTGTGTGTGTGTGCGTGTGCGTGCGTGTGTGTGCGTGCGTGCGTGCGTGTGTGTGTGTGTGTGTGTGTGTGTGTGCGTGTGTGTGTGTGTGTGTGTGTGTGTGTCTGGACCGGGTGTTTCCTTTGCAATCTCAGCTCACCTACACCTGCTCCCCGTGCCAATCAGCCACCTCAGCTGCAGCCAATCCACACTCATCAAACACAGGATAAAAACCTGGATCTGCTCACCAGTCTTGTTGAACTCAGCCTGGTAACAAGTCCTGGCCACTGTCTCTTGTGCTTTGCTTCAGCTTCAGAGTTTTGTCTTGTCTGTTTTTCAAGTGACTAATCTATTTTCCTCGTGTCTCTAACCTGTCATGTCTGCCCAGCTCCATTCCATCACCTGAAGAACCTGCTGATTCACCTCTCCTGCCTCCTGATTTTTCTCCCATTGCATTTTTTCAGAAACACAATTTGTTCTTGTTTGTTCATTTGCATTTGTCAATTTTCAAGTATATTTTTTTGTGTGAATCAGTGCAGAAAGGCAGAAAAGTCCTCCTGCACTAAAGTTGCCTCATATGAACACATTTCATATAGAAGCAAAGGTAGATGAGACAAATATATCAAGAAATGGGGAAAATATATTGTTGAGGTTACGGAGAATGACCCATGCTAGTGGTGTTAGCACAAGGCAGCTTAATGTAACTATATTTTAACCTATATGTTACATGAAATCAAGAGTATTACTTGGAACAGTTGGCATTCTGCTGACACCAAAGACACAAAGGCCCAACTTGGTGTCCATTCTTTCTTTTTTTGTTAAAAAGATGAAAAACTTCAACAAAATATACATTGAAAAAAAAGAAAAGAAAAGATATTATGAGCAGGGGAAGAGAACCAGTCCAGGAAGTCTCACTGGGAGGACTGGTGTGACTCATTTGACCCTGAATCCTCAGCATGACCTTTGACTCTGAAGCGTCATCACCTGAGCCAGATTACGTGCAGAACTTTACGAGTGCGCTGCGGCCTTTCAAACAGCACCACTCGCATCCACTTCCACTTTTGGCAACACAACTCCAAATATTTCCATATGAGATGAGCACTGACAATAGCCAAATGTGTGTGTGCGTGTGTGTGTGTGTATGTGTGTTTCAGTGTGAACGTGTGCTGAAAGTTTCTAATTGTGAATATACTGTATTTGTGACTGTCTCTAAGCATACATGCAATATGTGTCCGTGTGTGTGCGTGTGTGTGTGGCAAGAGTGCCCTCGGGTCATGATGACACTGCGTGGAACAACAGAGTATTGTGTCTTCCTCTCTCATGTTTCTCATCATCAGCACTGCTGCCGTCCAAATTCCACTAGTGTGTTCACAGCGTGGCGGAGGGACTCGGGCCTGTCGTCAGCCCCCCATCCTGCAATAATAGGAAACACTGCATCACTTTTCCACTTTCTCCCTCACTTTTCACCGCTAATTCAAAATATATTGAGTTTCCTGTTTGGAGCTTCTTCACTCTGGACTTGATTGTTTGTTTTGGAGAAAAGCTGCATGCAGTTTTCTTTGTTTTCTGAAATGGTATGGTTGTACATACTATGCTGTTGTTGGTTTGCTATATGGGTGGAAGCTGGAGCTCATTCTGTAATGTAGCAACCATCTCTTCTGTTTTTGTGCTTATACTGTATATGCCAATAAGAAAACTCTGCCAGGACATAAGCAGTATTAATATCTAAGTATTATCTGTCAGTATAATTGTCATTGACTCATTCTGAAATTTGGGGGTTACCAAAAAATCTTTAACTATCTGGGATATTTTCACTGAAATCAATGCCCTCTTTCATAAACATCATGTACGCTCGTGTACTGAGCCAAAGCCACGATTTCAGAAACACTGATGTCATAAATCCTTTGTGCGGCTTTAATGGATGATAAATGTTTTTGTCTGCTTTTGGGAATGACCTGAGTAGCAGGCTTATGGTTCAACTATTTGATCACTACCAGACACATTTTCAGAAAAATGTTGTTATGTTTTTATGATTCATAAATGTCACAAAAACCTGCCTGCATGGGAGCAAAGATAGGAGGCGCCTTCAAACAACTTTGATGTTCAGGTACATTAACATTTCAATGAGCACATATAGTTTGGCAATGTGACTGTTTTGTTTCATCTATAACAAAAGAATGTTATGATGACTCCCTGGAGCCAAAGCCTAAATTTTAAAAATCTATGATGGTGTAGTACTCTGCCCTATTTCCACACCTAATTTCCAGCAAAATTGAAAGTGACTTATAGTAACAGATTACAAAGGCCCACATGTTAACAAAAAGACAGAGAGCACAGGGGCTTAGTGTCCTCAGTGGGGTTCAAGGGCACCTCAGCATTTAATGAGGGAGGAGTAAGTTCTGATCTTACACTTTCCTCATCCTGCCAGTCTGGGAAGTCTCTGGAAGAGTATCCAGTTTCAAGCTGCAGTGCATCTGTCACAAACCGGCAGAGCTGCTTCTTTTCTGCACCTCTACAAAGCATGGGTGTTTCTGATATTTTGCGCACCCCATTTATATCAATGAGAGCAGGACAAATAACAGAAACACTTCTCTGTATGATGCAATGCAGTTCAACAGCACTACAAACTTCATCCCCCAAATGATCATCGAGCTGAATCAGCATCACTCTCAAACCTTCCTGAGGGAACATTTATAGCAGGAATTTTGAATCAGACTGCATTAGTTTTAGCTAGATGTACCTAATATACTGGCAACTGAGTGCACATCAAGGTGCAATTGTTGTCTCTGTCACCCTGTGTGGTGCAGGTCTTATTGTTTGAGTGTTTTGGTCATCTCACCACTAGATGGCGACAAAGGCTAAGTGTTAAACATGTGCAACTTCCAAGCAGCTTGCACAATTATTTAAAGGGACATTCTGTCAACCTTTTCCACCATCTTTTTGTCATTTAATAATTTACCATAATCACTGTCATATTGTCATCTGTATCTAATATGTAAATGAGATGACTGATGAATTGGAGCCTGGAAATGTATCATCAGATGTATAATTTTAGCATTCAGTGGTTAGAGCGTATATCCACAGTCAACCCATAGAAAAGGTTGAAAATCTGTGGTGCTCCTTTAAGATGGAACTCTTTAATTTAGAAAACGTTGCATGTAAGTAAGATTTTAAGTGTCCAGTCAGTGTCAAAGTACCTTTAAATCAACACAGTGAGACCGAATTTTCTCTATTTTTGTCCAAGGTGGAAAAAGCTCAACTCAGCAGCCTAAAATGAACCTCAACACTCACTCTCTGAAAATAAAGAACAAGGCACTGTTGTTGTCAATTTTTCCATTTATCATCTGCAGAGCATGCAAAATGTGAAAACAAATTAGACCAATGAATGCAGTGATATTGTTACAAGCACAAACAGGCAAAAGGTGGACTGCCATCTTTAATGTGCAATCAGAAACATATAAACAGAATTAATTCTATTTTAAACACAAATCATTTCGACTATTTATTCATTATTGACTCTGTGTAAATGCAAGTACAGTTCTCCTTTTGTCCACATGACATGGTGTAATACACTCACACACTCTCTGCTGGTGGGCCTCGGCTGCCCCGCTCAGTGTGTGGGTGGTCTGGGCCAGGTGGAGGAGAGAGCGATTAACACCAGGCCTGCCTAAAGGAAAAAGGAGTACAGAGGGAGAGAAAACAAGAGATGGAGGAGAGATAGACATCTGTCCACCAGATGTGCTGCGCGGCATACGGAGGTGGTTTGTGAAACAGAGAGGAGGGAATGAAAAGGCTTTTGGTCATGGGGCTCAGTGACAACTGGATGCATTGTGACTGAAATAACACTCAGCCTCCCTCTTCGTCTTGCTCAATCCCTCTCTATATTTCTTCCATGTGTGTGCGTGTGTGTTTGCTCTGGTTGTCTGTCATTTGGTTAAAGACATAACACAAACACACACACGCACACTACTTCTCTTTCCGTCTCTTCTTCCGTTCCCGGAGGAACTTCTGCAGGCTGCTATTATACAGTATAAACCAGTGATGACCACCTGTCAAAACATGTCCAGTTACTGCGTGTGTGGGTGGGTGTGTGTTTTAGGAAGGTGTTGATGAGAGGGAATGAGACAGGTTGAACTTACTGAGCTACAGAAGACTGATTTAAATACTGATTTTAGTCTTAAACATGATAAAAATACACTTTTCCGCCTACAAATGCTACAAACCTGCAAAATATTCTCAGTCCTTTCTTCTTACACTTGCCATTTTTACTCTTATTCTAAGTGGTGCTTCATTGCTAATTAGCCTTTTTAGTCTTTATCACAGTCTCACAGTCCCTGCATTTTACTGCACATATTGTATGAGCATGTGATAAATGAAACCGTCCAATCTTGAACAACTGGGAATCTTAAAAAAAGTAAACTTAAGGTCCAGAGCTTTCTGCTGAGTAATGAAAACTGAAACAGTGACAAAATCACTGTTTCCAGGGACAATAATGAACATTCATCAAGTTCATTGTATGACTGTAATACCACTGTTGGACATAAACAACACCTTAAAGCACAGTTGAAGGTTTTACTCCATGATTAGATCTATTCTCTGTTTAATTGTAGTTGCTCTATAAATACATATCATGCAGACATGAAGAACAAGGAACGGGGCAGTTAAACACTTCACTTAAACCATCATCTATTTACAGTAAACCACCAGCGGCGCTTCCTGACCACACACACATCTGATGGCTTAGTGTCATATACACATATACAAATACACACCCGGAAACAATATGGATCAAGTGTGTAAGTACGTACACTTTTCCTCACATCCAGAAGTCAGAACACAAATGTGGATTAGCTGCAAAAAATAAATTAATATTCCAGTTTGTGTTATAACAATAAGACTCAGATTAGAGGAGCAGCTGACAAAAACAATGCCTTCACTCAGGAGTAGCTCTTGATCTGAAGGTTTTTGTCGAATTTTCAAAGTGGAGAACGAGTCTCACTTTTAAGCTGTGACTGCTGCACAGACCTCATCTGCTGAGGAAGATGGTGAAATATGACTGAAAGCTCCAGAGCAGCTTCTGAGTGAACTTTGTGGTGAGACTTTGTTGTTGTGTTGTCTTTGTTTCCCAGAATGAACTTTCAAATTCAATTGTATTTATTATTACTGTCATGCACACAGCAATATTATTGTTCTTTTTTCAGCCAAACCACATTTTTGTTATGTTAAATTATTGTGTTAAAACTACTAAATATGTTGCAAATGACTGAAATTAAGCAGTGATGTTTTTCATTATTGTGATTACAACTTGCAGCCCCCCCTTGAAACACACTGTACAAATATGTCACATTTTTCTGCCCTCAACTCTGAATATTTGCAGATTTATGGATTTGGCCTGCACACACAAAATATTGCATGCCACTCACATAGTGTTCCTTTTAGGTTCAGCTGTAGTTGAGCATCTTTTTTTCAGCTCCTATGGATTCACTGTTTCTTTCCTCTGCAGTGTCTGTGTGTGTGTGTGTGTGGGGGGGGGTTACAGCTGTTTACATAGCTAACAGTGGGTGAGCCCTGTTCAACAAGCACCACCTCTGGGATTGAGGCATTTCGAAGGCCTATAAACTTTGGATGAAAGCTGAGGCCAAATTAATAAAGTTTAACAGGATAAAGATGTGGCTTGTTACACAGCATGCCATTAAAGTATCCCTCCTAAATGACCGAAAACAATCTGTATTTACGAGTTCTTGGCCATTCAGCATCATATAAAGTAGACCAGTTTTTGTATACGTCCTGTTTGCATTTAATATTTTAGGCTCCTTACCTGACCTCAGAGTTCGCTCTCATAATGAGATTTTAAGTTAAACCAGCGAGCGTGTGGCAAGGCAAACACACACATGGATGACTGAGGCATCGACCCACGTTAGCTCCAGCTAAGCTACGATGGTGAGGTGTGTTACCTGGAACTGTTCATGGTTATTTTCGTTGATGCTCTGGTTATTGGGTGCTATTAGGTTTTATCCCACTTGGCACTTTAATACTTGTTGTTCTTCCTGAGCCGAGCAGCGAAACGTACCTTTCTCGCACAAGTTATGGAGCAGTAAATGCTGGAAAATAAAGTGCCTGGATTCCTTTAAAAACTCAGTGTTATCTCATGTAATTACTTGGATTCTGAATATGGAGAAGCTTACCGGTATGAGACGAGTGTGTGGGCCTGTGTGGGTGTTTAGGGTTGTGTGTGTCTGTGTGTGTGGCTATACATACTTATCATAGTGAATGATGTGTACTGTTGAACACTTAAAGGTGATGGGAGCCTCAAACCAGGCCAAAGTGTCTCACATGATATCACATCAATCATATTATGGCTGTGGGAGTAAAAGAGCGGACTAATGGTATTCTCTCTGTCCCAGCTGGTTAAAATAAGGGTAAGTCTTTGGCAACATTTGACACAAAAGCAGAAATCTGTCCTCTAAATCACTTTTTCACTGAAAACATCTGCCTGCCATGGCCGAAAATGACACCATGAGAGCGATGAGAGGGAACCAAAACCGTCCAGACAGTTTCTCTCTCATTTTTACATGTTAATAATCAAAACAAGCACCGCAGGTAAGACCCGTGCAAGAGCATGACGTCCAGCACAAGGCTTCTCTTTTCACTGCTTCCCACTCCAGGAAACAACACGATTATATGCTGCATGCTGTCTCTCTGTGTAGCCTATTGTCATCATTTCCTCAAAGATTTCTCACATAGATATTTTATTTCTATGTAAATGCAATTTGAGAGCAGCTCCTGTAGTTTTATTAACTGTTTGCTTTGGCGGACAAATCAGAACAAAGAAGTGGACTTCACATCTGAGAGAAACTTGATGAAGTCTTTATTTCATCTGTCATTTAGCTCTCAATCGATCTCATGAATCATTCCTGCGGCTGATGTTAATAAATACCAAGCATTTCACTGAAGCACACAGCCTGACTGACAGCATGCCTCCTCTCCTGCAGTAACAGATGAACATCAGAATCAAAGCACGTATCACTGTGAATGGAGCTGTCCGTCAGCTTTGGCACATATATGAGCCACCGGCCACTCGCAGTCTAACATGAAACAGACTGCCTAAAGTTGCCTCCATCCATCCTTCCTCGCTCAAAAACCAGGAAAGCTTGTATTTGTATGATCGGAAATCTGCTACAAATCTGGCATCCATATGTTCGGACATATTCAGCTTTCATGTCTTTCAACTTGTTTTTTTTTTTCGGTTTTATGAAAGAGTCCGCTTCTCTGCACATGTGCATCTCCCTTCTTTCGTATTCTTATTGTTTCTGAAGTGAATCCTAGCATTGTGTGGTTGCTGACAGCACTCCACTTAGTGAGGCCTTCTGCTGTGTGAGTGAACGTTTGGGGGATTACGGTTCAAAGGGGCTTGGCAGAGCTTGTACAGACGACCCCGGCCTGCATATTCACTTATCTTGTGTTGCAGGTTGTCAGTGATTGGGAAATGTATTGTAGATTGGTTCCACATTGTCACTGCCTGGATCTGACATTAATCTTATGTTGACCTTTAGTTGTATCCTCAATTACTTTGAAAAGCACAGAGAGCAGATACAGCACAGTCACTTTATTGGACATGAAGTTAAGGGCAGATAAAGTGCAAATATGAGCACTGAGGTAATTTGAGTAACATTCAAAGATGGTGGCGGTTAGGGGTGGGCGAGTCACTGTGGGATGATGTGTAAACCAGCAGAAATTTGCCTATATCATCCTTACTGCTGTAGCAACCAATACTGGATTATCAATGGGCTGGCCGGGGGGGGCCCTCAGGGGCTCCACATTCACCATTTGGCAGTTAGTTTGAGTAAATTTATTTAATTACAATTGTGTTTCTTTAACACTGTATGCACAACTAAAGTACAATCTAAACTAAAAGGATAGGAGCTCCTAAAACAAATTATTCAAGTACTTATATTGCACATATTCCGAAATACATTTACACTATCTCAAACATACATCATGACATACAGAGGTGAAGAAACAGGGGTGGGTCTACAGGGGTCACACACAGCTCATTTTTGCCTTGAGGTCTGTCGTAGGTTACTCTGTTTCTGGTGGCAGCTACCCTTTAAGTATCTGTGTTCCACCATTGTGTTTGATATTTCAATTAGACGTGTTTTAGTGGATATCATGAATGTGATGAAGAGCATTGATTTGTCAGATATTTAATTAGCTGTGCCCAAAAATTACATTCATGTCTGCTTATTTCATCAATTGAGTGTCTCAACGAATTTTCCAGGGAAGGTGCTGAATCATGATTGTAATTGCGAAGGCAGATGTTGAGGAAGGAAGCAGTGCAAATGGGATTGAATGGAATGAGAGGAGACTTGATCTGACAGAACATGACAAACTCACGTGGCACAACAGAATATGTTATGTTCCAGCATAAGCTACTTCAGGCATCCAACTCGAGTCGGCTCTGCTCACTGCAACATGCATCCTTTTCACCATGTGTGTAAAGTAAGTTGTCAGTGCTTTTCTCGCTCTTTTACTCCATGACCACTGACCTGAAAGCAATGTTGACACTGGCTCCTACTTGCATTTGCATTTTATAAACCCCACCTTCACCCTAGCATCCACCTGTAGACCCTGAGTGCATTTCACTGCACATGCCCTGCTGTGCTTGATACTTCCTGTACATATCCTACATTCACATAATCCATTCCACATGAGACGGTTGGCTGAACAATAGTGATGGTGATTGCTATTTTGATGGTGAGGTACTGAAGATCTGATTCATTATTAACAACTTGCCAGCATGATGCACACGGACAAAATGAACGAAGACAGTGGGGCAGCCAACTAAGAAAACCGAAGATAACACGCTGACATATGAGCGGAGGAAAGAGCGAGCGAGGGCGAAGGCGAGCATGCTTTTATGGGAGTCAACCTGGGTGGTCCTTAACTGCATGCTCAGATGAGAGGCTTGTCAACACAACAGCAGAAAACATCCAAGTCATCCCACTCGTCCTAACTGCGGCAGGCACATCCAGGGCTGGCCAATTAAGTGATGGGTGGAGGAGGAGGAGGAGGAGGAGGGTGATTCAAGTCTTTTACTAAAATAACAAAGCTGCTATTGACATCGACCTTTCGTCTGTCTCCGTCTGACTTCTCCTTCCCTGTTACCTCCCCTTCCAACCAACCAGACCTCAAGTTCGGTCTGGCTAGCGGGTGTCTTCAAAACACTTCGCAGCTGTTTGTTTTTGCTGATTCAGGTCTCCCACTTTTGTTCGCTAAAAAACAGCTCAAACCAGTCAGTTAAAATTTAATGGCAGCTGTTGATGTGTATATATTTGGAAAGAATCTAAAGTACAGATTTATTTGATCCAGAAATATTCAACAGTTATCAGGCCAGAGCTCATTAATGGTCCCTGCAACTCTTGTATCCTGGCTTGGGTCTCCAGCACCTGTCAGCTCCACTTTTTTATGAGCATTGGAGGCAGGAGTGGATACGAAGCAGCAGGGTAGAGCAGTTTGGCGGGAGGAGAAGCAGGGGCATGGGGGGGTATTTGTGATATTTATGGGCTGCAGGGTGGCATACAGTCGAGCTTGTAGCACAGCATCGTAGGAAGCACCTCTTACAACAGATGTCACCTTCTCTCTCCTACAGTAAAGACCATCACAACTGCCTTTGAGGCTGTTACCATCCATCAAAAGAAAATAACAATTATTATTCATAAGGACTTCAGCGCAGCTTGGACTCCATTCAACACTGTCTTTTAAAGGACCAGTGTGTAGGATTTAGTGGGATCTATCGGCAGAAATGGAAAATAAAATTCATAATTATGCTTTCTTTAGTGTATAATCACCTGTAAATGAGAATCGTTGTGCTTTTCCTTTTCGTTGGGCTCTTTATATCCACAGAGGGAGCAGGTCCTCTTCTACAGAGTCTGCCATGTTGCACTGTCATGTTTGTACTGTAGCCCAGAACAGACAAACCAAACACTGGCTGTCATGTTTTTTTCATGTTTTTAGCAGCCATCACAGGGAAGGGGAGGCAAGGAATATTCAGTTGGTTGCAATCTGCAACCTCACCACTAGATGCCTCTAAATCCCACACACTGGACCTTTAAACCAATATGTAACAAATAAACACCATGTGAAGCCACAGAACATCTGGATTAGAAAATTCAGTAAATCAGGCTGCCTTTTTTTTCTCATTTTAGAGACATTGACATTGTATGCATTGATACAGGGTTTTCCCTTGCTGATCTGTCACACAGTCCTGTTTTAGAATTGATTTGATTGGTTGAGCTTCAATTTAACGCACCTCCAGAATGTAAAGTCACTTCCCACTTCACATACATGTAACCTTAAACCTTTACAGCCCAGTATGCAGCAAATGTACACTGGTCAGGCTGCATCACTGCCATCTGCTGCCATTCAAGCCAGTGTGTGTGTGTGTGTGTGTGTGTGTGTGTGTGTGTGTGTGTGTGTGTGTGTGTGTGTGTGTGTCCACCAGCCTCACTCCCTTCTCCAATTTCTGGTTTATTTTTTGCTTGAAAAGCTCACGTCTCTGATGCGAAATTCACTTGCGAATGTATAAAAATGACACACATACACAGCGCTGTAAGCAGTTTTATTGATTGTTATAGGACTGTGACATTGTGACTGTGACATTCCTCGACCATTGGTCATTTGTCAAACATTTCTGTAGTTTGTTTGTGCCCTAATTTGTGCCTTCAAACCATGCTGTAGTTTTAACTTTACTGGTAGATATGATGTCAGTTTGTTCCCCAAATACAATGAATAGTGAAATACAATCAAATAATAGTCTAATTTGGATTAAGCATGAGTATGTCCCAACCATGGTGTGGATACTGGCTCTTGTTTTATCACTAAGAGAGAGAGAAGGGGGGGGGGAGACATCAACCACCAGAACGATATCTTCTGGTAAGTTATTTGTGTTTGGTCAATGAGTTTAAATTTCATTGATAAAAAGTCCTCCGTGATAGTGCACCACCCAGCCTGTTCACCACCCCAGTCTTTAAATCTGATTCTCACTGGGTTTACGGGATTGCTGCTCTTTTGTATGAGAGAGAAAATGAAACTCTTCGACCTTTTGTGGAGCAGAGGATGAATTTTGAAGACCCCAGTACAAAAAATCTGGTTATGACAACAGGAACGCTGAAGAGGGAAGAAAGCTCTGATGTGAGAATGATTAAGGTCATTATCCTTTTCCACCCCAAATTACTTGTGAGTATGTACAGTATGACTTTTAACCTCATTAAAACTGTGTTGTTTTATGTACACACCTCTGAATAATATGCTTTTCAGTGGTCAGAGCACATACTGATGGGCACATCCTATAAATCCTGCCCGGTGTATGAGAAAAACAGCAGAACCCTTTTCCTGTTTTTCATCTGTGTTGAGGACACTGTGTCAGAGGCCTCACAGATGCAACATGTCACCAACAAGACCCGTCTCTACTACATCACGAGCATCTTGGACAAACTTCGAGTGTCCTGACTGATTTGACTGACACACTTTGTGAAGTCAAGAACTGGGTCACATTTGCTGTTGAGCCAGGCCATGGTCTTCAATCAAATGAGGAGCATTGATTGTTCCAAATTGTGCTTATATTTCTTTGTCCAGCTTGAGCTGTCTCTTCTGTTTAAAATCAAAACAGAAAGCTGCTCCATATGAATGCCCTCTGTATAGTGAGGATTTTGGCAGAAAATGGCAATTCAACAGAACGCTTCAAAATGAGTCAACTAAATGTGAAATGACAGTTTTTTCATGAAAAAGACAATAGCTTCATCTACTACAATGTCATGCCGAAACAGTGCTAAAAAGCTTGTGGAGGCAGGTACAGGGTGTCAGGCAAGTGTGGTCTCCTTTCCAGCTCAGAGTGATGCTGCAGATGGTGAAACAAGCCAGAACCCAAACAATTAGCTTCTCTTCATCCATCCAAGTGATAAGGCCAAAAGGATTCATTTAGGAGTGTATCTCAATAAATCTCCACAGGATCTAAAACATGTGGAGCAAACCATGGATCATCAACAGTGGGCCCAGTGGTTGCTCAGACCTGATGGTTGGTTTGCATGTCTAATGGGGTGTGGGAGGCAGACAGAACCTCAGCAGATATCCTCTGTAGCTTTGAGCTACAATGAAGTCAAGCAGGGCTTTGGAGGGTAAAACAAATTATTTTATTTGATGTGAAGCCTTTTCTCTATTTTTAAAGACTTCTTATATTATTCCTTGTATGGGAGAGTTAACATTATTATAAAAACACCTGACTTTGAGATGCTGACCAAGATTACATAACCAGCCCTGAAAATATATGATGATATGTAATTCAATACATGCAATATTTATGGGAAGCTTAATGTTGCTTAGTATAAGGATTAAATGTTTATGAGAAATGAATAGGGCCGTACTATAGTAACAAAGATTTCCTCTCATAGGAAACTGCTGTTTTGCCAAAAACAAAGGCTGCAGGAAAGTTCTCCTTCCTGTTTTCATTGGGAATACAGCATTGACTCTAATCAAGTTGTCTTATGTGGAAGACATGATTAAATCCATTATTAAAGCCATTAAAGGATTACAAGCTTTCTGATAAACCTCCTTACTCCAACCCCCCAATTCTGTAGTTACAAATGTTAATAAAGTAATTGGTAATCTGTCTCAGGTGTCTGGTTTGTAGTAAGCCAACAATTAAAGTCAGTTAAGTCATTTTTGCACTGTAATTGCACTGAAACAAGTCTGCACTGTAATTATTAATAAACTGTTAAATGTTTTTTGGTCTGGATGCTCTGTAGCAGTAAGTGGTTAAATCATCCAGGCAAGTCTCTGTTTGTCACTTAGCAACCTCATGGCAACTGCAGGTCTCCAGGAAGTACTTGTGCCCGGCTGCTGTGTGCCAAGAAATAGTTATAGCATGTAACTCCCTGTAAAACCATAAGTTTTGGGTTTTAAATGTCTGTTACAAACTATATTTAGTGAGCTTTAGCTGTGCTGGTAGATTTTTTAGCTAGCTGTGTGCCCTGATTCCAGTATTTATGTTAGGCTAAGCTAACTGTATCCTGTCTCTAACTTACTTTATTAGACATGAAAGTGATACTGACCTTCTCAGCTAACTGAAAAAAGCAAGTAAGCACACTTCCCAGAATGTCTACTCATGACAAATGAATGGGGTTTCCAAAATGATTAAAAAATCCCTTCACAGCTGGTTTACTTATCTGTCAAGGGAAAATGTTGTTTGACCAATTAAAACAAAGTGGGAAACTTCTGTTTCCTGTTTTAATGGATAAACAGGTTGGGTTGGAAACACAGCTATGACTGTTATCAAACTGGCCCTTGTTGCAGGCAAACTTTCTCTGGCATGACAACTATTCAAACACAGTGGCCTCTCAAGAAAAACAACCACATGCCTCCTTCACCACATTCTTTATGGTGCCCTTAAATTCACCAGTGGATATAAATGTGTCTAGATCTTTTTTTTTCCAGATAATCCCATTTCCAAGGTGTATAGTAGGAAAGTGCCGTTTTCCCCAGATCTATCAAATTTTGTGGTACATTAAAAAGCAACCCCTTGGAAGAGTGTAGCTGGTAACTACCAGAGCTATATGCAGCAACTACTTCAACGCTTGTTGTCTATCCATGCACCAAAGTACTTGCACAAGGGTCTTGAGTTTTTGAGAAGACTATAAACATACTTCTCTGAGCATTTAAAACCAATTTTAAACTCAGTGTGTAAGAGCAGTTTGTAATGACTGAAATGCAATCTGAAGTGCTTCCACTGCCTGTACTGTGGAGGGAGCATGCATATAAATGACAGTATCATCAGCATAGAGGTTTATTTTATCTTGAATGTCCTTAGCCAAGTCATTTTTAAAAATAGGAAACAAAATAGGTCCCAAACTTGAACCCTGGGGAAACCTTCAGTGGTCTGCCAGAACCAAGATTATGCTCCACTGGCATGTTGGCAGAAGTCTGAGAAATGCATATCTCAAAAATTAAACATATAAAACTGAAACTTAGACATGTCAAATGTCCTACCTCACAAAACCGCTGCACTGTAATAAAATTTTAAGAAACAGGATGGAGAGGTGTGATCTATGTCTCCTGGAAATACTCAGAGCTAAAGACGCTGCATTCAAGAGCAACATCCAGTATTATTGTCTCTGTTAATCAGGTCTATTTAATGTGGAACAAACTCATTTATAAGCTTTGAAATGTAAACTACAATCTAGACACCAGCACACCTGATTGACAGACTGAGGACGGTGCTGCTTCTCTTCGATGGTAAATGTCAGCCAGTCTGTCAGATGGTCAACCACATTGGTTCAGACTGAAATATCTCAGTAACTACCAGATGAACTGCCATGAAAATTTGTACAGACATTCAAAAACATTTCCTCTGGCGCCACCATGAGGTTCACATTTGCATTACTCTGTAGTCTTTGTTAAGCGCTAATTAGCAAATGGTAGCATGCTAAAATGCTAATATATGCTTGTGAACATAGTAAAAATCATTATACCTATCAAATATTTGCATGTTAGCATCATCGTTGTGAGCACGCTGGCGAGCTGGCTATAGCACTTAGCTCAAAGCACAGCTGTGCCTAAGTACAGCCTCACAGAGCATTGAGCATGGCCATGGCCTTGCTCATACTGTATGTGTATGTGTACGATTCCCTGGAAAACAGTACTCAGAGTAGGTGGATTATCCAGATTATAAACTGCATATAAATTTTTGATTTCTGTGTGAGTGATCAAATATGTATTTTGTAAAGTGGGTAAAATTATCCTTTAGCTTATTTTATGAGTTCAGGTGGTACATGCTGGGAAAGATGCGAAGAAAAAAAGAGCACAGATGCCAGGATCACATTGCAAGAAAAAAACTGAAAAAGATAAACTGAAACCAAATGTCCCTTCATCAAAGAGCATCACCAAGCTTGTAGTGGTCCGAGTATTTGCTCTTGGTCTGTCTCTGTGTGTCATTTTGTTGACCGAGAAAGTTTTCTGGGAGATGTGTGGTTAAATTGGGCAAACGTGTGCAAGCCCCTTCCCTGCAGGAAACACACAAAGACAATTTCTCCAATGTGTTGCATCAGTTAATGGGTGACTGAGGCTGAGCTGATTACGTCATGTCTCCGGCTCTCTGCTTTGGCTGCTGTCAGTGTCCGCTTGTTTGGAGGCTAAACAGCTGGAAAAAATAGGACTATTTCTGCAACAACAACAACAAAAATTTCCCATTTTCTGCTTTTGTTGTGGTTTTATCTCAAGCCCTGACTGTAATGGGACACATTTGTCCCTAACACACATCAACACTTCTGAAAGAGAGCAGAGGCTCTATCAAGCTCATCTGATTGTGGCTGTTTGTATGGAAAGTTATCTGTGGAAATAAACTGGATTGTCACTTTGACCTTGTGTTCAATCTGCCATTCCCTCTCTGTCATTCTCTCTCCAAATACTACACACTCTTTTTGTCCTTCGTATGGAAGCCCGTTACTGCCAAAAGATGAAAGAAATAGTTATGATTTTAATAAATTGTGATAACAATTGAAAATGTGATAGTAAGCTAAAATTTTAATGTTAATCCCTCAATTTTGACTTAACATGAGCATGTTTAACTTTTATTCTGTTATTCAATTCTGTTTTGCTTCTTTCAGTACTGGAAATGGACTCCACTCTTTCAGTAAAGTCTTTCTCTTTTTATACAGACATGGATAAATTATGAGCTCATGGGTGGCTCTGCTGTTACACTATACGTCTCTGTCCTTTGTCTGTTCCAGTCTAATGGGATTGCAGAGGGGTCCCCCTTTCTTCAAATATACACACTTCATCATATTTCCTGTCACAGAGCTCATGCTGCAGTCTGACTCGGGCTCACACATCGCTGACTAATTTTAATGGGCCACACTCCATGGAGATATATGGACATTTTAGTTTTCAAAGGGGGGAACAGCACTGTGGGCGTGCATGTGCTCTATAATTGAATTAAACTCAAATATGACTGAGCATGCCAGGAAAAGCAAACTGCTCCCTGAGGGTGTATTTAGGTCGAAGGCAGCTGTTTACAGACGGCAGAAGAGCTGCTCTGAGTCACATCACACTTACACCAGCAGCTACATCCTGGGAGACGTCTCCTCCACACATTTACTGACTGTTCTTCTGGATAAAAGTAACTACAGCGCAAAAATTGTTCCCACTTCTTCAGCAAGTCTGTGTTCAAGATTGACTGTAAAAACATATAAAACTGTACATGAAAGTGTAAACATGTTCAACTTAAGTTGACCGACTGAAATAAATGCCCATGCATCTTCACTCGTCTCAGAAATTCTCTAAGTTTTGAACAGAGGGTAAAACTTTAAGGCTGAAAAAAGAGGAAATTGCATGGTTGTTCTGGATATTTCAGGTTAAGTTTGGCTTTCCTCTTTTGTGCAGGAGTCATCACACTGCAGATTTGTTCTCTCATTTAAACATGCTTCTTTTTATCTGGGTCTGCATCTTTCCTCTGTTGGAAGTATAGTTGCAACCACGTACACACTCATATATGTACCCATAATCTCTTACATAAACCCACAGACACAAACCTTTATATAAATTAACTATAAATGTCTATACATATATAAATATCTAATATCATTTGCATTAAAATACATGTGATGAGCTTTGTGCATTTATGTAGAAGAACTGACAGATTAACTCACAGCCACATTGAAATGGGGATGATATACATAAAGTAATGCATCACTCAGAAAACAGGCCATTCTGCATATTGATTAATTTAACTTTGATGTTTCAGTACATTTTACTGCTCATACGTGTCTACATTTACAGCAATTAAATAAGATTATGATTGTGTATTTTTGAGTTGTGTTGTTCCTGCTTTTATTAAACGATCTGAATCCTTAATTTCCTAAATGCAGGCACACTTCTGTCACTCACATTTCTACTTTTCAAAAAAAAAAAAACATCATTTAACCCAGCTATACAATTTTAACTTGTAAAAACATGATACCTGACAGCCAGATGATCAGATGTATTTGATATTCATGATGAACACTGCTGGGCTGCAGAGGCTGTCCAGACCAGTGTGCTTTCTAATATGATGGCCTGTTTTGACTAAAGCAAACATGATGTGGAAGAAATCACACACACACAAACAGACAGTCAATAAACAAGGGAGGGAGAGACAAAATGTGCACATGATCAGATCTTTTGTAACCTCTTGAGTTTACATCCACTGTAAACTTATAACAAAGCCCATAATCCAAAATAAACAGCATGTTGTCACATTTGACCAATTTCCATTTCTTGTTAAAGTCAGTAAGTGCAGGTATGTTTGTACAGAGACGTTTCAGAGAAGATGAACACTTTGCCTAAGAGAGTGGATTATTAGTTTTTCCTAGTAATTATGGCCAATGATTTCACATATGGGCACAGCATTTTCATTATAATACTATTTTTATTTTCTTCGATCTGATCTTACAAAATAAAGCGTTCCCTTTGGCCAAAAATGCTCTGCTATTATCATTATCATTATTGTTGTTGTTGGTATTTAATTAGTTAATTGGAAGAATATGTAATGAATAATTAGAAGTTAGTTTTTTTTGTGTTTTTGTTTTGTTTTACTTTTTTCGGGCTGGTGTGCTTCAGTTCGCACAAATCTTTCATTTATGCCTCGTCTTAAATTTCGTAGAAAAAAGAAAAATACGAAAAATAACGTTAATGAGTTAAAATGTGACAGACAAAATGGTCTACAGGGCTGCATTATTTGATAGTGTCTATAATGATGATAAATCTTGTGCTATTCAATTCAAATTACAAAGACTCTGCGTAAATGCAATCGATTTTATTCCAAACATATTTAAGAAATGTAAAATGTCAGTTTTTCTTTATAGAAAAAAAAAAAACAAAAAAACATTTGCTTTAATAAAACAAATTGCTGAATATGGTGTCCTGTTTGTAAGAAAGCCATAATTAAAAAAATATTTAACATAACGGGTTTGTCCTCAGGCTGAGAGGAAGAAAATTCAGCTGCCTGTAAATTCAAGACAGGCGGGCATCATCGCATTAAACTGAATTAGACGAAACTTTTATGATCCCGGTGGGGAAAGTGGACAAGTGAGAAACATAGTTGGGTATCATTCCATGCAGCGACACAGGAGGCATGAACGAGGAGTTTGGAGCCAAGCACGGGACGGCGGCGCAGCGTCCCGGGTCGAAATGTTCAAAGGTTAGACAAGAAGGGAAATTCTTAGAGAGGAGCGAGGAGAGCGCAGGTATGATGCTGCTCACAGGTGGGATGCTGGGACTAGTGTGGGAGTTTGAACCACTTCTTATGCCCGGGTCGTGGTACAAATCAGGACCCTGGAGACAGTAAGCCATCCTGTGCGCTCCGAGCAAAGGGAAAATGGGCATCAGGCTGCGCTCCGGCGCGCTGGAGTCTCTCAGCGCTCCCAAATAGAAATGCTGCCTCTTGAAGCGTTTCCTCCGCCGAAGAAAACTCCCGTTTTCGAACATATCCGCGGACAAGGGGTCCAGGGTCCAGTAATTTCCCTTGCCAGGATTCCCAGGCTCCCGCGGTATTTTGACAAAGCAGTCGTTCAAAGACAGGTTGTGACGGATTGAATTTTGCCACGCAGGGAACTTCTCCCGATAATACGCAAAGCGCTGGCTGATAAAATCACAAATCTCACTGAGAGTAAGTCTCTTTTTCGGGCTCTGGAGGATGGCCATGGTGATGAGAGCGATGTAAGAGTACGGAGGCTTCGCTGTGGCGGTGCTCCCGCTTGGACCATCCTGGAGCCGGGCTGCAAAGTCTCCCTCCTCCCGGTCTTCAGGAGTGAAGGAGGACGCGCTTTGCTCGAAGTCGGCATGACTCTGACTACACACTGAGAAGTCTGTGTTCTTCATGCCTCCACCACAGTCTGTCTGTCCATCCACGTCAATGTCCGTCTCGTCCATGAGTTTGCTGTCCGGGGTCATGGTCCAGAGTGCCCGGTGGCACGGCGGCCCCAGCAGGCGAGATTAGCGCCTGTCTAGGACAGAACAGACTCCCTTCTCCACTTTCATTCACAAAAAAAGTTGCGCATCCCACTGCATGTTTGACTTCTTAGCCTCCCACTCTGAACTGCATGTCTCCTCCTCCTGTCTTCATCAAAACAGCAGCAGATGCAAACCTGAAGCAGAGAGCTCTGAACGACCGTTCACGTTATGAATGGTACACTGTGATAATGGTGCAGGATGTTGTGATGGCGACAATCATCCGCTCATTCCGAACATCTCTGTTGTTAAATGAAAGACAATCATTCCACAGGCACGTTTTCACTGTGGGAAAAGTCTGTATTCCTCTGCAAAGACACAAACTACAGCTGCATACATGTCTGTCTTTACAGCGCTGTTTATGTATTTTATCTATTGAATGTTTTATTCTAGGCCTATTGTAGTTTACTATCTCAAAAATGATATCCAGAGTGTATTGTTTTTATCCTTTCTTGCAAAAATACTCAAGTGTTCACTAAGTCCTGCATTCAAAATCTAACTTTAAACTACAAATCCTAATTAAAAGTACACTATACAAGAGTCTGTTTCCAATACTATTATTGGATTATTCATGCTTGAACTTGTGAGAAGGTTCTTGATGGTGTATTTGGTCAGTGTGAAGCCACTTTTAACTATTTTATATACTACCGGGTAGCCTAATCTATATTTACAACAATATCATGTTTTCTATGAAAAACAAATGTTTGCCTGTGAAATGTGGTGTAGTATTAGTATGAGGTGGCATATCGTGATACTGAAATAAAGTGCACGTGTCACAAAATTGCACTGAGTACAGCTCTTGAGTAAATGCACTTAGTTTCTCTCCATCGCTGTTCATTATTTTGATGTTTAAATGACCACAGCAGGTGAGACAGTTTGGATTGAAATACGCTTCATGCAAAAACGAAGCAAGCACGTTCATTTTATTGAGTCTGTTTCTTTTTTTTATGTTCTTGGCTTAAACAACACTCATTTCCTACGGTGTTCGTCATTGCCGGATAGTTTGGCACATGGTAAGAGAGGCAGCGCTCTCTCTCTCTCTCTCTCTCTCTCTCTCTCTCTCTCTCTCTCTCTCTCTCTCTATCTATCTATCTATCTATCTCTCTCTATCTATCTCTCTCTTTCTCTCTGCTTGAGTATTTATAATTTATGTTACTTACATTGTTCTTTTTACTCCACAATGTTTACTTGATAAGAAGTTACTTTGCATACTCACATTAATGATACAAGCTGAAATCAACAAGCATTGGCTAGATTAAGATAATACTTTATTAATCCCTTAAGGGAAATTCACAAGCTACTAAACTGTAGATAAAGTAATTAAAATGAAACTTTGCATTCATCAGCTGGAGGATTGAAGTGATGTAAACATTAATACATCCGTAATTATAAAGTAACAATATAATATACACATGCACAATGAGTAGCTTTCCTTTAGGCACTTTACTTGTGGACTTTTATATTAACTTTTACNCTCTCTCTCTCTCTCTCTCTCTCTCTCTCTCTCTCTCTCTCTCTCTGGCTGGCTGTTTCAAATAAGAGGAAGACGTAATCCATTTTGAAATAATAGCTGCACTGTATCAATTCGTGTGAGGCCACCCACCAGGCAAATGGGCCTGTACTGCAGGGTGGGCTGAAGAAACTGTGGGAAGTCTCATTAATGAACAATTCTTCCTTGTGCTTCTCCGTATAGTTTAACGCAATATGTGTACCCTTCTGAAACTATTATACTATTTTATAGTCATGCATTTTAATAGGGGGATTATATCAAGTGCAGACCATACTTATGCGCCTAAAAAGACCAAGAAAACAAATTGGATGGTTTAAACTGAATTTAATATAGACCACAACCCATTCAATCTCACCCAAAAATCAGTGCATCAATCAAACAAACAAACTCCCACAAAACCACAATTAGAAACGATGACAAAGACAACAAAACAAATAGCTTCATTTAACTTGTGCTATTAAATGTGCATCTACTGAACTCAGCAGACAGTCTAGCTGTCAAGGTCAAGAGAAGTAAATTGTTTTGCAGTTAGTAACAGTGAACGCAACACTGTGCTCAGGTTGCCATATTTGGTCCTGAACAGAAATAACTTTATATTGCAGCCATCTGGCACTGCTGACCATTATACACAGGCAACACTGAAGCTATTTAGATGAAAAGTGTCACCAATTATGACTAAACTTTCCATTGAGTGCATCTACTTCTTGTACTTCTTGTCTCCCTTCAGCGTGCCATTCATTTGCACAAGTAACTCTTACCTCTGCTCCAAACTGTGCTTCATCAATATATCCAAAACAAACCCATCAGCTGTTTAAGCTCTGTCACACATGCTACATGCAGCTTAGCAGGAGGCACAAACAGGATCAGTACAGTAAAGCTTTAAGTACAGATCATTTTTTTTCAAGGTTTTACAAAGTTTCTTCTTCTTAGGCTTTGAAACTGTTTGTTTTTGCCTGGTGTAAACAGCATGAAGGGAATTAGTGCAGCTGCCTGAGGTACAACATGGCTTCAGTGAAACGAAGTCAAATACTGAGTCAAGTTAGATGTAAGAAGCTGCTCCTGCATGTTTGCACTCACGCACGCAGTGAATTGTAGATTACAGGAGCCGAGAGTGTCGTGTTGAACTGTTGTGTGTGAGTGTGTGTGAAGAGCTTCATCACATGTGGACGTAAAACCTTTGCTCTGTGTATGTTCCCTAGGTGGTGTGTTTCCGCTGAGCTGAGGTCAGCCTCACAAAGTTTCCACACTTAAGGCAGCATGAGTTGGAGTTGCCGTCTTTCCTCGGGATATGCCAGCAGTTGACACAGCGCACTCTGTACTTCTTATACCTTCAAAAGTCAAGACAGAAAAATATTACAATGGTGATTAAACACCTTTATTTTAACGTTCAAGTATCATGATGAATGCTATTTCTTTCCAGTTCTCATGCATAGTATTTATCTGTGACATGTATATTTGAAATGTCCCAGTTTAGGACAACTGCACCACTGATCCAGTATCATCCCTCTTTTCAAGACAAAAAAAATGGTGTTTATTTCTGCAGGCTGAGATTATGAAAGATGAAAACATAAGCACATGAACACCACGTGCTTCATTTAGTCATACTTAAATATTTGACTTTTACATTTCCACTAATGAAAACCAATGATGACAATGAGTCAATCGGTTTTTTACATGTTATGCTTTATGACCTTAGTCCATTTTGGCATTTGTGGCCGTCCATGAGTCTGTAGTTAATCATTTTATAGTTGTAGAGTTGTTTCTAATGCATAGAATTGTTGTTACTGATTATTGCTGAAAGGCAAATTAAACATCTGGATGAAATTATATACAGTCAAATGGAGT
This sequence comes from Chaetodon trifasciatus, assembly GCA_037975065.1. Taxonomy (NCBI): domain Eukaryota; kingdom Metazoa; phylum Chordata; class Actinopteri; order Chaetodontiformes; family Chaetodontidae; genus Chaetodon; species Chaetodon trifasciatus. The sequence continues at coordinate 530,675 of JBBMOE010000076.1, forward strand.
CTAATTCTTTTTATGTTACAGGTATTAAGACTTTGGAAGTCGTTTTCCACAAAATGTAATTTGACCATAATAATTAACTTCATGGATAAATCAGTCTTCTGGACCAATGATCGTGGTCCTCGATGCTACAGCCAAAGTGGGGAGTAAGAAAGGCTTATTTCTGAACATCATTTTAGAAATGAAGTTTAAATTCCATTACATTGAAAGGAGGCTTCAGTGCTCCTGTGATGATATCATGCTTCATGCATGTGTTTTAAGTATTCAAGAGTATGAGCTACCTTATTCCACAAGCATTACAGAGTGGGGTCCCATCATCAGCATCCCTCCACATGGGGGTCTTCCTGGTACAGCATGATGCACAAACTTTACCCTCTTGGGAAACAGAAAAGAAACATATTGTTATTTTTTGTGTGTGAGTCATTGTGAACTGAGTGCATTTACAAACCTCCTTTCTATGAAAATACAGGACATACAAATGATGTCCTTAATTTTTCTGATTTTATGGAAACTCACACATTTCAGTGATACGATTAAAACTGACGTATGACCTGGAAGAGTATTATGCATCTCTGATGTCATTCTATGACTTTGTCTGTGGGGTGAATGGCAAGATTTTCTTATTTGTACAACCACACTTCTTATGCAGTGCAGAAGTTCACTGTGTCATCTATGCTGCACTCCCCTGTTAATAGCTAATATAACAGAACAAGGCTGTGTGTCTGGGTGGTGTGACAGATAAAAGTCTTAGCTATCTGGTCTTTACGTGTTGGAGGTAAAAACTTGCTCATGGCCCAGCTGAGAAAAGGAGAAGAGTATGCATGAAATTTTGTTAAAAATGCGTCAGCGAGGAGAGATGCTTATCACTATGATGAATTTTAAATGATTTGAAAGACATTTTGTTACCAGTGACACTGCAACACAGCAACTCAATGCACTGACTGTACGGCTGAAAGTTAAATCATATGTGACATTTTTATTGTTTCTTGGTCTTAAGGGAACTAATTGATACACATTATGGTTTTATGATGTTTACGCAAAAGGTTCCTCAAATCCTATCAAATGCACACCACCTGTCTGGAGTGAAGCTGTAAAGCCACATGTTTTGATGAGGTGGCATCCTCTAGTGGATAAAACAGACATTGCATGCAAATGCAAACTTCACCACACTATTATTTCAAGTATGGAGTAGTTTTAAATTTGAAAATGCACCTTCATTCAAATCTTTCCTTTTGGGCTGTAAACTGTAAATACAATTGACTTAACATGATTTATATATATTTTAATAATATGATTTATATATTCATTCATTCATTCATCTTCTATACCCCTGATTATCCCTTTCGGGGTTGGGGGGGGGCTGGAGCCTATCCCAGCTGTCAACGGGCGAGAGGCGGGGTACACCCTGAGCCGGTCGCCAGCCGACTGCAGATGATTTATATATATTTTTATTAATGAGTTTATCAACATAAATTAAAATCAGCTTCACTGAATAGTGCAGGTACTAAAGTGTTACTCACTGGAAACACTGGTCATCAGGTCACGCTCCTCATCTGAGCTGCTAGTTTTAAGGGATTTCTGGGATGTCCGTGTCCTCAGCCTTGGTTTCCTTACACTCTTGCAGAGCTCCTTGCTGTGACGACATACAGACATACTGTATGTGTGTGTAAATTCAACATACTGTAAGTTCAAGTTGTCTTCACCAAAGCCAAAATTCCCATGCAAATATGTAATGAATCTGTCACTACCTGTACTTCGAAGTTATGAGGAGCCGACACTGTTCCCTACTGTCGTCCAGCTCCGTGTCCATCCTGAACGTCACTCCCTGGAAGTCTGGGTCTTGGACATCAGGACTCCGGCTGGGATGAGGTTGTTTTCGAGGAGTCTTGGTTCTCCACTGCTGGGTAGATGAGGGAGTGGTTTCCTCCTTTTGGACTGGCCTGGGTTCTGGTTTTGATGCTGCAGAAGGTGAAAGGTTTGTTTCTCCATTACAGTTTGAGGATTTCAGTCGTGCAGTTGGAGGGGATTTTTCCTCTATAGGCGCATGTGTACACTCTGGTTGAGATGGGGTGACTTTTCCCTCTTGTTTTGACAGCGAGTGACACTTCTCTGTAATGCAAAATAAAACTGATATTGACTGTAAAGAAGGCGGGATGGAGCTCATAGGGTGCAGCTGGGTGTCAGATGGGGGCTCTGTAGTCAAAGCAATGTTTGCATTGTGGTCTAGTGTTAATGCTGGCTTTGACAGAGCAACATGTCCATCTTCTTTTGAATTAAAAGTCAGCTGAGCATTAAGGGATGCATTGGGGATGTGTGTTTGTGACGAAGCATTTTCAGTAAAGGGTACATTCAGAATATCCTGTTCAGAAGAGAGACAATCCTTTGTATACTCCGGCTTCCACTCAAATTGCGTGTTAACGCTGAACTTGTCCTCCCCTTTATCTCCCTGGTGAGGTTGTGAAGACACTCCTGCATTTTCCTCCACCAGCTCTGGTCTAACAGCGTCTGTTTTTCCAGCAGTCTGTGATTGAACACAACAGCCCACCTTTGAGTCTTTCATGCAGCACTGTGCTTTATAACTACTGACTCCTCCACTGCAGTTCCTTACATCTTCCACAGGACTGGCACAGTCTGGCATTTGTTTCTCACAGATAAGAAGAGATGGTCTCAAAGTCTCAACTCCCTGATCTGTCCCATCTGCTGTTGCAGTCAATGATTTGCCTATAGAATGGCCAAATTTAGTGTTATATGATACTGAACTTGGGTCTGACTCCTCTACGTCACTGTGATGCTGCAGCCTCTCACAGTGCAGGTTGATCAGACTCAGTACTTTCCAGGGGCTGCTGCAATCAGTGTGTGGCTCAATTAAAGTTATGGCCTCACTGCTGTGACCTTCCTCCTTCACTTTTTTCATCTCATCATAAGGCAACATACAAGACAAACTGTGCTGGGAGGAACGATTAGAGATTTGAAACAAATCCTCTTCCTCTTTTTTAGCTATGTATGGACCTTGTCTAGAAGTCTCATTTAGCCAAGTGGAGGGTGAATTAGTGTCCGGGAAACTGTTGTGGATGGGAGAGGCGAGCTTGGACACTTCCTGGAAAAGATAGAAGAGTGCTGAGTGGGAGCCATCGTGTTCCATCTTCTGGTTTTCCTGGATGAAGGCAGCTTGAGTCTGTGTCTGTATCATAAATACAAACAAACAGCTTTTAGATAGTAGCTCCCAACCTGGGGGTCAAGCCTCCTTCAAGGGCTGATAGCCAAGGTAGGAAATAATACATTCAAACTTTTGCTACACAAAACATTTCTCTAAAGTTTGCTTTTTTTTCTTCTAAAATGGTTTGTAGTTTTACCTTTTCAGGTAATAAAATGTTTTTCAAATAAAACAGGAAAACTAGTCCTCCACTGCTCACAGTGACATCAACTCATCCCGATGAGTAAATATTGTTGACTAAAAGGGAACCATTATTCTAGAAGCTTAAGGGATTCCAAACATTAGCAAAACATAAAATATTACACAATTTGTGTTTCATAGTATTGAGTATTGAGCTGCATAAACTACTGTTTAACATTTTTTTGTTTTGTTTTGTTTTTGTTTTTGCGATGCAAGGTTATTGAAAACATGAACTTTAGGATTATTTTCACTCATTTTAGCCTACAGGGTTAACAGGAGTCATCATTTCAGGGCCTAACAAAGTCGAGCTGTCACTTTCCTTTAAAACAGATGACACGAAGCCGCCTGTTTCAGGCAAGAAGCCTCATGAATTCAAATGTAGCCTAATTTTTTAACTCACCGGCAAAAATGTAACAACACGTCGAGTCCTGATGGAGTTCCAGTTCTAGAATGTTGAACATTTTCGCGGTTGTCTGAGTTTGTCGCGTGCGCAGGAGCAGAGATGGAGGATTCACTGACACAACAACGGTGCTGAAAAATTACTGGAGTTATCATCAAAAATGCGTTTCCCTCCATCTTTATGCTCTCCGATTTGCAGTAGTATACCACGCAATGACTTCACACAGGCCTTAATGTTTTGGACCACTCAGAAGGGCCTCTTTTGTCAGTTTAATAGTCTAAAGGCCTGCTGATGTCAGGACACATTTTTAGCTGTGGATTTCTTGTTTTGTTGTTATGATTTCTCTATGGACAGTTTGAAGCATACAGTTGGTTTGCTTATCGTGTTCTCCAGATCCATCACAGCTCAGTGCAGGCAGGATATTAAGTTAAATGATGGCATATTCTGATCTTCTAACTCTTACAACCAGCTCATGAATCAAGTTTGCCGATCCGTCTTTCTTTCCCCCCCATTTTCCACCTGTCATGGCCTCTGACGCTAACCACGTCGTTACCATTCGGGCCTGAAGAGAACAGTTCTAAATATGATTTAAATCAAGTTCAAGATGTGCAGTGCCATCGCTGGACAGTACTCTTGACGCTCACCTTAGATCTCCAAATGGATCATCCAGACTGCGAATGTGTGCCAATTTACTTGGAAAAAGCCGGTTGCTGTGACTCGATCGTGTTTTGGACCAGCAGGGATTGCGCGGGTGTTCTTGGTTTGCTAGATTACATGTGTTGACGAAAAGTCGCCACAGTGCTCCAGTTTGACTCGGTAGCAACTGCAAAGCGTCTTTTGCGACTGCGTAAATGTGGCGATTTTACGGACAGTCGCCCTGTGCTCATCTCAGTCAACTGTGTCAGTTAAAAGTCTGGCCAAAACAATGGAAATCTGAGGTGTGTTCACAAGTAACTTTTTTAAACAGCTTTTATTGCACTTTAAATATCATTTTTAACACATTACACAATTCACTTATATTTGTGCGTAAATTGGACAAGTACAGTAGACTTAACAAATAAAGGACATAGCTGTGGTGAACTCATTCCATGGTAACACGAAGCCCACCAGCTTCAAAACCAACTGGTCTCCACCTCCATCCCCCTCTGGATCAATGCACATCTGAACCACATCAGCTAATCAAGTCGTCATCACTGGCAGCAGAGAGGAAGTACTTTTAGATGCATTTTACATCTGACACTTAAAACATGATTCACATGACTGTGATATGAAATGTTAATGGTGAATAAAATCTAAGTTTCAATGCTCAGCTCGCTTATTAAGTTGCACACAAATTATCTTTCAAATACACTTCATTCTAGTGCTGCTTCTTGTGTCTCGCCTCAGTGCCATCTAGAAGGAAATTATTTTGAGGTTTGTTATTTTGGGTAAACTATAGTCAGTGAGAACTTACTGATAAGACGTCACACCACCTTCAGCTGAGCTTGGTACATAAAAAAGAAAGTATGCATACAATGTCTGACAAGGGAATCAGAATGGAAATGATGGACTGGCAGAAATGACTTAAGAACATCATCTTGTGATACTTGTGCGTATGTGAGCTGTAACAAGGAATGTTCCATTTAACAGCACAAAGATGAACTTCGTTAAAACTTGCTCTGTGTTGCATAAAACAAACATGAGATTGTCAGGTGTTTTAGCAAAGAACAGTATGTGAGATTAAATGGTTTTGAAGTGCTGGTCTGAGAACCCTCCACGTAAATAAATAAGCTGTCAGTTAAACCATCAGGGTTTTTTTTTTTTTTTGGAGGTAACCAATAATTTCACCTTCACACATATCGTGCCTGGCTGCCTGATCTCATCTGCAGGCCTGTCCTGTCATTGGTTAACTGTGGAATTTCTCATTCTGCAAGTCGTCTTGGGAGTTGCTACAGACTTTGCTCTCCTTGCCACGCATCTCTTCGTGGTCGCACCCCCTCACTGAAGGATCAGTGCAGAGACACCCTCTCATTTTCCTCCAATCCCCCTCTTCATCCTCTGCACCTCTTCTCAGTGAGGTTTGGGGACATGCCCGTCCACGTAGAAGTTCCTGGTGACTTTGGGCAAGGTGAATTCAATGCCGTCAAGCTCTGCAGTGAGAATGATCTGGCAACCCAGCCGGGAGTTCTCCTGAAGCATGGGCGCCATGTCCAGCATGTCATCCTCCCTAGAGCGGCAAGATGTCCGTCAACATTTACAGTGATCTCCCTTCATCTCACTGCACTCATTTGTTGAAACTCAAACAGTTAAAGGAAGAGATGATTTGCAGCAGACCTACCTCTCCTCAGGTTCTGGCAGTTTGTGAAAATGGGCATCACTCACATAGACCTGACATGTTGAGCAGGCCAGTGATGCCTCACAGGCTCCTAAAAGAAAGATGAACACAAATGATGAGGAATAATTGTCTGAAGACCATGATTCAATAAAATAATTAAGAAAAAGTTTTAATTGAGGAAATGCTCACCTTCCAAGTCAATTCCATGCTTGTGAGCCAGATACAGGACATTATCTCCTACTTTGGCCTTCACTGGGATCCTCTGGCCAGACCGATCTATATACACCACATTCACCCTAAACAGTAGTCAGTCAAAAATAACTTAGCTTTATTTACATCATCACATAGCAAAACATTTCATTCACCATCATCTATTCAAAAGGAGCCCCATCCTCAGGAGGGGAGCCCCAGGAGCCTCATTTCTGACTCTGCCTGCCCAGTGAGTGGGCGGTCTCAGGATTAGTCTCGTGAATTGGTCTCAGTGCCATCACCAAGGAACAAGAACAAGACGCTACACATGACCTGAGAAGCTGAGAGGTCATGCATTTTTAAATGGTATCTGATGAGCATTTGTGATTAGATTTATGGACATAAAGAGGGCAGCTATTACATTCAAATGATTGAAGGCACTATAAATTACACTAAATCTTTTTTTAAGGCATTGCATATTTGGCAAGGTAATGTGATTTAGCCATTACCTGCTACTCTAGTGAAATGTCTGTGAACGTTACATTTGATAATTTGACAGTGTAAAAGTGTAATAAATGCTGCTGTTACAGAATGTGACTGTACGCTGTCTGTGTTCACTCTTATGGGGCAATGTACGGTTAGTCTAGCAGCTCTGCCCATTATGCCCTTTTAATGTTGATAAGTGATTGACAAAAAAGATTTATGATCACACAGAAAGAGAAATTCCCACCTTGTTGCATGTATTCTGCAACGCAAAAAGTATAGTGTTAAAAATGTGAAAACAGAGAGAGGCATTGTGCTTCTATGACAAAAATGTTTTCACACATTTTCACCTTTTGAATATGTGATAAATAAATGATCAGTTTCTCCATCTCATTCGTACTTTTTCTTTGAATCTGGAGAGCCTTGTCAAGTTTTTTGTCAGTGTGTGGGCATTTTTTTTCTTATGTGACGTGTTTACCTCGGCTACACACTGTATTTCCTGAGAAGCCTTGATTCAAGAGCAGAAACTACAACTCTGGTTTTTAAAGATAAACTGTCTCTCAAATGCCACATATGCAAACTAGCTGCACAGCGTTATAGTGAGGTGTTCTTAATATTATGCACACCCCATTAACACACATGAGAGGGGCAGAACATTAGAAACACATACCAATACAATCCTCTCCAGTCCAACATCACCACCCACTATGATCTCAATAATGCACATAAAGTGGATTTACAAACTTTCTGACTGTGTCAACAACTACAACAAGGTAGTTGCTGACCTACCTTTATCAAGGTAGCCTTAATGATAGAGCTGTTGTTTTGGATCCCATTGGTCAGCCAGTGTATGCAGCCATTTTTATTTTTATATTTAAATTCAAACAGTGGTCCAGTCTGTGTCCATGTTGCGTTCACATGTGCAAAAAATGCAAGTTCAGCATGACTGGGCAAAAAAAGAAAGTGCTTAATCTTCCTCTCGTGGTTAAAGGAAGCCTCTGCTGACTTGGACTATGCAGTTACAATGTTTGATAGTAGCAGTACAAGTGTTACTAAAAGAACAAGGAGCCTACTGGTTTCCATTATGTGAGAACACCGCTATCACTTCAAAATAAAAGCCCCTCTTAAACTTACACATCCTCTGCGTCCTCCGCACTGGAGCTCCCCTCCTCACTGTGGTGAAGACCTTTGAAAAAGAGAAGCACGGACAACTGAACTGTGAGTGCTCCTGCTGTAAGTGATGATATCAGCAGCCGGATGTGGAGAATGTTTGACTTGTTGCACAAAGTTTCTCAACCCAATCTTGGAATGTTGAAGTGAAGTTACACAAGTGTTACTGTGCGGAATTTAGACCTCTATTAGTTCCTGATATCCTTAAACTACCTGCGAACCAAACTTTGCTGGGATCAACAATGACATAAACTGTGCAACGAAAAGATAACTTGCTGTTACTTATCATAAACAAATTGCTGCAAGAGACGAACCAGCTTCTCACTGAAGCTAAATATGTTAGCAAGATGCACTACTGACCTATACTCGTCTGCAAGTGTCGATTTATCGTCCGGAAGCTCTCAAAAGAAGCCCTCCTTTGAGACTGAGCCACGCTGCTCACACAGCTCTTTAACCTGCTAAGAGGACAGGTGCTACAATCTGGTATAACTCGAGAAAGTTTGAAAGTCAGCCCCATGCTCGACCGGACAGCAGCAGACGCCGCCATGATTCTGTTTTGGTCACATGGCCCAGAACGGCCAATAGGCTGGAGGGATGACGTCTTTGTTGTGACTATATCTCCGACAGCAGAGGGCGTTGCTGCTTCACACGGTTGGTAGATTGGCAGCCGTGGAAGAAGTATTCAGATAGGCCGTCTATAAATGGTTTAAGTACAGAATAGCAACAAAATGTATTTAAAGTATTAAAAGTAAAGGTACTCATTCTACAGAATGACCCCTGTCAGTATTACTATATATGAATTAGAAAAAAACATAAAATATAAAGGAACAATTTTGAGGTACTTGTAATTGACTATTTCCATTTGCTGTATATTCATACTTCACATCCTTCTAGGTTTACATCCCACTCTATCTTATAAATTTTACTCCACTACATTCATCTGACAGCTGTAGTCAGTGATTACTTTTTACACGCAAACACATCATCTTAGAAAATGTGATGTATTGTTATAGATTAATCTACCCAACAACATACAACCTGATTCCCAAAAAGTTTGGATACTGTGTAAAACGTAAAAACAGAATAAAATCATTTGTAACAAACTGTGTTTACTGACAGTGGTTTTACAGAATATTCCTGACCCATGTAGTAATCTCTTTTATACAATCATGTGTTCACAAAGTGATGAACCTCTCTCCTTGCTTGTGAACAACTGAGCCTTTCCAGGATGCCTCTTTCATACCCAATCATGATACTATCACCTGTTACCAATCAACCTGTTTACCTGTGGAATGTTCCAAACAGGTGTTTTAGGAGCATTCCACAACTTTCCCAGCCTTTAGCTGCTCCTGTCACAAGTTGTTTGAGACGTGTTGCTGGCATCAAATTCAGAATAAGTAGATATTTACAAAAATCAGTGAAGTTGATGAGGTAAAACATTAAATACATTGTCTTTGTATTGTTCATTTGAGTTTGACAAAAAAGGAATAGAAAGTTGCCACATTCTGTTTTATTTATGTTTCACACAGTGTCCCAACCTTTTTGGAATGAGGTTTGTACATAGTATTTGTATTCGATTATGACCACATGCACGTCTGAAATGTTGCTTAATGCAACAATAATAATTCTAACAATAAAGTAAGATATATAACAACAATACAATCTGAAAGGGGCATTCTGCATAATTAATACTTTTTCTTAGCTAATTTTGCCAATATTAGTTAGGAAGAGGGTCTGCCCACAGTTCAAAACAATCAAAATAATATATTTCCACACTGTCCTATGCAGTGTTAAGCTGTAATGCTTGCCAGTAACATACAAAGGCAAATACATGTTTTGCCTTGTCTATGTGTGCTGTAGAGGAAGACAAACCTAGATAAGAAATCTGATGCAGGCTGGCGGCAGAAAACTGAGACCACTTGTGTGTGAAGACAGAGAAGTGATGTTATGACTAGAGACAGGTGAGGTGCTCAGACGTGCTGTTTTCTCTCTCTGTCTTTACCTTCCTGACATCTGCTAGCAGAGAAAGGAAACTATCTTTAGAAAATTGATCCATTGAACATATAATCACTTTACAGAGTAAAAAACTCCCACAGAGGAGCATTGTGTTGATATTTGAGATGTGATTTATAGGCTTTAGTGACTCTATGATGACTGATGAGCTCATCCACTGGGACAGCCATATAATGTTTGTTTCCTTTTTTATCTTTCCTCCAGCGTCTCATAATGATGTGGGGAAATCCTCTCTTTACGTTAGTTCTAAGATATATGCTAACCTCCCATCTGGATCAGGCTGCAGAGGTTCATTCCATGGCCATAAAAAGTAAATGGGGCATTCTCATGTCTGCTGGGAGTCAGCTCAACTGGCATATAGATTATTGCACTTTATAGACTCTAAATCCACATAATGAAACACCATTACACTTTGATGTATGCACTCTCTCACACACGCACACACCTGCACAGGATTAGTGTCCGGGGACAATTTACCTGTATGTCTGTGAAGTCTGTGATTTTACTGCACTTAGTATATCACTGGGCCCTGTTGTCCTCGGGTCCTGCAGGTGTGTGTGTGTGTGTGTGTGTGTGTGTGTGTGTGTGTGTGTGTGTGTGTGTGTGTGGTGGGTGGAGGTTGTTACACTTGACTTGGGTATGAAGTGGCCCCTAGATGTTCCTTCATAGTACATTCAGCTCACTCCCTGATGACTATGCAGTATAATAACTCATAAACCCCAGCATACACACAAACCTCCAAGCCAGTCACACTGAAATACTTAAAACAAGACAATCTTAAGAAAGACCTGCACATGCAACACACACACGCACGCACGCACGCACGCATACACACACACACACACACACACACACACACACACACACACAGAGTTAACAGACACACCCAGGGCCCAGCAGTGACAGCATGTGTGGACATTTTAGCAGTGATATATTGATCTCCCCAGAGTGCACCACGTGTATGTGTGCAGCTTTTGTTTTCAAGGACAGATAAAGCATAGAAAAGCACATTTCCCA
>JBBMOE010000076.1:541661-722915 GCA_037975065.1 Chaetodon trifasciatus
TGTGTGTGTGTGTGTGTGTGTGTGTGTGTGTGTGTGTGTGTACCTGCAGTTGTGCATACGAGCAGCGTTGCACAAGCTGTGTCATGACTCCCCTCTCTCAGATGACTCACACAAACCTCTGACAGTAACTATTAGAAATGGGGTAAGCAAAAAGTGCCCCTGTGCCTTGTCATGCTTCATGTGTGTGGGAACGCTTGTTTCTCAGCCAGACAAAAGGGAAACTTACCATCAGTGTGAGTAAACACAGCCTGGGAGCTGCCACTCCTGCAGGGCAAACAGCTCTTTAGTCAAACTGCTGTGACATTTATGCGTCTGGGACACTTTCGCTATCATGTGTCACACATTTAAACGTTTTAGGAGTCTCCCCGGGGCTCAAGGTTGTGTTGAGTTGTTAGTAATTAATGACCTTTTTCACACAGAACACTAAAAACTGCACAGCGGCCAGCGGTGGTAGTGTTTGTTTTAGCTTGAGGTTTGGATGTGGTCTCATGGTTTCAGTCTGTGGTCTGAGTGACTACTGTCTGGCCTGTGATCGACAGCACTGATCACTGACTGCTGACCTTTGACACCCGATAAAGAAAGGCTGCAGAGAGAGGTCAAAGACTTGGGAGGTCATGGAGGCACAACAAATCATGTCAACAAATCCAAACACACCAAGGAAGTCATCAGTTCATTCCAATTATGCTCTTTTGTTGTTAAGTTTGGTCAAAGGTTTGTGGAATGTGGGTCAGATTTGAACACATCTGCCTTTACATAAATTTGAAGAGAAGTATATGGTATGTTTCTCACATTTAAAGGATAAAAGTGAAACCAACAATGCTTTAGTCCATCTTTCTGACTTTCTGTGGCCATTCGTTCCTGCTGAAAACATGAACCTTTAAAAACTGGTCATAGATAACTTGCTGCTGGGACACTAATTTTTATCAAACTTTACTGAGGAAATTGTAGATTTTTTGGCTGATTATTTTTGTGGCAGATTAATACGTACTCAAGAACAGCTACTACATGGACTTTGCGGTGAGACTGTCTTGCCAAATTAAGTTTAAGTTAAATGTAAGGCTGGTGTTAAAGTGTGTAGGATTGACTCATAATTAACCACAGTTGCAAAATTCTATCAGGCTTTGGTTACACAGACAGACAGAGAGAGTTCATCGTTAGTTTTGGTCTTTCCATGAGATTTGTTGATAATAAGTCAAATGTGGAATATCACCAGCTTTATTCTTGCTTAGAACTGACTCATCAGCTGTTGCGTTCACAGAATATCATCTCCCCTTCCCTCTCAATCTCTATCAAAGCTTTCCAATTAAACACTAACCAGTCAATCACTTTGTGGTTACCAGGGAACAATCTGCATTCTGGGACTTGGAACATCATACTCTGAGCCAATCGCAGGCCTTCGTCTGTTTTCATGGCAGCAGAATGATTGATAGGCTCCTTGGGGAGGGAAAACAACTCCAGGCCTCCTCTCTGTTGTGCTGACAGCGGGTAAAGATCACTTGTACTATCCTGTTTATGTGTGTATGAGACAGAGAGCAACGGAAGGTGAGACAAAATATTACATTATGTAAATTAAACATCTGCAAGCATATGCATGCCTGTGTGAATGTGTATTTATGTGTCTGCATGCAAATGAGAGACTGACTGTCAGCACGCGCGTGTACATGTATGTCTGTTCATGGAGTTCTATGTCTTGTTATTGAATTATGGCTGTAGCAGTAACTGTAATTGACCCTCCGCGAACCAGATCTGGCCTCTGCGAGACATTTAGTCCAGTACAATGTCTCTCTGGGGACTGAGAGGTGTTAACTCCATGACAAACTGGACTCTGTTTCACTCCATGTGATCCAACTTTTCACTGCGACTATAAATTCTCTTTATTTCAACAGTATATTTCAAAATGAATGATTGGCCTTTAGGAGGTGTCATGTCTGTGGTCACAGTGGTTTGCTTTTATGTTTGCAGGCCATTTTTCTTTTAAATGAGAAAGTTAATTATGGGTACATGCCAATGTGTGTATATGTACACTACCTCACTCAATCCTAACTAATGCAGAATCAAGTTGGGATCTGGTACTTGGTTGCTTCATGAGCATCTATGTTTCCCAGAGTCTGTTATTAGCAGCTGTGTGGTTTTGTGGGTCCATCTGGAATTTTTTTTTCTTCTTTCTTTAAACACAGGTCACAATCTTTAATAGCTTCTTCCACTTCATGCTACAGTTATGTACATTTTCCACTGTGGGCTCCAAAAAGGAAGACACAGAAACAAAATATGTAATAAAACTATTTCCTGGAAGAATTTGTACTCTAAAAGGGTGAGAAGTTTACTCACTTTCTTTTAAATGACATTCTTTGCTTTCCTGCCTTTAAAGGAGTACAATTCCACATCAAAACAATAATGAGACTTGCAAGGAGACCAAAATATATTCCATGTATGGCATCAGGGTGGACAGGCTCACACTTTCTGATTATTTCAATTTGTTGGCTGCATTGGAAGTCTTATCGTCGTGTCACGTCAGGCTCAGTGAATACATCATTTCTGCTTGTCCTGGCTCACTTCACGTCTGTCTCTCTTTTTAAATCCTGCAGGTTCTCCAATGATCCCCCATCCCTCATCCACTTCATGACCAAAACAAAACAAAAACACAATTTTTTTTAATGAATAGACAAATGTGCCTACAGAGCAGCCAGTCTAAACAATGTTATCAGTGCTGCTTGCAGACTGAAAATGCCCAAAACAGAAACCTATTTTGTGTGCGGCTCAAATATCATTTTATTGTTTCATGACTTGACGGCAGCCAACAGTGTACGTGCATAAAACTGTGTGTCCTTAGTTTTCCAAGAAGACTTTCAAAGATGGCAGTTTTGGAGGCTTTGAAATTATTCATTATTTGTCTCTTCAAAAGGCAACACAGTCTTCTGGAACACATTTAAAATCCACTGAGGAAGAAAACAACATTTCATTGATTAAATCTGCATCTGCTCATTTCCGAATGGTTAGCTCATAGCTTATAGCAATGAATGGTAAATGGTTTATTTTGTTATCCAAAGGGTATGATGTGGCATGTGGATCTTATGTTTTTCTTTGTAAGTGTGTGGTTTGTGTGTGTATGTGTTCGGTTTGCATGTGTGTGTGTGTGTGTGTGTGTGTGTGTGTGTGTGTGTGTGTGTGTGTGTGTGTGTGTGTGTGTGTGTGTGTGTGTTGCACATGTTGGGGGTTGTCTTCTCCTGCCTGGGTGCTGTTATTATCTGGAGCTCGGGGCTTTATCACTGAACAGCAGAGATGATAAGAGACAACTCAGGAGGCCAGTGGTGTGGGCCAGTCTTGGATACGTCTTCATCCATAATACACACATGACTACACACTGGTACACATGCAAGCAGTCCTGAAATAACTGGTTTAGAGTTCAGTCTCACCAGCAAATGTGACACTGCATAAACCAATACACGCATGACTGTCCTTGCGATATAAATCTTCAATATGTGAGCAGTTTTCATTGAAACTACTTATTACTGAGGCTGCTGAAAACTGTTGACAACTGTCTGTGAAGCATCCAAAATAAAGGGGGGACAGTGTGGAAAGATATGTTGCTGCTGAAATTTTAAAATGTAACGTCAACGCTGTGACCACCACAAATGCAATTCTATGCATCTGAGCAGAAAAAAATCTGGCAGAAAGCATGGAAGCAGATCTTAAAATCTGGATAAATGAATCCAAAACTATACCATTAGAGTTAAGTGAGGAAATTTGGTGTGTAATTTGGGTGAACCAAAACTGACTCATTAAAAGGTTATGTGAAATCTCAAGTTAAATCATGTCTGACAGCCTAATGTGGGGAAATTCAAATATATAAGCAAGTCATGTGTGCTGTTTGGCACCTACTTCACCTACTTCATGTAATGTATTGTCTGAATGTGGGGAATTCATTTTAAATAATGTGCTTTAAAGTCTGAAAAACCTCACCAGACTACTGAGAGACACTAAAAGCACCTCCTGTGGACCGAGCTGTTTTGCATTGGTCTGCAGAACCCCAGCATGTGTGAAATCATTTGAAGTTCTACGTACAAACAACTCCTCAATTCGTTTCGCAGTCTTGAAATGAAATCCGCTCCAACAGAGCCTGAACGAGCTGCAGAGGATTTTGTCTTCTGCGCTTCAGATTTAATCTAGGTCTCTTTCTGATGTTGGTGTTTGTACCGAAAGCTCTGCTGTGGTTGAAGACATGTGAGGAGATTAGTCTCTCCAAGCTGTAAGAGAGCTGCAATGATTTAAGATTTAAGCAACGCTTAAGCAAACTTAGACAAAGACTTCATTCTTTTTACATCTCATGGGTTTGTGCAGCAGGCTAGAGGAGGATTAAGACGGGACAGATTTATGGGGAGATGGATCGGTGAGTGTGCAAGAGAAAAGAGAGAAAGCCCAAGTGGGTCAAGTCAAACTCAGGAAAAGTCATCTCTTTCAAGCTGGCACAAAACTCTCATTACATTGTGCTTTTAGACCAGACATGTCCAGTGAAAAAGATATTATATTACATGAGGTCTGATGCAAAAAACAGCCAAAGCTTTTATTCATTTGAGATGATAATTTGTTAAGTAAATGAACTTTACACAGGCTGTCATACTGGTAAGAATGTGTTCTCTTTGTGGAAATGATAAATGGTCTGCATGATTTTCATTATGGAAATGATGGTGTGCACATACACTCACACACACACACACACACACACACACACACACACACACACACACACACACACNCACTTTAAACTCTCTCTCCTGACATTCCTGTGTTACAAATGCTCCATGTCAGCAGCAGAGGTGGTGGGCTGTCAATCAAAGTCATCTAGTGCTGTACGATGAGACACAAGCAGATGTTTCTTTGGAAAGCTGCATTTTACATGCAGCTTTTTCGCTCATGTAAATCCCCCCCCCCCCCCGCACACACACACACACACACACACACACACACACACACACACACACACAGAAAATGAACAGTTTGTGCCTTTTGGTTTGGGTTGCCTCTACCACAGAGGTCAGCTTTGCCATCTGTGTACAATATGCAGAGATACTTGATGAGGAGCCACAATATCAGGCAAGCAAGCAGAACCAGCAGGCAGATGAAAAACACGATGTCTCCGTTTAGCAGGTTCATTCTGTAAGCCTCTACAACTGCTACAATAAAAAGTCCATGTGTGAGAAATGAAGGTGAAATTCTTCTGTAAACTCTTCTTAATGATTCACATGAAACCGCAGAATGGGAGGATATGCCAGTTACACAGACTGCACTCCCACATGATTCTCTGACTCCCACCGTGCCAATAATTACTCTTGTTCTCTTCCCAACTCCCATTTCCACCATGTGTTTCATGTTGCTATGTTGAAAGGCCTTCAGTGGAAAGCCCCATGTAAGGAGCAGGACTCACCATAAACAAGTTCTGTTCAAACACTGGTATCTCTTTCTTTCCCTGTCCTTCCTTCTTCTTTTCCTCACGTGATGAATGGAGTGTGGCGCTGTGTCCATCTCCCCCAGACCCATCTTTAGTGCTGTACTAGATACCATCTACAACTCCATAAGAACATCATCCATCACGTTTATCAACAAAGGCCTTTTCAGGCCTCCTTCATCGACATCCACAAGGGTCCATCTGTCCTCCCACATGTAAAGTGTTGTGTGTGTGTCCCCTCCACCCTCAAAAGCATGCTTGCTCCTTATCTATCCACACAGTTTCCATTAACTATCTGCAGATCTCATGTCAAACTCACGGAGACACTTGGAAACAGGGAGGAATTTTCTGGACCATTAATGTTGAGTTGCTTTCAAATTTAGTCTGAGAATAAAAGGAAATGGAGAATTTAGAATATCAATATGTGTGTATTTTTGCTTTGGCAAGCATCTGAGTGAAGGTTTTTTGTGTGTGTTCAGTTCAGCGGGTTCTGTCAACGTGAGGTAAATCACTGTTCGTGGGTAGAAAGCATGGTGGGCCGCACCCACAGACCACACTCTCCTCTGGCTGGCTCACACTCTTAACAGGGTACAGGCCAGTTGGAGTCCATACATGTTGGCTTCCTGTGTTTTCTCTCAAACTAACCTTCCCTCATTGTTTCTTTCTGACATGTGCTTTGGCAAGGACCCCCCCCCTTAAAACGTGAACGCCCAATCCTGAGAAAGGGAGTGAAGGAACAGAGTGGAGAGACAGAGAGGGGGGGTGCAAGAAAAAAAAACTGAGAGAAGGAGAGAGAAAGAGTGGGCCTCAGTTTCTGTGACGCCGAGCACTCGCCAACCCCGAACCCACAAAGAATGAGATTGGAGGAGAAAGCAAGGACGGCATGGAGAGGACGTGGGAGGGAGTAGAGGGGCTTAGGAAAACGACCATGGATGAAGGCAATCTTTAATAAGGAGAGAGCCTTGGGTTTCTGCGGTGGTAATGGCTCCAGTTGTCTAGGAGGAGGGCTGAACAACACACCATGTTTATCCAGAGTAGTGGGGCTTGCTAGCTTTACAGCTTCCACCATTAGCATCTATGGTGACAGCATGGATTGGCGAACTGATCACTTGATTTTTTTACTTTCCTCACAGCAGCAGTCAATTATCCACCGCACAGATTCTGAGCGATGTGAACTTGTGGTTCCAAAATTGCCAGTAAGATAAGATGGGGGACAAATTTCACATTCCTTGCTCTGTGTGTAGATGCATTTTCACTGCTCCAGTCACACCAGAAAGTACAGCACAGCACAGTTGTGGTGCTAGAAGATTGGTGACGTAATGTTGGCTCACAGTGCTGGTGAACTTCTGTGGTTGGCATGCTAACTGCTAACAACAGCCAGCCGGAAAATGCTAGCACTAGTCAATCACATAGCTCCAGCTCAATAGTCACAATAGCTGTAGCTAGCATGCTTACTGTCAGTTAGCTGGATCACCCACTAATGGAAGTTCATGTGGTTGATTCAAGAGACTATACTTAGCCAGAGGAGGGTTAAATAAAAGCTCATGGTGCACCAAACCAATAAGTGATTCTTCTATTTTATTTTTTCTTTGCATTGACTTTGTGTGTAATCGCTCTGCATGAAAAGTCTTTTCATGCTTGGTGTGAACGCACCATCACGCCTATCCTGGCAGTCATGCGTAGGCTTTATTGTCAGTGTTTCGTCCCAGCAACAAATCTACATGCAGCTACCAGGAAGTAAACTTTCCAGATGTCTCAACGCAGAAATACAGTCAGGGGAAATACAAAGAGAGATTCAAAATACAGGGAAATTAATCCCACTTGATTTGGATAACTCAGACTGTTGAAGCCTCATATTGGCTTCAGATGAACTTTCATCAGTTCTAACAGTGGAGTTGCATTGGGAAGGTATCGCTTGACACCCAGTATGAACAAGAAGAACGATATACACACAACAACCAATAACTTTTTTTTAATATACAGTATATTTAGCTTCTGAGAACTGTGTTGAGATCAACTTTCTGTATCCTCACAATAAACTGAGTTTAGCACAAGGAGAGTATATAACTTTTCTGGTCAAAATTTCATTCTGTCTGTTACTTTCCCATCAACAGTGTGATGAGAAAACTCAATATGGTATCTTAGACAAAAACCTTAACAGATGGGGGTCTGTGGTCAAGAGTGGGTCATGGTGAGAAAAACAGCCGCAATTTAGCAAGATTTATAACAGAGTTTTCAAGCAAAAATCTGTTAGTTTGCCAATGATAAGACATAGCAGTGAGGAACTTAACCATGACCACAGCCTCAAGAACAGTAACTTACTCTGCAGAAAGAATGTAGGGAATCTCTCTGTCTATCCCCACCCCTCTTTCTAATGTGTCTCTGAAGAGGTCATTAGCTGAGGATGTGACATCACCTAAAGAGCTGTGCAGTCACTTGTCTGTCAACCAGCATGTTATATATTTGACATTAATTCCATGGCATTAAAGCGGCACCAAACAGATTCGGATTAGAGTGCTGCCAATGTAAACCAAGGATCTTGTGACACCATTACAGTGTCATTCCCTTGTTTAATGTCACTCATGTTCAAACGTTATTAGTGACCAGTGTCACTCCTCACACATACTCTGTCTTCAAAATGTGCTTACTCTTGCAGGGATTGAAAAGAAAGCATTTTGAGGGAGTTGAAGTTGGGAATGAGGCATGTCATCATTCTAAATCAGTTGCTGTCTGCACTGTTGGATATTGGCTTATAAAGTCTCTCTGGGCAGCTAAAGCCTTTTGTTTCGTTGGCTTCTTTTTTTGCTGCTAACTTGCCGCTTGCCCCAGATATGTTAACTGATAGTGTTTGACTGTGTTTACAGAAAGCTGCAGGCTGTTCGTCGAAGCAGATAAAAAGTGTTTTGGCGCTTTGAGAGACGATGAGATAGAGAAGAGACGGTTGTAGAGGCCACAGCTCTTCCTTTGTTAGAGTTGTTGTTTACATGAAACACACTGCATTCAGTTTTTCATCAAATTGGACGTGTTTTACTGTGAGTGAGCAGATGTGAGCCACATTAGCATCGTTAAGCATATAAGCCACCCCAATGACTGCATCATTAAAAGACTCCCCAGACGCCAATTCTTCCAATTACCCACTACTTAAGCTATGATGTGGCACAACTCTCCTCTAGATTCGAGATCTGCTTAAGATTTTAGATTTATAGCTGAGTTGACTGCTTAAGGAGCAGTTAGCTCCAGAGATCAGAGACACATAAACCAATACCACAAGAGAACACAACCAGTGTTAACTAAGCACAGATGAGAAGATGGTCTCATAAAAACCACATTGCCTGACATAGGAGAAACCGCCACACTGTCATTCTGCACAAAAGTGATCCAGTGGCAGTTTGGACTTGAAATTGGAGCATGTGTGCTTCCTTTGAGTTTGTCAAAGATTTATTCAACACCTAAAGGGTTTCAGGGACATTAAGGTTGACTTTCAAACTGCTCTGAGGTGCTGCTTTTTGTTTTCTCTGTCATGGAAAATAGTTAAGCACATTTACTTAAGTACAGATTTGAAGAAATTGTACTTTACTTGAGCATTTTCCTTTTCTGCTACTTAATACCATGCTTTTTACTCCACAACATTTATCTGACAGCTATAGTTTGTAGTTACATATTCAACTGAAAATTTTGCACACAAAATATATAATGCTGCTTGAGGAAAGGGGCTTTTCTGTGTGGAGTTTGCATGTTCTCCCTGTGTTCACCTGGGGTTTCCTCCTTAAAAAACCTCCACTAAAAACATGCAAGAAGATCAACACCTGGTCAATGGTGAGCAGCCCACCGCTCCTGGTCTGCTGCGGAGGAAGGACAACCAGGATGGGATAAATGTGGAGGACAAGTTTCACCAATTGCATGGCGTGTGTGTGCATGTGCATGAATAATTGTGTGACGAATGAAGGGGATTGTCCCTCCAATTCTTCTTCTTCTTCTTCTTCTTCTTCTTCTTCTTCTTCTTCTTGTAGGGCTGCTTTTATTATGTTAAAGCTAGAGTTTATATTGATGGAGAAACCAGGAAGAGTAAGCTGGATTTTGAAAGTATCCAACCAAAGAATCCCCTTAAGACCTCCCTCCAAAGCCACTTCCCCAAAAACACACGAACGCACGCGGCCTGACAGCGGCTGGAGGACGAGGCGCTCTTTTCATAAATACATAGATAAACAACTCTGTTGAATGGTAAAATCATATAAACTCAAGCAAGATAGCCGTCACGAATGTAGCCGTCAGTCTTTTTTTCAGAATGGGCTCCCCAGCCTGGCACTTACAGCTCGCTGCTGTGGGTGTGTGTACTGTGTTTCTGGGTTAGCTGCTGAACGTCTGTCAGCTCAGAGTGTGTGTATGGGGCACAGTGCATCACTGTCATCGCTAACCGCATCCAACTACATCAAGTCATTATCACAATGAAGGTAAACGACGAACATGATTGCTGTTAGTACGCTGTCAAGCTAGCATGTTAGTAATGGGAAACTGTTTGCACTTTCACTGTCAATGCTTGTGCGACCAGCACGCTTAGCCTTGTGGAAGACTCTGGTCATGGGCAATGAGTGCACGAACAATGTATATACTGGTAGACATTTCATTCAGCCTGAATCATCATTGTTGCTGCACTTTCATGTGTTGCAACTACTTAAGTCTCATCTGGAGAGTTGCATCCCAGTTTAACCGTTAGTTTAACTGCCCACAGCAAACAAAATACCTCTGAAATATCCTTCAAACCATCAAAAGGCCAATTACAGACATAAAGATAGAGACACATAAACACAGAGACTCATAATATAACCTATAGCAGACTTATATTGTAAATGATAGCATGATAACATTGTATAATGCAGCTTTAACAATAAGTAAGTAAAATTTCTAAATATTGTACCTTTCAGGAGCAGACGGCATAAAGAACATCACCATAATAAATCAACCTCATCACCAGACCAAAATGTCAGTAGCTAATTTTGCAAAATGCCAAAATATGTTCAATGCCAATGTTTAGAAATTCACACTTTCTACAATATTTACACTTGGTAACTACTGTATGGTTAAGGTTAGGCAAAGAGGGCAAATAACATATGATCATGGTCAAGGTTTGGTTTGGTTTTGTTTGGCAACTAAAACACTTCAGTTGTTATGGTAAGGGGCAGACCACGGTTAGGGTTAATCACTAGTACTTCAAGGCAGGTCAGCAGCAGCATTCTGGGTCACTTGTTAACAATCAAGTGATGTGATATGAAGTGCATGAATAATTATCTCCGCCTTGGCTGGAGATTCAGTGAGTTTACAATGTTCAGTAGTTGGAAAGAGAAATCTTGAGTCATGAGAGAGAAGCCTGAAAGCTTGAATCTACATGAACTGCCTAAGGAGAGTGGTGACGATAATAACTTTCCCTTGAGAACACAGCTGTCTTGCTTGGACAAAGTTTACCAGCAGTGGAATCTGCAACAGTAGTTTACTGCTACTGAGAAGCCAATCTCTCTGCACAAACATTTTTTTTTTTTTTTTTTTTTTTTTTTTTACATTTGATGAAATCACAGGAGGGCTTGGTTATGAGACAAGTACACACAAAGACTACCAGACAAATATTCTTTCAACAGTAAGGCTTGAGTAGGAAAATCACGTTGAGAGAAGAGTTTCCCTTGATCAACTCTCGAACCACCACCCAAAGCTGTTTACATCCCTCCACCACAAATGTGACTCAGTCACAACCACAGCGTGCTCAGTTTCCCAGAACCAAAACATTATAACAGAATCACTGAGGTGTTATCATTGGGGCAGCTCATAGGACATGATTACTCAGGAGGATTTGTCACAGAACGGCTGCCTGATTAAACGCAACCCAATAATTTCAGAGCTGTTAAAAAAGAGGTCCTTTTAGGGTATTTAAAATCACCAGGGACGAATCTCATCCTGCTCTTGTGACAGAAAACACATCTCCTCATCTCCCCTGTTGTATCCTTTTTTCACTGCCACGGAGAACATCTGGAGCCAGTCAATCCGCTGCTGGCTCATGAGAGCAGCTCCTAATGGAACATGTGAATTTGTTATAAGATCCGGCTTGAACAGCTGCTATTAGCTCAATTACATATTTGGCTGGAGAGCAGCAACGTGCTAACTCTTCACGCATTCACGTTTAATTGTCTGAATTGATGTTAATGCAGCTCCTAAGAGCCAAAGCAGAGGGTCACAGAGGGAAAACAAGCAGTCACATCTAACAACAAGAAGTCTGAGACCTGAGACTCAGATGAAGGGTTTAACAAGGAGTGGGTGGGGTGCTCGAGAGGGAATGAGGTACATGTAAAGAATGAAAACAAGCTCTCAGGAATCACCATTAAGAGCCGAAGGTCAAAGTTGAAAGATACTGTTGCTGAACTTTGTTTCCTGAGAATATTTTGGTTTTGGAGACCATGACTCTACCTGTCTCTCTGGCCTGGGGCAGCATCACAGCCACACACACACACACACACACACACACACACACACACACACACACACACACACACACATGGAAAAACATGCCAAAACACAAACCAAAGGTGTCACAGAAAACCCTCTCACGCTTCAATTTCCTGTAGAAACTTTAAGGTCAAACATGATGAAGTGTGTATCTTTATAAACCAGATAATCACATCTGCAACCACAGATTGCATGAACAAGTATCAAAATAAACAATTAGTCCCAATTGGAAAAAGCATGCAAACATGGCCCAGAGATGTAATCTGTTTTTTTCACTTAATCACTCTTTCATGTCACACTGGCATGACATGTATGCCTAGAAAGAGTAACAGGAGATAGCAATCAGGAGCAAAATGTGTTTCAATATGTGATTCTCACAATTGCTTTCTGCAGCATTTGAATAGAGACAAACAAACGTGATGATCACATTTGGTGACCATGTTGCTGTTTGCTTGTTTTGTTCTGTGTAACATAGATACACGAATAGAGTTGTCCACAAATGGGCATGAAATCTTCAGCTGTCCCGGGCGATAGCCTTGGAGGGAGATTCAGTCACCATCTGTATTCTGTTCCACTAGACTCGTCCAAATATTACCAGCCAGCACAATTTTGCACTGAGCTGGACAGAGAGGCACTAATCATGGGAAAATAACAGCCTATAAAGTCTTTCCTCTTTTTCGAAATGACTGGGACAGAGCTATCCGACTATCCTGTGTGTCCTTTCATCTGTTGTCGCTGGTTGATGGGTGAAATAAGTTGGATGAAAGTAGAGAGACTCAAGTACAGAGCTGAAGTTGAGGCAACAGAGAGAGGGAAAGTGGAATGGAGCCATGGGTGAGAAAGGAAGTGGAGAATAGTGGACTGTTCAGTAAACAAACACCCCACCCCCCACCCCCTCCTCTGGTCGGGGAATATCCTTTCAGCATGTCCAGCTGAGTTCACACATGCATACTAAACACTACCATAATACTGTATTTCATCACAAGGATGCAGCCCAGCCCATTCCCATCCTCCTCCTCTAAACCCTCTGTCTTGATGATCCCGTCAGCTGGCAGTGATACATACTGTACTCTGCTGCAGAACATGTAAATACAGACTAGAACCAACTGATTTACAGTCAAACACACAAACCCACAGACTCACAGTAAGTGTCGCTTCTGTACACTGCCTGTCTTTTCTTAGGTAATCAAACACCATGCTAAAAGATGCACTGCAGCTGATACAGCATGTTGGCCTCCTTGACCAATCATCTTAGTGTTGCAAGGGATTTTATGTTTCCCTGTCTAAACATAAGCACAGATGTGCGAGAGGAGGCCTCTAACCTCAGAGTCCTATACAGGGAGTAAAAAACGAGAAGAAAGGGTAATCACTGCAGGGAGAAAAATTTAGGTTATTGTAGACAAAGACACACTAGATGACAGCGTGAGGAATTATGGACGATCTTTTGCTCACTAGTCTAAACAAGCTTGAAAGAAGAGTGCCATTTCTCTTCAGGCACTGGCATATTCCTGGCTATGCACTGCGAGAGGCACTCACAGCTATTTTCCATGTTTTCATTAAAGCTGCTTTGGGCGAGAGAAAAGAAATGTGCAACTGGCTAATGTTTAAATCCATATATCGTCGTCTTTGTTAGTGTTGTCCTTTTTATCTCTGTCCAGCTTTCTATTCCTCTGTCCTTCACAGTGACTTTCTCTTTACTTTTCCATGACAGGCCCTCCCTCTTCCTTCTTCAACTCTCTATCTATCCCTCTTAATTGCTCCTGGCATCCCACCTTTTAGAGGGGGGAAAGGGGAAAGGTCCCAGCAGACAAATCCCAGTGGGAGTGTCACAGGCACATCAGGAAGCTTGTGAAATCCATGGCCACTGGCTCCTTTTCTAGTATTCCACCACATGTAAAAAGACCTCTACCTGTATCAATCGCTCTCAAGCCTAACATTAAATATGGAAGACCTTGCAAACAGAAGCCCAGCACAATGTCACGAGTGTTAGCAAACAGTAAAATAGTTTATAGCAGCTAGCAAAGACACTAGCTGCCCTTTCACCAAACCTCAGCAGTTACAGCGAGGCCATTAGGGGGCCCATAGGGACTCATTTGGGACCTGTATGCTGCCCAGTCGCTCGTATAATTGTGCTTCCGTAAACAACAAGGCCTATCAGTCACTGGGAAAACTAAAATACCCTCCCTCCTGAAAAGCACCCAAGCAAAACACCAAAATAAGACATGGAGCTGAAACTCACAGTGACCTGCTGATCTCTGGAGTCCGACAGTGCTGATTGGCACTGACACACAACTATGTACAGACACACCAACGGCATTATTCTCATTCTCTACAAATTTCTCAAAACTAGTTTCAAAATGAGCTAAAACTAGGGCTTCATGATATTGCATACACGTACTGGATCTGCTTGTTTCAACACATTGCTGAAGTTACAATTATGTTGATTTAAATATTCTCACGTAAAATGGAAAGAATTTTGCATCATTTTATACACATTCCCCTGTAATTCATCCTGGTGCTTTTGATGTCTTTGGAAACTTTGGCATCTTGTCTAGAATTTACAAGTTCTGTGGGTTTGAGCAAAGCTTACATCTGACCTGCCAAAGGGTTTGTGGGACTGACGAGTGATCTCCTCAGAGCGAGGATATTTGGTCAAGGCAAGCGAGCGCTTGATTTGAAACCCCTCTGCTGAGACAGCTTTGATTACAACTGCACATTTCTGACAAACGAAACAACTGTACGATCTGGATCTGTCTGGACATAAACTGCAAAGTAACTTGATGCCTTAAGCGGTTCTGGGTCGCAATCAAATGAAAACTGTTTAATCAGAAGTCGAGCCTCATTGGGACGCCGATGAAAACATGAGAAAGTGACTGACTTTGAACAGAAGGATGTCTGACTGGGAACTTTGTGACTCTGGAGATTTCTTCTGTCCCCTCTGGCTGTCAGCTGGGTCTATTTCTGATCTACTCAGCCATGAGGGCAAAGAGAGGGGTTGCCTGAAAAATGAGGAGTCAAAAATGGCTTTGGAAGAATTTACCCCACTCCCCAGCGGGTGTGTGAGTGAGAGTGTTTGCACATGCCTATACATGTAAGTATGTAGGCCGATGTGATTATTCTGCCACTGCAATCCCTCAAGGTGGAAGGGGAAACCCTGCAGTTCTCATTTAGAACACTTTTCAAATAAAATTAAAATTCCCTTGGTTTCTTTGACTTTTCACCATGGAGCAAATAAGCTGAAGGGGCCAGCTGGTTTGTATCTGTGCACAGTCTGCTGATGCACTCATGATACCCCATTTACTGAAACCTGCTCTGAACTTGCACCACAGCACAGTGAAACAGGATCCAGCTGCTGGTGCGCTTGTGACCTGACATTTAATTGCTTGCAATGGAACAAGCAGCTAGGAAATGTGGTTTCTCGAGGAGGGGAGGTGGCAGAGGTGGTGGTGGCGGGGGTAGGATTGGGGAAAAGAGATGGATGACTGACACATAGACATGGAAGCTCAGAAACCGAGGAAGACATTAAGTTTCTGCATTTGAATTTCTCTGAACCGCACATAATTGGTTGCAGAGCTTGAGTGACATCAGAGCGTTGACTTCCACTCATGGCCTTACTGAAAGATCCAGAGTGTTGTTCAAAACAGAACAGGCCATCAGAGATCAGCTTTACACACAATACAGCACAAGCTTGTAAGCTAGAAGTCTAAATGAAAAAGCATTATGATTATGCTTTCATAATGAGTGTTCTTATCATCACCTGTATCGGCATCTGTTGGCAAGGATGCGGTGTAAGGTATGACAAACATTGCCGGAACAGTAAGAGGTTGAAATATGTGCTGCTGCGTCCCATTGTAAAACTGAACAAGCCAGCTCGAACAGCAGAGCAGCTGAAATGATTTATGGATAACAAGCATTAGATGGAAGAATGCCAAAGCATTAACAACACAGCTCAGATCAAGGAAACATGCTTGGCTTGTTGCTGAATCCAGCTGCTTTGATTCTGGCGAGTATGTGCTACAGCAATGCTTTGAATTAACTTTTTTTGTGAGTGCAGTCAAAGATTTACACTTTACAAGATGTGCTAAACAGGAACAGGTTTCTGTTAACAGGATTTAACAGGGAATCTGTTACACAAATCCAATCAGCAATTCACTTTTCTTCTCTTTAAAAAAAGGCCAAAATGTTTTTTTTTTTTTTTTTTTTTTGAGGTTGGCCGAATAAAACACCAGAACAAGACAACGGGACAAGAGCCAGGAAACAACTTAGACCTTACACAACATGGATGTCATCTCTGGAACATCACCCATAGGTTTCTGAAGAACCATTGTCAAGCTTGGTGACGTAGCTCTGGCCGTCACCATCTTGGCAGTGCCTGATTCAGCCTAACTGCTGGCTAATCCAAAAATGGCTAAAGAGGTGGAACATGGGTGGAGCTGAAGCAGGCCAAATGAAGCCTGGTTGCTGAACTTGAAGGCGATCACCTCCTGGTTTTAGCTTCCTCCCTGTAATCCATATTTCCAAAAGGTCAAACTATTCCTTTAAATGATTGCCATCTGCTTGCACCAGTGCCAGTTAACCTTACTCAAACTTGCTCTTTTACGTTCATGACAGTATTGAGCTGACTGTACCACTAAAAGGAAAGACTCTTTGAACCATTAATGCCATCATTTCGTTTGGTTTGAATCAGATGTGAGGGACTAATTGTTCTTATGAGCTCAGCATTTTTTGAGTGGTATGCTCTTTAAGAACAAATACCGTACGGAATAATAAAAAAGGAGGAAGCCAGAATTTATTTCAAATCACTTCCAGTCACGCTAGCCCTATTGTCTGGTTGACTGAGCTGGTACTCTGCCCATTTCGCCGGAGTCTTTCTCTTTATAAAACACCGTCTGACTGGAAGCATAAGACAGTTACTGAGCGAGAAAGTGAGTTGAGGTCAAACGTGGAAAATGAGAAGCAAGACTGAAAAGAAGAAGGAACACAAATGAAAAGTAATGGCACATTTCAGGTCCAAGCTTGTCCCGTGCCCTTCTCCTCAATCTCACCTTATCAGTGTCCTGGCAGCACGTTTTTTTTAACAAATTATTCCAGGAAGCAGAACGGAGCCAAAACTTGGAGATCTGGCACTCATTTACATTCTTACTGGTTTGTGCTTCTTTTGCACTTTTTTTCCATCAAGAACAGAGAGCGAGATGGAATTTCAAGGGGCCAAAAAGAAACAGAGCAAGAATCAGTCAAGCAACAAAATCCCTGAGTGAGCGTCCCACAGGGATCCGTGTGGCTGCCGTGTGGTTGTAATGTCTTTGTCCGCCCATCTCCTCTGATTACCATCATGTCTCTAGAGGGGTCCATGAGGGCAGAATTCGTGTGTGTTCATGTGTTTGCATAAATGTCAATGAGTGTGTTTGTAAAAGTATGTCTGAAAGATAATACCCCAGCATTTCTGATATAATGTGGAGAAAAAAGTATCATACAGCTTTAAGATGAAATTATATACCTACTCAATAGAAGTTCAATATTCACTTCTTTTTGCTCTGTTTTGGTCTCTACCACCATTATTCACTGGCTACAGAGCAACACTACAGAGTTGGATGATAATTGTATGAGTCTGACACCTCTGGCATTACATGTTGCCATTTCTCCGTTCTTAATACAAAAATATTCAATAGTGCAGCTCTCTGATTAAGTTTATTTATAAATGTACTCTCACATCATTTAGTTTTAAGCATCTACCTGCTTAACTTTTGTACATGTCAAAACATTTTCACAGCCACTCTTTCATGCAAATACCGTTGGGACAAATCTTCCATGAGAGATGCACAATAACTATACATTGCAGGAAAAATGGACAAACCCCAGAAAACTGTGGTTAACATTTCATTTTAGAGTTAAACTTATCAGTGGTTTATGTTTGGGTGATAGGTTAAACATATGTTGATGAAGTTAAAAATTTGGTCTAAGGCAGAGCAGTGACATCAAAGTCAGTTAGACCTTGTTCAGACTTCCAGCCCAAGTCCGTTTTTTCAGAATTTGTATTAAGATTGATTTTAGAAAGTCTGAACAGCATTTAACGTATGAAATGTGATTTTGCAAATCAGATCCAAGCCACATTTGGAGTGGGTATGAAATTCAACAATCAGATATCTACAGATGTGTCTCAGTTCGGATGCTCAAATCGGATTTCAAAGTGTCTTTTGTTTCATTCACAACCCAACACACAACAACAACATCAAATCCAGAGTGATGGAAAGGCATTAGAGTGCTGAGCAGAATCCATGCTGCTACCAGCAGAACAGTATGGAGGACAGAACTGAGAACAGTCTGAGGACAGACACTGACATGAATTGTCTACTGGCACTTTGGCAGGAAGCTTCTGTACAGGCAACACTGGAACACCTCGTGCTTCCATGTTGGAAAGGCATATCAGCAATATATGTAGTTACTAACGCCTACGTTGTTACCACAGCAACCCCTGCAGATAGGTTGGTGATATTTGGACACACAAATCTGATCTGATCACTTGCAATAACAGCCTTAAAGATCTGATTTGAGGAAAAAAAAACTCTGATTTGCCTGCAGTCTGAACAAAGCCTCATTATCCTCTCATGTGGAGAGAGATGTGTGTGTACGTGTGTGAAAGTGTGAGGGTATGCAAAGCCTCTAACTGACAAACGCTCAGACACACACACACAGATGCCTTCAGGGGCCAAGCCTCGGTTCACATTGTGTGTTAATTCTGGCATCGCAGAGAGTGAACACATCATCCTGAGGGTTGAATGAGACGGTTACAGTCCTGTGCAGTCGAGAGGGGTGTCAGTATCACACTCCAAACCAAGTTCTCAAATCTGGTTCTCATTAGGCCTGTAGTCTGCCAGTGCAGGAGTGAACACATCCCGCCACACTCGCCCAAAAAAGCTTCAGCACAAAGATGCAGCCAAGCCAAGAGAAATCGACTGGGTCACCAATACAGTACCCACTGACCTGAAACACCCCTGCAGCAGATGGAAACCTCTGGGTGAAAACTGCAGACTGGTTCAGATGTCTGCTGTCTGCACATGAAAAAACCCCTCAGAAAACAGATGTAAAGATGAACGGTCACACTTGCATACATGCATGAACACACACACACACACACACACACACACACAGATCACTGGTGTTTCTTTGTCCAAGGTGTTATCTGCTGTTATCACTGCAATTGGAGCAATAGGGGGTCATTTCCTGCGAGAACGGAGCTTAATTGTGATGACTCATTCCTCCTTGATGCAGCTCCCTGCAACTGCTCAACCGTCGTCAGGAGACCAGATCGCCTGTACCGCTTTCCCACAATCCCTCCCTCCCTCCCTCAACTTTTCCTCTGAACTCATTCCTCAACCCATCCCTCCTTCTGAAGCCACCGTGTCCTGCGAGCACTTCAAAAGAACACAGATCCTCATAAATCGCCCTCGAGTGGCCCCCAAACCGCAGCAAGTTGGCTGGAAAATCCAAACAAACAATACGCTGATGAGGGGGTTGGACTGTCTTAGGCAATGCAATGCAGCCCCCTGAGCCCATCGAGTGATTGGATACTGGAAAGTAAACATCATGCTTCAGTGAGGCTATATGGAAATATGGAGAGGGGAGGATAAAATTGAAGAAGAGAGGGACAATCTACTGCTGGGACAGAATAAATGACCAAAAAAGAGACAGAATTGCAGCAGTGAGGAATGTTTTCTTATCGTCACAGAGCTGGTCTGGCTAGTCTGATTTTGAGGACTTATCAGTGGATTGGACCTGAAGACTGAGGGGTGATAGACTGCAGAAGGGGTCAGCAGTGTGATAGCCTTAGAAAGACCCCAGTCTGAAGTGTTTAGGTGATGAGGAAGAGGACTACAGAAAACTTGGCAAGCAAAGCCCATTTAGATGGTGTTTTAAAGCCCAGTATCGCAAACTCATATCTTTGCCTCTTAGCTAATCAAAACCTCAACCCTTATGAATGTCTGACAGGCAGAAGTTGAAGCTGTGAAATAGTGTCTGGGATATTTTAAAGTTTTATTGCGCTGAGAGGAAATACGGGTCAGGTTCATACACAGGCCAAAATCACCCTTCAAAAGTGACACAAGAGCTTTGTTTCCAACACTCAAACCATAAGTGGTCCTGAGTTTCAGACTTTTGACAGCCATGTCCATCACATGTCCCTCCACACAGCCTGAGAAATATCAAGGCTGGAAAAACAGTACAGCTGAAATGTGTAGCCACAGCTTAGAGAAGCCATCATAACATCACTACACAGGTAGAATCACATCAGCAGGGCGCTGTGGGTTGACCACAAAAATAAACCCCTCATGCACCACAAGCAGGTCCTGTTGGTCACATAACCGGTCCATCAAGGTCAACATTACCTCCACACCCAAGAGGAGCTGGCTCAGCTGAAAGGCAGCAGTGTGTGTGGCCGAAAACATACATTAAGAGTGCTGGAGAGGGAAATCCATGCAGGGAGTGTTTCCAGTGTTGCTGTACAGAAAGTGGAGCTCTAAAAAGACATGATGAAAATTACAGTGACGCATGAAAAAAAATCAGGAAAAGTGTAATAAAAAGAGATGAAACAGCAACAGAAAAACACACTTGGTCATGTATCATGTAAATGATCAAGAAGAAGAGATGAAAGGGGACAGCTCTTCCTTCCTGTGCAGAGTTTTGTGAGTCCTGTCTGTCTGTTAGACCACTCATCCTCAGTGTTAGCCCCCTGTTTCTCTCTGAGGCTTTGATGCGAGGCTTCTGCATTCACCTCGACAGGATATTACTCATTAATGATCTCCTGACAGGGCTCCCCTCCTACACACAGCGGTGCAGACAGCGGGGAGTGTGGGTGAAACATGTAACATTTATACACACACTCAAACACACAAACAGATGCATGTGCATGCACACACATGCAAATATTATAAGACTATCCGTACACATTAAGGGTGTGCCGGAAAAAAGGAAAATTAATTAGTGGACACAATACAGTAAATAACACCTTAACTTTCTTGTTTCTAGGTGACACAAATAGGCCATAGTCATTTTTGGTGATTGGAGAAGTTCGTGTTTTTATTTCAGCCAACGGCTCAGACCGATCCCATTTTTTTTCTGAGCATGTTTCCAGTAAGCTGGCTCAGGGTGTTGTGACTATTTGATCTGTTGATTCAGTGATGTGTGTCAGTATGTCAGCAGTCACACTTCACAGACATAATGACTGACACCTGTCACACAAGAACACCAAGTTTAATGAAGACAGAGTCAGACTAAAATATGTTACAGCAAAGGAAAGAAAGAAAGAAAAGATAGAAAGAAATTCACAAACAAACAAACAAACAAACAAAGGTGCACACACAGAGACTGACACAAGGGAGCCAGAGGAGTATTCAGCTAAACCAGGTAATCCTACAACAAGCAGGTTTAGTTGAAGGAAACCTCTGTTTGAATAGTCAAACACTGTAGCGTCACAGATCAGAGGAACAACCGGATAAAGAGCAGGATTTCCAACTGCCAAAACTGTGGGTTAAGAAAGTAGCTGGAATAACTTTCCTGAGTAAAGGAGGTATAACAGTAAATGCAAAGTCACAGCCGTGTCAGATGCATTCAGGGGACAATGAGTTTTTTTTTCTGTATGTGTACTATGAACAATCAGGACAACGCGTGCATCACACTGAGCACTGGCTCTGAAACACACAACAAACACATAAAAGTTTTATTTGAGGCTCAGACAGCATCCCTCTCTCCTCCCCCCTGCATTGTTTTGTGCAGGCCCTGCAGGGGAGGCTTCACAGGTGAGCTGCTGAAGCATGTCAAAGCATGCTGAAATCTCACTGACAGGCTCTGGGAACTGGGATGCCATCACTACTACATGAACCATGTGAATCATTTTACTTCGCTGCCTGCATAAGTGGGGGTTGTAGAATAGATAATCATGGGAGTAATAAATCTAAATACGAAGGAACTTGAGAAACACGGAAGCTTAGCGTGTATATTTCAACTGACTCAAGGAGTTTGGGGAATTGTTACTGAGTCGTGTCCTTTCAAAACTGGTTCATCCAGTGAAATGGGAGAAAAAACTGACAAAGTTTATTTCTTTGGAAAGTTGGAACATTTAGCTGGAACAAAGGAACACCCGGAAACGAACTTTCTCATAAATTACTATTTTCTATACTGTTCTCAGTGCACTTTCTGACGTTAGCAACGTTTTTGCAATCTTGCAAATGTTTTCTGTTCCCAAACTGATGACAATGGCAACATCTGTAGTCTTTCTGTAGCTAGCACTTTGTATATGGCATATAGATATCACATGCACCTTAGATGTGAGGATAAAGGGAGAAGGGGGCCAGTGTAAGCAAAGTTAACTACATTTCTCTTGATGTCATTGTGCTATCATTGCACATAGAAGAGAGGAGTCTCCATGATGTCATCAGGAAGATTTGGTTTTAATCACCCATTTGTGTTAGCATGTCAGTGAACTTTGAAATACAAAGAAGTGTCACGGCTGCAACTGTTGCAGCTGTGCAATCTGACAATCTGTGCCACTGATTACACCAACAGGCATCAATGACATCCTAATGTGATAATCACTCCAGCTCCCTCTCATCTGTCAGTCATCAAGAACACATTTTATGAACTTATAGTTTGCAGCCTGTAGAATGCACACAAACGTATGAGAGAGAGAGAGAGAGAGAGAGAGAGAGAGAGAGAGAGAGAGAGAGAGGGAGAGAGACAGAGAGAGAGAGAGAGACTTCGGGTTAAGACCAACCCCCTTTTTAGCTGTTGCATGTTTGAACTAAGGTCTTCCTTCACTCCCTCAGCGTTGTCAGTTTGACTGTGAGTCACTTGGTGCTCTTGTTTGGATTCTCCTCACTGAGAAGCTGATGAAGTGCAGGATAAGAGCAACGCTGCAACAATTCCAAGGTAGTTTTTGTGTGTGTGTGTGTGTGTGTGTGTGTGTGTGTGTGTGTGTGTGTGTGTGTGTGTGTGTGTGTGTGTGTGATTGTAGTTTGTGATAGATGATTTTATTATTGGTAAATACTGCTTCAGATCATGTTCATATGGTTGTGTTGTTGTTACACAGGACAGAATGTTAGGAGAATCACTACCTTTAGAGTTTTGGGTAGTATGGATAATTTACTGTAATGTTTACACCTGAGAATAAGAAAGGCTGCTGAAACACTGTAACTAATCTTTATAGGAGATTGCATTCGAAGCAATATGTAATGGGAAAAAAAAATGGAAAATTAACTTTATCAAATTCTGATATTTGATTTAAATGTTAGTATTTTTTGAAAGAAAACTCAACACAAATGCAGGTGGTTTTGTTGTGATTGTAACATATTCTCTGGATCAAATCTCATCATGTGTGACTGACACTGCAGATACTGATTTTCATTCATGATCTCATTCATTATTTTATCCATACTACTGAGGGACCCGACACACAGCTGTTTGAGCCAATATGGACAAATTATCTTCATCCCCCAAATTCTTGGCAACACATTGAATGGGTTAAAGTCTCCAGACCGTTTGTTAAATGTTAACATATGACGAACATTCCCTCACGCGACAGAGACTCAGAGGAATGCAGCCCTAATCACCTCTGATTGTTTTCAACATTAAGCTAAATAACTGAACCACAACCTTCAAAGTATTTCTGATTAGAATTTGCAAAACCCATAAACTGCGTGTGTGCTGTTTAAGTGTATTTGTTTGTGTGGGACACTTCAGAAAACACCTCATCTATGCTGTGAAAAGCAGCTGCATGTGTGTCAAATTAAGTGCACATGTTGTGATGGTTATTGTCTAACAACCTCACGATGACTGACACACACTTTAAACACAGTTGGAAAGACTAAATGTTTGTTTGACATTAAAATGATCTGTCTGTCCTTCCAGCCCTCGGTATCACATTCACTCATTTTCATCTCAAGTCTTGAGGTTGTGACTGTAATTTAAGTTTCATTATCATAACTTACACTCAAAGGAAGGCGTGCATTGAACTTATCTACCACAATATGCTTAACATTTTCGGTTTGAATATTCCCCCAACCAGCCTACGCTTTGCTTTTCAGTGGAATTGTGGTTCATGAAGTTTGACTCATTGCATTTAATGTGGCCAAATGTCAGCATCACATAACTTCATCCTAAACTCTTTCAAAATGCATGCATGCCTCACTTACTTTAATTCAAAGTTGAAAAATTACTCAGATCTTGTACTTAAGTTAAAGAAGCAATAGAAATACTCTGTTACAAGTGAAAGTCATGCATTCACTTTAGCAGAAGAAAAAAGTTTTAGCATCAAAATACACTTAAAGTACAGAAAGTAAAAGTACTCATCGTGCAGAATGGCATATTTCAGAGTAATGTATATTATTTTTTATCACTTTAATGTTGAAGCTGGTAAGGTGGTTTGACTACTTTATGTAGTTTATTTGCTGCGTAGGTTGTGAAGTGTAAAGTCACAGAAATGTAAGAAGCTCAAAATTGCACTTAAGTTCAGGACGAGTAAATGTATGTTACTTTCCACCACTGCATTAATCTAATGTGATGTTTTTAAGTGAAATATGGCTTCAGCTGTCAGTGGCTCTTCATCCATTCTTTCCATAATTTTTCACTATTTTCCTCTTTTCTGTCTGCAGTGTCTGGACCCTGCAGGGCAAACAGAGCTCAAGAGCACCGTCTTCTGGCCAAAAAGAAAACATATTGGGATTGTGGTGGATTACACTGCATCTGCGGTTTCATGTAATCCCTCCATTTTTTGAAGGAGCTCAGATATTTCTTTGTGTATCGTTTTTGTACTCGGACTAATTCTTCACAGCTCCTACTGCCAAAAGCATGTCAAGAAAAATGACTTTATAGCCACTGACTACAGGCAGAATAGAAGAAAAGCAACATAAAGCATGGAGGCTTCAAGTTCTGCTCATGCAGGGACTCTCCGCTCTACGCCCACATTCCCCACTTCCCCTACCCCCCCACCTCATGGCTACTTACAGTTCTTCTGGGAGTACCAGGATAACTCTGTCCTTGTGGAGCATTACAACTACACCGGCAAGCTGCAGAAAGACCGCTACCGTGAGGGGCTTAAACCTGAGGGCATTGCATTCCTGGTGGTGTGTCTCCTCATCGTCCTGGAGAACGCTGTGGTTCTCATTGCCATTTGGAGGAACAAGAAGTTCCACCTGCCTATGTATTACCTGCTTGGTAACCTGACTCTGTCTGATCTGCTGGCTGGGATTACATATATGGCCAACATCATCATGTCCGGGCCTAACACTTTGAAACTGACGCCATTGCTATGGTTCCTCAGGGAAGGAGGGGTCTTTATCACTCTGGCTGCCTCGGTAATTAGTCTGCTGGCCATTGCAATTGAACGGCATGTTACTATGGTGACTATGAGGCCATATCATGGGGCAAAGCGGGGACGGATGTTGGCACTGATTGGTGCAAGTTGGGCCCTCGCAGTGTTTTTGGGGGTCCTACCAATTTTGGGATGGAACTGCATCCACAGACTGGACCAGTGCTCAACAGTCCTTCCGCTTTATGCCAAGAGCTACATCCTCTTCTGTGTATCTGTGTTCAGTGCAGTGCTCCTGGCCATTGTGGTCCTATACGCCAGAGTTTTTCGCATTGTCCGAACCAATACACAGCGCCAGAGGTTGGGCCTGTCAGGCAGCATGAGGAAGGGCTTAGCTAGGAAGTCGCAGAAGTACATTGCCCTCCTCAAGACAGTCACCATTGTGCTGGGTGTCTTCATCGCCTGTTGGCTGCCCCTCTTCCTCCTCCTCCTCCTGGATTTTTTCTGTCCCACCCGCAGTTGTGGCCTGCTCTACAAGGCTGATTACTTCTTGGGAGTAGCGATGGTCAACTCGCTCCTTAACCCCATCATCTACACTCTGACCAGTAAGGACATGAGGAGAGCTATTCTGAGGCTGCTCTGTCGGCCGTGTCTGATGACCAGAGATGGCCAGGTGAAGAAGATTGGGATGCCATTCCTGGAGTGCAGTTTCAGTAAAACTGAGGTGGCATCCCAGAAGCTAGAGGGGGGAGCAGAGACGACCATTTCCTCTGGGAACGTTATCACCACCCCATCTCCTATCAAGGCCCTTTACCCCAAACTCTTCAAGTCGTAAGGACTAATACTGAAGGGGTTTTCCACTGAACAGAGGACATGTAGCACATCATCTATAGACAAGAAGCAGTTGTGATATTCTCACATTTGGAGCATAGCCAGAAACAGAGGGTGTATGAAATATTACGGAGGCACAAGAGACTCAAGTTTAGACTGTCTCACCTTGACCAAGATGTGGTGCAGTTATAGCAATATAACCACATGAAAGAACTTCATTGTGAGATGGCTACAAAACAAAATGCCACAAGGATGCAGCTCAAATGTGAACAAGCGGACTTGCTAGTGACGAGTCTCACCAACTAATTTGCACTGAAATATCACAATGAATGAATGGAGCACCTTGGATTCCATTTTCCTGTGGTTCTGTAGTTTGTGTTGAAGTCTGGAAGGAGACTCGCGTAAAGTCAAAGACTCTTGTGACTGAAAAAATTTAACTGTCTCTCCCAGACCTGTTGTGTTAATTGTGGTTGGATTTTCCCTTTTTTGCAGTTTGTTACTGAAGAGCCTTAAACACTTCTAATATGTGCAGTGTGCATCTGCAGACACCTGGATTTCGCTGGATCGAGAGCCCCACGGTGTGCTGGATTTGTTCAGATAAAACAGTGTAGAGCAATATGTGTGTACGTGGCACAGGGAGATGCACAGGGAGACACAAAGATACCAGGAAAGAGAGAGGTGGCACGTACTTTCAACTGCTCTTACAAACACAGCTCAGTGAAGAATGCTGAGGCATAGATGTGGGCTGCAAGCGCAGCATTGAAATCCCCCATTGTTTTGAAAAGACAGATGGTTAACCTATCTGATGCCGAGTGGAAAGATTTTGGGTTTTGTGTCTGTTTTTTTAAATGTCAGTCTGGCATCTGCAGGAAAACTGCTACAGGAAAAAACTACGATGAAATGTCATCATATAATGTGATTCATATCTTTCTTTCCATCATGACATGCTGATAGTTTGCACTACTTGAAAGCATAAGCCCAGTAAGTTATTACTTCAAAGATTTAAATGTCAACTTGCTAATAAAGTTGTAGGTGTATTAACCATCATGCCGATGCATCAGGATTTTTAGGGACAAGAATGTGCCTGCACTTGTAAGCTAAATCATGCAGAATCAGTGCAATTATTCCAGTATGTCCCTTCACTAGCCATCATTTTAACAGAATATTTCTGATTCTAGTATAAGGTACTGAATTTTTCTTATTATAAAATGAGGTTGACACCAATCTTTTTATACGGATGTTTTTTTAGTGCAGTCTTCCCTTGGACCTTAATTGATGAACAAGGTAATGTGCTTTTTTGTACTGTAATTCATGTAGTGAACTTTTTGTATTCCTGAAGACTTTTCATATCATCTGTATGTAAATTATATCTATTTCATATCAAGAAAAGGCTTACCTTTCTTTTCATAAAAGAAATAAAATGTTTTCTTAAATGATTCTAGAGAGTTTGGGGTTTATTTTCACTGTGTGTGCACTGGAACATGCATTCAGATACACTAAGCGTGTCTGAGGTTGTGTGTGTGGAAGAACAGCTCATGAAGAAACACCACAGGAAGTCAGCCCCCTTGTCTCACATCTGGTAATGACATTGGCCTAGATATAGTGTTCTTCTACAAGTTCTGCATGTCTGAGGGCGCCTTCAGCACCACACAATGCACCTTTTATTTCAAACATTGCACTCTCAATTTTTCTTTTTCCTTATTCTGTCAACCTGTGGGTAAGATTGGCAATCACCTCACTGTGACCTGCTGTCCACACTTGGCATGGCTGAAACTGAGAAAGATCATATGCAGCTGGCTTTAATGTTCCCTGGAAGCTGTACATTCTGTCATCAGGACAAACTCAACAGGCTGTTATTTCAACTACAGTTTGTCTATTTCCCAACATTACCGTGGAATGAAAGAGGCGTTATTGTTCAACTGTGGGGCGTTGCTAAAGGGAAATATTGTGTGGTTTTTATTTGGTGTTTTGGCTCGTACATTTGAGCTCTGTAGAGTGATAAGTGAATGCAACAAATTCCAAGGTTGACAAATTTGCAATGAAGTCTTGAGCTGATTAATTATTTGGAAACCACAAGTGCTGGAGTAATTGTTGCTGCTTGTTGGCCCTCTTTCAGCTCTAAAACATTATTAGTATTACAAAATCCTCTGACTCTAAACAAGTGTGGAGTGAAGTGTGAGTGTGTTGTGGTATGACTGGGCAAGTAATTTTAGCTTGTGCAGGAAAGGTATGTGTAGTAACCTATTTAAAGACATAGACTAACTTTTGACACCTTTGACATTTTTGAAACTGATGTGCAAAGCAACACACATTGAATAGCTTCTGGTGCAGCAAAGCAAAGTCTGTTGGTGGCAAAAGGGCAACCTGACAAACTATATAGCTGTTTCATTTTTGATTTAACCCTCAGTGAACCAAATACATGCTTAGCAACAATAAAAGGTACCACATGGCAATGGGATACCTTTAATATGATTTGTATAGGTGCAGGTGTTCCTCCAGATGTTTCCTGTATCCATCAGCACTGTGCCTGCTGACAAAGGTCAACAAGGCAGGGAATCTTTCCTGGCCCCCAGCTTCCTTTCTGCTGCTGAAATCATGTAACAAAGTGGACAGGTATAAGTCATATGTCATGATCACCAAGGACAATCCCACCCGCAGGCTTGTATTACAGATGTTCTGTTCCTTACTCCAGTAGTCACGTGTAGATGACAAACAGAAGACATGGTAAAGCATCTGAAAGTAAATTATAAAACTGATCCTGGTGCAGTCTGTGGGTGCAGCTTTAATAGCAGCTGCATGAGGAGCAGACAGACAATAATGATGCTCGAGTGAGTGTCCATTTGGTGCCCCAAGGCTAACCTCGCCTAAGTCCTCTAACTGGAACTGTGCACACAGTGAGGAGCAGAGTCATTGCTCAGCTGTGGAATTATTGATGAAAGCTGCATTCAAGGCTTGTCAGATCATATCAAGGGCTTTTCATGACTGCTGATGCTTTGTCATGCATTTCAGTGACCCTGAGGGAGCACAGATTCAATCTCAGCATGAAATATGTAGTTTAATCAGCTCTGAATTCTGGCCAAGGGGCTCAACAAATCTAAAATATTAAATCCTGGCAACTCATTTCCACATGATTAAAACTAATTTGACAACATGGAATATGTTTTAAGGTAGTAACTCGATGTGGGTCTTTGCGCCTGCAATCACAGTTGGATTTTAGTGCCACCTTGTGGTTGACGGCTAGAAGACAGCATGCCGTATACTGTACTGACCTGAATTACGTATTTTCCAAGAGGGGAGGAAAACTTAGTGGTGTGTCAGCACCTGCCTGGAGCAAGCTTAGTTCCCTGAAGCTGCTATGCGCCGTAGGAGTCATTCAATAACATGGATTTTTTTTTTTTTTTTTTTTTTTTTTGGAGAAGGAAGCTGCGTAAGCAAGGTGAGTTACACATAGAACTGAGGAAACAATTTGAGTTATGGGGCAATCAGGGGACATTAAAGCCATGTCTCGAGCACTATTACTGTTTCGTTTAGAATCATTTAACAATAGAATTTCAGCAATTTCCTGCTGGAATTTTAAAATGTAGCCACGCCGCTTTAAGTAATGTTACTGAATTTGCTTTACGAATTTTCCTCTATGGCTTACTTAGGTTACCAAGGTTCACTTATACTAACCAAAACAGAATAGCCCTTTCAAATAAGAAGTGCAGTGAACACATGGAGACAAGTTTATCATTTAGGTGCTATTTGTATTGGTTATCACACATTTGATTGACATTAAAGCCACAGTTTTTGGCACCTTGCCATCAATTGGCCTCGCTTCTCTTTCACTGAGAGGACTCCTTCGAAATAAAAGCTCCCTCCCTCGGTGTGTATGTCATTGCCATTGCTCGTCAAATGAGGCGGGTCGGGCGCTGTGGCGGCGGGCTCTTATTGTGAAGGCGAGAGGAGGCCGGTACAATGCTTAGTCACGGTGAGTTACAGCTCCCCCCCTCCTCCCTCCTTCCTATGTGGCGTACAGCTCGGCAGACCCGCGATGGAGGAATTGAACTAGACTACGTGAGTTTCTTTTATTACATGTATGCGTTATTAGCTGGGATTAATACGAACTGTAACGTGGGTAGAGGGGAGGGGGAGGAAAGGGCTAGCTGAAGGAAAATGGACACGGCAAGTTGCCGCTTTGTTAGCATCTTTGTGCTCGGGTCGGCTCACAACCGTTACGCTGCTGTCTATTATTAGGAGCCTGTTTTGCTGTCAGCTCTGTGTCTGAAACGTTTCACTTGTAATACATGGTGTCTTCGGCTGTTT
This sequence comes from Chaetodon trifasciatus, assembly GCA_037975065.1. Classification (NCBI taxonomy): domain Eukaryota; kingdom Metazoa; phylum Chordata; class Actinopteri; order Chaetodontiformes; family Chaetodontidae; genus Chaetodon; species Chaetodon trifasciatus. The sequence goes on from JBBMOE010000076.1 coordinate 572,027, forward strand.
GTCATGGTTGTGTTGAGTTCACTTTCGTCTGTAACCAAACAAGGTTTTGTCGTTTCTGCTTCACCTGCCGTATTTTCGCTGCATGCCAGCGCTGTGGAGTATTTTGATCAAAACTAGCGTAGAAACGATGGACGTTCGTGATCACACCGGCGAGGAAAGCGACGCTTTGTGTCAAAGCTGTACAGTGTTGAGGAGATGGCGGGGAAATCTAACTCCATCTGGGTTTATGTAAGGACTGGTTTCACTTCTGGGTCATGTTTTGGTACAGCCAGTTCCACTGTTTGCTCGGTGAAGAGTTCAGGATGAGTCACCGAGGAAAGCTCCTCAGCCAACATGCCCATGGAGCACGTTACGCAGCCGTGTTTGTTCGTGACGCTCATTTAAACTTCGTTTTATCAACTTTGAAAGTGTGAATCGCACAAGTTGTTGTGCAATCCCTGCTGGATGGCATGCAAGGACTGCAGGCCTGAGCTGTGGTGGGGTGCAGGGATCTACCAGGGGTCCTTGGAGATGTTACAGACAGTCCCCGAATACTGAGGAGTGGTTTAGTATCCCTGAACACTGAGACCCCACTGATGTTGCTACTAAATTCATTTCATATAAATTTGTATAAAGTTTGCATGTTTGATGGAGAATTATTCCCATTATCTGCTGATCAATTTCTCTTTGTAGATCTTAAAACAGCTAGTTGATTGACAAAAGGAAGAGGACTGGCAAATATATCCACCACTCATGTTTTAAGTGAAAATACAAAATACTGTCTTTTTCCTATAGAGCTAAGCAGTTGTGAAGATTGGCTGCTTTTCTCTTTTCTATATCATTGTATGGAATTGTAAATTGTACTGGGTTTTGGGACTGTTGATCAGACAAAACAAGACACCTGAAGATGTCACCCTGGAGTTTATGAAATTGTGATGGACATTTTTCGACCAATAGAGGAAACTAATCTGCAGATAAATCAACAATGAAAACTGTCGTTTGTTGCAGCAGAACTTACAAATTCCCAAGAGTACAAGGTGATGCTTTCAGCTATCTTATTTTGTCCATAAAACAACATCCAAATCCTCAAAAAAGACAAAGAAAGGTAGCGAGCCGTCACATTTGCCGCCCTGAAACCAGCAGATTTTGCTTGCAAAGTCATTTAAACAACAATGAAAACAGCCAAATTTTCTGCTGGTCGCTAAATCACCAAACCATTTAATTTCTAATGGGGCTATATTCAAGCTATATTTGGGGTAGTTTGGACCAAAACACCCTAGCCTGTGCTGCAATGCTTTTTTTGTTCAGCACAGCATGAAGAAAAGGGAACACCTGCTCTTGTCTCTGCAGAGCATCAGCCTTTAATATCAAACCTGAAAATGCTGCTGCTGTTGCACACATGGAGCGCAGGAACGCTCGGAGATATGGAGAAGGCCCAGATGTAGACTCAGGGAGCCTGTTTGTCAGCGAGCACTTTCTGTCTGCCCCGGAGAGCGAGCCAGTTGAGCAATATGCTCTCCAGTGAAACTATTTCACCCAGAAAGCTGGAGGGAGAAAAGCACACAGTAAATGGGAATTGCAGTGTGTTTCATATTACAGTGGGATTCGCTGCTGACTGTCTGACCTTATGACTCGTGTGTCACCGTCTGTTGATAAAGAAAAGCGCCCAGACGTGATAAATGTGTTGTTAAGTTCTCCTTAACTGATTAAAGAGGACACAATAACCTAGTTGCATAATTAGAAGCAGCAAGGTCTTATAACCTGGCCTGTGTCCTCCTATCATCACCTCAGGTAATGATTGCTGCGTGCGTGTGTCAGTGTGTGTGCTTTGTTATGTAAGTCTAAACTCAAATTGTTGCTGAGTAACTCTGACTCTTCTGTCGCTAATTAGTGACTGCTGACGGCTCTTGGTACTGTATGTCGCTGTTACAAGCAGTTCATATTCTGAAGAGAAGACATTCGATTGGCAGAAAAGAGAGGCATTATTTTTTTGCAGCATCCCTGGATGTCATTTTAATGGTCTGCAACAGGGCCGGTGTGGCTACCTCCTGCTTGTTTTATTGTCGACTGCGGCGGGTTTTCTTGAGATTTCTTAAAACTTGAAAGGAAAGTTGTCTTTGATTCTCAGTGAAAAATTTTTAAACCTTAAATTGCTTCACGCTTGTGTGCGCACACATTCGCTGTGTCATGAGGAAGAATCGGTAAGAGTGAGCTTGGATGTTGTTGGCCGATGCACAAACCGCCCCCCTCTGTTTCAGGCCTCAGCTGGACTGGTCACAGGACAGAGTAAAAACACTCAGTCATGCTGGCCAGCTAAATTCAAGCCTCATTTAAGTTACTCCATCGTCCTGCAAAATGGGAACGACTCCCTCACTGTTCCTTATGCACTCGCTTGTATTCACATGTTTTCTTATTTGTCCATTTTTGTAAATATTGAAAGTCTCTTTAGTGGTGCAGCACTTTTAAAGTCAGTCTTATCTTCAGGTGTGCAGGTAACATGTTTGTTTAGCTTCTTGTCACATGCTGAGAAGGTGAGATTCATTCTTCTTATTAGAGACACCTATAACCAAAGATGAAATGAGCTGTGATGATACTCATCATGACAAGGATGAGGCCTTGACCCCACTGAACGGCACCAGAAAGAGTCCGCCATGGGTGCCAAAGGCATGATGACAGAGTCTGTTTGCAGAGCTGAACTTTTGCTGTGTAGGTTGATAAGTGACTGGTCCTGAGTCACTTGTTACATAAGACAATGTATCTGTCAGCAGGAGTTACAAACTGTATGTTATGAATACTTCCAGTCACTTAGTCATAGAGCTGCAATGATTAGTCCATTAATTCAGAAAGAAAGTTAATCATCAAATATTTTTATAATCGGTGAGTTGTTTCTGTCGTTTTCAAGCAAAAGGGTCAAACATTTGCTGGGTCCTGCTTCTTAAATGTAAAGATATGCTGCTTTTCCTGTCATTTGTGATGGTATATGAAGAGTGTTTGGGTTTTGGACTGTTGGTTGGACAATTTGAAGATGTCGCTTTGAGCTCTGACAAACTGTGGTTAGCATTTTTCACAATTTATGGCATTTTGTAGACAAAATGATTAATTGCTAACTAATAAATTCACTGGCAGATTAATTGAAATGAGCATAATTAGCAGCCCTGCTCAGTAAAGTATGTGTCCACAGTGTATACGTGTTCACTGTCTCTCTCCCTCTTTTTTCCCCCAGTTGTCAGCTGAGCCAATAGCTTCCGAGTAAACACAGCCGCACAAACAAATTCCTGAGCCAGGCAACCTCGAGGAAGGCGTTTTCGGAGAAAGCCACCGAACCACCCCACCAGCCCCCCATTCCCAAGGGCTCCAAGTTACGCTTATGACACTTTTGGCACTCGACCCTGGTCCCCCCTCTTCCTGTCAGAGTCAACAAGCCTTCTACTGCCTCATCTGTCTGACTCTGCAGCTCCCAGCACACGTGTAGCCCTCTGAAAGGAGCTTTAATTATTACCTCTTGAAATTGAAGCAGTAAATCTGACTTTTCCTCTGTAGAGTAATCAGTATGCATGACTGACCCGTGTCAGCTGTGAATCTCACAAGCATTTAGGTTAGTTTGTAAAGCCTCAGAGGGATGATCCCTCAGAGAAGAGACAGTTTTCTTTGTCAGGCCTGATTGACTGCCTCTGAAGGTCCCCTGATACTTCTGTTGACAACACAAACAGTTGAACTGAGTCTTTCACTTCTTCGGTTTGTCCTGTCTTAAAAGCTTTCCACAGCTGTTTTTCTCTCACTGTGTTCTTCAAAGTTAACCCTGCGACAAAGCCAGAGGAATCCCACACTCGAGATATTTTGATTATGTTGGAACTGCAAGATGTAAAAGTGCAACCAGCCATGACTGGCAGCTCATATAGAAGTCTCTAGTAATGCCATAATGAGCGGTATGGCTGGACTCAAGCATTGAATAGAGCAAGGAAATCCTCACGTCGTCATAAATCAGACTTAAACAAGAGCTTCTCCACACAAACAGAACCCAAGGGAGCCTGCATCTCTCTGCTAAGCCGACAGGCAAGTTACTCTTCAAACTCTGCTTTTATTTTACCTATGCCAGCGCCTGGTGCGAGGATGCCCCACAACACTGCTCACTGTTCTTGAGAAGGCGAGTAAGGAGGAGGAGAACGGGTAGGAAATGACAGAGTGCCTGACAGAATGCAAAGCGCTGGTGACTCCGTCCACGCGCAACGGCCACCGCGTCTTCAGCTACACACTTGAGAGCCACACAGCAGCCGCCTTCGCCATCATGAACGAGCTGCGTCTGGAGCGCCAGCTGTGCGACGTCACGCTGCGTGTGCGCTACAAAGACCTGGAGGCGGTGGACTTCGTGGCTCACAAGGTGGTGTTGGCCTCCTCGTCCCCGGTGTTCAGGGCCATGTTCACCAACGGCCTGAAGGAGTGCGGTATGGAGTTGGTGCCCATCGAGGGGATCCATCCCAGGGTGAGTCACATGTCATCTTTTCCCCAGAAATGTTTGCTTTGTTTGATTTGAGACACTCACAGAGCATGAAACATGACCCAGCGTCTCATCACAGTAAAGACGATTGGACAAATCTATTTATTTTAAGACATTAGAATAATGATCAGAATGATGCTTTTCTGTTTGTCTGACATTAGATAGGAAACAAGATTTTTTACTGAGAACATCTGTTCTCGCATAAACCACTGCTTAAGGTCAAGGCTTCAGCCTCTTGCCATGGTAGCGACAGAAGAGGGTTTTATGGGCGATGGCCTAAAAACGTTTGAATTATCACAGTGGCTTGGTGTGCAATTAAGGTCTGTATAACTGCTTTGAATGTAGTCTCCTCTTTATTATTGATCATACCTCAGTGTAAATATATGAATAAATTTTACAACTATGAGAAAAAATGATCGTATACCAGCTAAGGTGTCACTCTGAGCAGCTGAAGTGTGTTGAAGTATACACAGTGAATAGAGTCTGCTTAGTTTGACCTCTTTTACTTACCCTGGATGTTTACTAGCGTGTGCAGATCCACACAGATACACTATCAGCCTCTTGTTAGCTTGCAAGATGCCAGTCTGTCTGTCCCAGTTAGAAATTAATAGACACACAAATAAATAGCACCAGATTCTTCTTTTTCCTCCCTCTTCTCTACCTCACCCTTTCCTTTATTCTTTCTTCCTCACTCATTCAGGTTATGGACCGACTGATAGAGTTTGCATACACGGCCAGCATCTCTGTAGGGGAGAAGTGTGTGATTCACGTGATGAACGGCGCTGTCATGTACCAGATCGACAGCGTGGTCAAGGCCTGCTGCGATTTCCTTGTCCAGCAGCTCGACCCAAGCAACGCCATCGGCATCGCCAACTTTGCTGAGCAGATTGGCTGCACAGAACTGCACCAGAAGGCCCGCGAATACATCTACATGAACTTCAGCCAGGTAAAGCTGGAGCAGAATTTCTGATTAAACCTCCACTGTCTTCTCTGTTATCAGACATTTTTCTTTGTTTTAAGATTGTCTTGCCATATTTGATAGTTGTCAGTGTAGGAAAAAGGAAATGGAAAGAAATGTGGTCAGAGAGAGAGGCTTGACATGCAACAGAGGTCCCCCCAGCTGGGGTACATGGTGGTTTTGTGGTATGTGTCTCAACCATTAGTTAACCAGGATGCTCCATAAACTCTGTACTGTAAAGCTGCCTGTTGTTATGAACAGTGGTTGCATCAGTGGAGCTTTGCCAGGTGCTGTTTAACTGTTACTTTGCTGCAAGTGAGTTGTTTCTGAATTTTAATGACACCATTTAATGGCTTTTCTTTACTGTGAGAGTCTAGTCTGTCAGAAAAACAATTATTGGGTTTGCTTAATTTGAGGGCAGTGTCGTGCTCTTTTCAAAAGCTTGTGCAGCTTAAGTAATGCTCATGTCATTAAAAGTGAAATAAATCATATCTTTACATATCTGATCATATCTATACCTATGTGTTATAGACTCATCTGCACAGCTCATAACTGCAAAAAAAAAAAAACAGAGCTTTCCTATTTATAGTCATTTTTATACCAGGTGAAGGGCCTCATGGTGCCAGCAAATGCTGTTTCACTTGTTCCAGCGTGGTTTCTTCTGGTTCGCTTTTCCACTTAAGACATGCAAGCAACTGGCCCGTGCCATGGTGTGATTAATGTCAAGAATGCAAGCTATGAGTCAGGATAAGGGTTTGTCTGTGGTAGGGGCGTACAGTACCTAACTGCAAAAGATAGCAGTACAATGCAGCACAGAAGAAAGGAAGTGCCACACAATTTTGATCCCTGATAAGTTAAATGAGCCAGAGGTGAGTTAGGCAGCTCACAGGTGTTACAGATGTAAATCTGTTAGTGGTTCAGTATTTTACATATTTTTTGCTTTCTCATTTACAAAAAGAAATATAGTGAGTTCCATTTCCCTTCATTTAATTGTCAATTTGGTTTCAAATGTGCTACACCTCTCACGGCAGGAAGCCAGATTTCCTGCGTATTCATTCTGTTTGCTAGTCTAAGTACGTCTTATCTTGTTACTGTATTGTCTCTGAAATAATCTTGACATTTGACATTGACGAACACAAAACACTCACTTTCTTTTTTGCATAATGGCACAACTTTTCTAAGCAAAAATGTCCCACTTTTTCACGACTAATAGACACTTGCGTATGCTTTTCTTTGGATTCCTTCTCTATATTGAACTGGTCCGAGCTCAGGGCTTGTATTATAAAAAGTTTTCGGCCTTTCTCTTGTCACCAGGTGGCAACCCAGGAGGAGTTCTTCAACTTGTCCCACTGCCAGCTGGTCACCCTCATCAGCCGCGATGAGCTCAATGTGCGCTGTGAGTCTGAAGTCTTCCAGGCGTGTGTGGCCTGGGTTCGCTACGACCGGGAGAACCGGCGGCCGTACGTCCAGGCCTTACTCCAGGCTGTCCGCTGCCATTCCCTCACCCCCAACTTCCTGCAGGCCCAGCTCCAGTCTCTGGACTGGGACCCCCAGTGTAAAGACTACCTGGCCCAGATCTTCCAGGACCTCACCCTCCACAAACCCACCAAAGTCATCTCTTGCCGAACACCCAAGGTGCCGCAGCTCATCTATACAGCTGGGGGTTATTTCCGTCAGTCTCTCAGCTACTTGGAGGCGTATAATCCCTGTACGGGAGGCTGGCTGAGGCTGGCTGACCTGCAGGTACCCCGCAGTGGCCTCGCAGCCTGTGTGATCAGCGGGCTTTTCTACGCTGTTGGTGGAAGAAACAACGCACCTGATGGCAACATGGACTCAAACGCATTGGACTGCTACAATCCCATGAACAACTGCTGGCTGCCATGTGCACCAATGAGTGTGCCCAGGAACCGAATCGGAGTTGGTGTCATCGATGGAATGATATATGCAGTTGGTGGGTCTCATGGGTGCATTCATCACAATAGCGTTGAAAGGTAAGAGAATGGAGCTTTTAATGGAATAGGCTCAGGCTGTATTATATTCTTTATTCTCTTATAGAATTCCCCTGAAGAGCCCGAAGCCAATGCTGAATTTATTGTGCCAACAAGTATAGTCAGTATTCCCTCAGCCTTTTTTATTGTTGACAGTAATAGAAATATACAACACTGGCCTTATCCTTTAACTAGCAACAGGTTCAGTTACTGTCAGTGTGCTGCAGGTGTGCTTTTATTTCAGCCAGGTTGTTTTAGAGTCCATTGAATTCAGATTTATTTGACCATCATTATGTCTGTGTTGCTGTGGTTTGGCTTAGTGTATTGGTACAGTAAGAAATAAGCAATATAATATGTGACTAAAGTCCAGCTCATGCTCTGGTATGTTTATTGTAGTCAATGAATGCCCTCTGAGCAGGAATCAGGTAACTTCCTGGAAATGAACTGGTTTTGTTCCACTTCCCATAACACATTTGTAGTTCCCAAAAAGCTTCACTGAGGAAGCTTTAATTCACTGGAAAGTTTGGGGGTTTATAAAACTCCAAAGAAAGTTTTGTCATTGCTAAAACTAACATAACAAGGTTTTTTTTCTCAAAAAAACCCTTTAGCTGTCATATGCAAAAGAAAGCCTTGTGTTAGCTACCCATCCTCCTTCACAATTCATAAGTCCCAAGTGGAAAATTACATTTTTGTTTGTTCAGCTTCTTCTCCATGGTTGACCTGACCAGTGAGCCAGAAACCGCATACATTTTAATGAACTATGAAAGGCTGGAGGACATTAAGCACCAAGTGTTTAATGTATGTGTTCTGCTGTGTAGGCATGTCTCAAACCCAGACAGGGACCTCACCTCGCACAATCTTTAACCTGACAGATTGTCTGTAATACAGTGAATTATGTACGTTGACATAAGTCACAGTTGAAGATTTACCCAAACTCTGACTTTGGTCCTCATGGTGCAGACAGAGACACATTTTAACCAGGCACATCACTATGATTGTGAAAAAGCAACATGCTTAACCTGCCTGAGTGCAATGACTCAAAAAAATGATGTGACTTAACAGTGAAGTACAATCACCAATGCATCTGTCTGCAGCCCTCGCTGGGCTGGCAGTGACACAGGTTAGCAGAGTGCATGTCATTTTCCAAATTAGGACAAAATGTGCATTGAAATCCCAGAAATAACGATAAAACAAATCAACATGTGTGTTTATTGCTTTGCAGGTATGATCCAGAAAGGGACCAGTGGCAGCTGGTCGCCCCCATGTTGACACGGCGTATCGGTGTGGGTGTTGCAGTCATCAACCGGCTGCTTTACGCTGTGGGTGGGTTCGACGGGGCCAATCGGCTCAGCTCCTGCGAGTGCTACAACCCTGAGAGGGATGAGTGGAAGACCATGGCCCCCATGAACACTGTGCGCTCTGGAGCAGGTAAGAAAGGGGACGAAAGCTGCTTTCTAATGAAAACCTTGTCAGCTTGGAAAGTTAACAGCTCTCAATTGGCCATGCAAGTTTCCATTCCTGTTTTTAAAAGATACATGAAGGTTTGTCCTCTGTCACTGGTTTGACTCCACCTGGAAAACTGTGTCACATGTTGTACAAAACTGTCCAGTAAGTTTCAAAACCAGTCAGGAAAAGAAGCAGTTGTATTGATCATACGAAGCCTGCAATATCTCACTGAGCCACAATTATGAAACATATTAGCCGTTCTATTGAAAAAAACATCCTGCCTTAAACATAGAAGCATTATCTGTAGTCTGTATGCAGGTGTAGTGCCAACAGAGTCTTCATGTGTCAGTTACATGTATGAGTTGGTGTTATGATATTTACATTGTTACACCGTTTGTCAGCACGTGTCAGCATGTCTATGATCAGTATAATTATATCAGGGCTGGGTACCAAAGTTCAATGCATTTATGGCACCGACTGAATTGCTTTGATACTCTCAACTATCAAAAAATGCTGTGTCATTCGCCACCAAATTTTGATACTCAGTGAGCCAGTAAGGGTGCAGCATGGTCGTACCATAATCTAAAAATGCTGGTGATTGGCTGTCTGACATTATACATCTTAGAGGCATGTATCTACTTCATATCTAGATGAACTAATCTAACACTTACATAAGCTAACTGTTGACCCTTTTTAGGTGTGTGCTCACTGGGGAATCACATCTTTGTGATGGGCGGCTACGATGGCACCAACCAGCTAAACACAGTGGAGCGCTATGATGTGGAGACCGATACGTGGAACTTTGCTGCCTCCATGAGGCACCGACGCAGTGCTCTGGGAGTCACTGCATTACATGGACGCATCTATGTAATGGGTGAGTAGTAGTGTAACTGGAAACTGCCTATTGAGAGGAAAAGCACCAAACCAAAATAATTTAGAAATTGCACTCCATCTTACTTCATTTACGATCATGGCCACTGGAACATGATTGCTTTGTCTGTGCTGCAGCTGCAGGCACATTTTAGTCTTATAGATTGACCACGTTTGCTTTGGACATTGGCCAGCTAACTAATGTTAGTGTGTTATCTTGATGCATTTTGTCAGCATCAGTTGAGGCTATATCTTTAAAAACGAATAAAGTCTTGGGGTGTGAAGATAGAAAGAAGTGAGCTTGCCAGACTTCTGTAGCCCACTCCTCATCTCTGCTTGAGGCAAGCAGTTCAAGACTAGATTAGCCACTACTAGCTTAGCACATGAGAATCTCCAACCCAACTGTTGGTGTTTGAGTTTGGGTACTGAAGGCACCTGTTTTTGACAAAACTATATTCATAGAACAAAATGTTGTGTTTTCAGGAGGCTACGATGGCAACACTTTCCTGGACAGTGTGGAATGCTATGACCCGGAGAAGGACACCTGGGCGGAGGTGACACACATGACGTCAGGGCGGAGCGGCGTGGGTGTGGCTGTTACCATGGAGCCATGCCAGAAAGAACTGCCACAGTGTCCGAAGTCTGAGAGGGAGAATGGCGCTGCGTCACCGGCCTATCAGTCAGCCAGCTCTGGCTTTGGCTGTCACCACAATCAGCGGCACGGCGGGCCCTGCGGCAAAGGCACATGAGGCTCATCGCTAGACCCTGTCGCACATACACAGACAAGCACCCGGAACTCCATTCTGTCTTCCCAAATTGAAATAAAGACCCTCACATCTGATTAGAGACAGGCAAGCTGAAACACCACGTGCTGCCTCACTGATTCTAGACATCATACTTGATATGAATAAAATAAAAACAGTACCAGTAACACTTTATTTTGAAAGTGCAGTGTTGCTACTCATCTGAATATCTGCATTGAACTATCCAAATCAAGTATGACCCCAGATCCTACAGTCAGGTTTTCTAGACCTGAAATTTGATACATTCGTTGATCGTAAATTGTGCTCAGATTTGATGTACGAAGTCATCATCTCCCAGGTTTGAGCCATGGGAGGAAAGGGCTGCATAACAAGGGCCATTTACTAGCTCAAAGAGTCATCAGGGGCTCTTTATACTTCAAGAGCAGCCTGTGCAAAAATTGAACCTGAGGGGAGAAAAAAAAAAATGAAACTAACTAATTTTGTATAAAAAAAAAAAGACAAAAAGTAGCTTTTGTCAGCATAGGCAGTAGAGTTCAAAGTGCCATTAACAATGCCTGTGGGCATTACTGTCATCAGTATATTGTCTTTGAGGTGCTTTGATGGAAAGGCACTGTGGTGTGCAGAAATGATGAAGCTGAAATGACAGCGGGCCTCATGCAAGAGCAGTTTCTGCATTCTCATCTGAAACCTTGTGCATGTTCCAAGTCACATTCAGAAAACTCGGTTTGTGGGCAACATTCATTCAGAAAATCATCACCCGAGACTGAAACAAAGAATTTCACACTGTGGAGCTTCAAGCCCTGACATTGGAAATCAGCAGATGATCAAATAACAAATTTATGTCTGTAGTCATAATTAGTGAAGCCGAAAAAATTTTGATTACTGTGGCTGCCAACTCTGTCATTATGGAGCTGTGCTGTTACAGAAATGGTTTGATATGGAGTCAGACTCTAAAAGCAGAGTAGTCCATGTCTAAAACGAGATGCTGCAGTCAATGGAGCACCACACTCGGGGAGATGGACATGAGAGTATATGATAGTGAATGTTACACTGTTGGGCTTTACAACGGAGGGTGTTCACTTGCATGAAGACCCTGATGTGTGTTTTCCAAACGACTGCTGAATTCTAGAAACTGTCTTCCAAAATATGGCCATAAAATCTCAGTTGGCATGCCATGATGCGAATCACACTAATACAGTGTACAGAATATTCATTTTGCATTCATTCATTCTCCCCTGTAGAGAAAAGCAGCAGCGATAAATTCTCTTAAATCAACACATGAGATTTAAACTGTTCAGATGATCAGTTTTTTGCATGAGACCCAAAGTCTCAAAGTGCTGGAATGAGAGAAGCCTAACTTTAGTGTAAAGGCATAGTAACAGATGTGTCTTTCACTAATAGCCACTTGTAGGCTCATTAAATGTGAAATGTTTGGAAAAGGTGGAGGCAGATTGAGTGTTGCCTCTTGTAAGGCTTCAGTGTGATCAGAATGTGGAGTGCCAAGAGAATGAAGACACGAGTTTAACTGGTTTCAGAGGGAAGGGAATACTGTAGCATTTAGAAACGTGCATTCAAACATCTCACTGAATGTGTTTTTGGAAAAACACTAATTACTGACCCAGTTGAGAACCTCCTCTTGACTTTGTGGCTTTCACTTCCACCAGACCTCAGAAACAGAAGAGACCATGTTTGTGCATTAGTGTTCAGATATTGTATGCTAATGACAAAAACTTGCTTAAAGAAGTGTATTTGTAACAGCAATTTAAGCTACAAAGGTTTTTAAGTGACATTTTGTACATTGATATTCTAAGAAGTCTTGTACAGAATTTCAGAGCTCACTTTTTTTATTTATTTGTTCAGATCCTTTTGGTTTTCTCGTTCCTCTAAACTGACATCACCTTTGTATTGAATTGGACGCTGGTGTTGTGTTTTTGAATAACTAGCATGCATTGTAACTAAGTAGGAATGCCTGTTCATGCTCATTTTGAATGTTTGTAAAAATTTGCTTCACTTCGAAAGGGACTTTTTTTCCTGTCCGTCAGTCGTTGGAATGGAAAAATATTTAAGGTTTTTATTTTTTTCCAGCCTGTACAATAATACATTGTAAAGTAAAATATATGTTTATTGTACTCCTGGAGTCATGTAATGTTTTCTTACTTCTGATCTGTAGTCCCATCAAGACGCAGTAGAGGCCACCAGAGGGAGCTAAAGGTCTTATATACAGAACAAAAACTTTACCTGTTCACCGTTTCATATGTTACCATCATATTTAACACGATATTACCAATTTGTGTTTCACTATAGGTGCCAATAGGCCAAGTCACATTTTTCTGTGGCTTTTATTTTGTTAGTTTATTTTCTTCCAGTCAGTCTAAACTTGTGAGCATTAATCGACCACCCATGATTGTTGCTAACGCGTCTCATTTCCTTGCTAAACCTGGCAGGTGGATGAGATGGACCATTATTATATTATCCAAGAGGAAAACACACCTGATTATGTGGGCTTCCAGGTGGATCAAGACAATCCTGTCAAACATAGACCACAGCCGCCCTCAACAAAGCAAGGGTCTTTTGGTAAAAGAGGAAAAAATGTTTGAGCTGTTGCTGTAACTGTCCTCAATAAGAAAATGTGTCTTTCAATATATTTCAGATACATGCTTTTCATCAAATATTTTACATAAGTCAATAACTGTTTCAGACATAGAGTCCTTGATTTAGGAGGCAACATCATCCATGTGGCTCTACAATAATATTATAGGATGCCCAGGCAGCAGAGTACAAGAGTTAAACTGGCAGTGTTGCACCGAGGTATATTCTATGGTGATGGTATGATGATTGGGTGATTGAATATATATTAATGTATTACAGATGTCCCCACAGTTTACAGCAGGACATTTCTTTATTTAACGTTTGTAAAGTTAGCGCTCAAAAGTGTTGAACTGGCTTGTTGACGATGGGTTTATTTTGGAAAACTTGCCCGGACGTGTCGTGTTGTTTATTGCTAACTTGACACCGGTGCGCTTGCCTTCAGCGATGAAAAAGGGCTCCCGAGTCCCACCGGACACCAGTGGATCGTCTTCGGGCGCAGGTAAGCGAAACTCACCTAGTTAAAGCTGAATTCGACTCGTTGTTTACTGCGCTGTGTATGCGGATACTTCAGGGACAAACTGAAACTTTTTTTTTTTTTTTTTTTTTTTAAAGATAAAAGTTGATTAAATGTTTTTTATGAACATGTGACACTTCAGGTTTGTGCGATTTCGCAATTATGGTGTCCTTGACCTTTGATGATGAGTTATTCAAACGCCGCCTTTTAATCAAAAACAGTTATCATTGTTTGAAAAGACGATCAAAACATCAAAAAGTTCGTCTTGGCCTGCTGCAGTGTTCATTTATTATTATTGTCACCTTTTAACAGTTCATACACTAGAGAGGATAATAGCTAAATGTGGATGTAGTGGTGCTATTATAGGGAGCGTTGGTTAGATTAGTTTTTTACCTTATAACTTATTATCAAGAAAAATACCTCAACCCTCACAGAAGCACAGTCACTGTTTGGTTTTCTAAGATGTTGTCAGACTAGTTTATCCACTTTGAATCCACCTACAGGAAAGAAGCAGACCATTCATTCGTTCATTCAAGGCCATAGATACCCAAAGCTTGTAGTCAGCCTCTGCAAGAGGAAAGCAAACAGCACTTTATATTCTGTCTTTTTTGTGTCATATAACTTTAAAACCTTTGACAAGATGTTCTCCAGAGACTGCGCTGTGTTGAAAGCCCATTTTAGCCTCAGTGTTCACAGTCACTCTTCTCTTTCATCAGTGTGGTGCCGCAGCCAGGATGATCCCAGTGGGTGAATTCAGGAACCTCGGCTCAGAGCAAAACTCAAAGTTTCGGGTCCTCAAACCGTGGTGGGACGTTTTCTCAGAGTACCTGTGCATTGCTATGCTTATGATTGGAGTCTTTGGGTGCACCTTACAGGTGAGGCACCAACAAACCAGCCACTTTGTGATCATAAGCTCTTAAATCCTTAATGTTAGCCTATGAGTGGAAACAGATGTAGAAACATAATTATTACTAGTCTAATGTACCCTAATCTGCCTGATGAAGTGAAAACATCTGCATCATTTGTATCTTTTGTGGAATATCAGAATAACTTTGAGTAATGTTTTGTTCTATCTCTGTCTAATGGCACATGCCACAGCGACTCCTGTATTATCAGACCTTGGTGTCAGGCAGAAACACAGACAGTGTAACCAAAGTAACTTGTCTCTCCTGACCCACTTACTGCAGATTCAGATCACTAACTTGCTGCTTAATGTGTCTCTCAGCACCTGATTATCATTTCTGTGTCATGTTAAAATAGCACAGAAGGAAAGAAAAGAAATTAATATGCAATCAGTGTTAACAGCTTACAAATTCAACTACTTATTTCCTTGTTTCATTAACACAGTGTAGACGGTGAGAAAGGTGTCTGTGTTGCTTTACTAAAGAGCAAAAGTAGAGATGGGCTGCACCTTTAGTGAGACACACTGACAGCAGAAACAGCACACAGGATACATCCTAGACAAGACCGGTAAATTGGACCCGGAGGTATCTTGTCTAAACCACTGCACCATCTACAGGATACAAGGTTTAACTCTGGCTCATAGAAAGCGCAGAGGCTATACTGAAGTAAGGCTGGAGTGAGGTAACTTTACCAGTAGACAGTAAGTGTGTGTGTGTGAGAGAAACTTAAATTAGTCTTAATGAATTGACACGTCTGATGCACCCAGTAAGTGTGGGTGATATGGTTAAAATATTCTATCTAGGTTTAAAGTTTATATTGCAATATAAATAACAATATTATCAAAATATCACAAAACCTCTTTTGAAGGAACATTTTTCTTGTTGTCAGCAACTCCTGTAATAAAACAATAAATTTGTCATACAAGAAGCAACCAAAGCCTGATATATCTTATTCCTCTGTGCCACAGACTTTCATTGTTGTGTAAAACAACAAGCCACAGTGCTGCACTGGGTGACATATTCCTTCATTATAATGAACATGGGCACTGTAATTTAGATCCAAGGTATGGATGGGCGACGAATGAATGGAAAAACCAAAATAAAGTGTGAGGGTGAGGCCCCCACTGACTCACTCTTTCAAAAGATATTCACTCATTTGGTGTCCTCATATATCATATCATACTCAGCAGTCCTGTCATGCCCTGTATGGAGGCATCTACAGTGTGTTTCTTTAATTTTTTTTTTTTTTTTTTTTTCAAATCAAGTTCAACTTGTCACCTGATAGTATATAGCACTTTAAATATAGTCAAATGTTTTAAAGATACATGACTGATACTAGATTTTTTGTACATTCCCTTAAATTTATTGAGAAACTGTTTCTTTAACAAAGATTTTTAAAAAGATGGTGAATAGGAATGCCATAACATATTTTTCATGATAAGATGGGTATGACTTTTAATATGCAAAAGAAATCATATCGTGATAATGGCAATATTTCAGCTTCTTGAGATAATGACGTCATACCGTTAAATAGAGCAACAAAAAACACAGCTGAAAGTGAAAGTAACATTGCTTCCACCTCCACGGTCGACTTAGTTTAGCAGAGCATTGCCGAATCTTTGGCAAGGTGTACACCGTGTGTTGTCATATTGTCATATATTGTGTATTATTTTAGGGCCATATCGCAACCCCTAATAGTGAATACAAGGAGATCTTATTGTCCTCATTCAGATATGCTTTTACTTGAATGATACAACTAAGCAGTCTTGTCATGGTATTTGCAAAGTTCCTATTATTTTTCTTGTCTTCCTCTTTCCATCCATCATTTATTCTTTCATTCATCTATTTTCCACAGCTCACCCAAGACAAGATTGCTTGCCTGCCCAGCCATTTCACCAGCCCAACGCCTGAAGCAATCGACTGCAGCCACATCCGGACCTACAGGGAGAATGAGACATCGCAGCACACGCTGGTCAAACCTGTGGACCCCATCATCTGGGAGGTGGTTGGTCGCAAGAACAATCTGGACATCCACCAGTACGTGTTTGTCAACCACTATTGCTATGAGAGGTTTGTCCACTGGTATGCAAAGTTCTTCCCGTACCTAGTTGTGATCCACACTATGATCTTCATGGTAGCGAGCAGCTTCTGGTTCAAGTTCCCTGGGACGTCTTCTAAAATTGACCTCTTTGTTACAATCCTCGGGAAGTGCTTTGATTCACCCTGGACCACAAGAGCCCTGAGTGAGGTTTCTGAGGAAAGAGGAGAGGAGAAACTGGTGAGTTGGAGGAGGAACACCATATCGAAAGAGCCCACAGATCGACGCGCAGAAGACGAGGAGACTACAGGTCTACTTCTTCGCTCCTCGTCCGTCAAGTCTAATCCAGAGAAGAAAAGTCCAGAGCCTCAGTCGACCCTATCCGTCTTGGACAAGAAGGAAGGAGAACAGGCCAAAGCTCTGTTTGAAAAAGTGAAGAAGTTCAGAACTCATGTCGAGGAAGCAGACCTCTTGTATCTCATGTACGTGCTACAAACATCACTGAAAGTCTTCAAGTTCCTTTTAATAATTATCTACACTGCAGTGTTGGTACCGAACATTGAGATAGTGGTTCGCTGTTATGTTCCTCCCGAGCTGACTGGTTTTGATATCTATTGCTGTAACCACAACAAAGCCAATCTTTTCTCCAAGCTTGCCTACTGCTATATCTGTTTTGTGGGAGTGTATGGACTTCTGTGCATCTACACCCTCTACTGGCTGTTTCACAGACCTCTGAAGGAGTACTCCTTTGAGCAGGTCAGACTGGAGACAGGTATTAATGATATACCGGATGTGAAGAATGACTTTGCATTCCTGCTGCACCTTGTGGACCAATATGATGCTCTTTACTCTAAAAGATTTGCCGTCTTTCTCTCTGAGGTCAGTGAGAGCCACCTCCATCAGCTTAACCTCAACTATGAGTGGACTGCCAAAAAGCTGCGCACCCGTCTTGCCAGGAACACCAGTAACCGGTTGGAGCTGCACCTGTTAATGTTGCCGGGGCTCCCCGACACAGTCTTTGAGATTCCTGAACTGGAATCACTCAAACTGGAGCAAGTTAAAAATGTCACCATCCCAGCTGGTGTGGCAAAGCTAGACTCTCTTCAGGAGTTATCACTGATCTACTGCCCCGCCAAGCTCCAGCTGCCTGCCCTGAACCACTTCAAGGCAAATTTAAAGGTCCTACATCTAGCTTTTGAAAGTTTAGAAGAGGTACCTATGTGGATGTACACACTGCATGGCCTGGAGGAGTTAGAGCTGAATGGTCCTTTAACCAATGAGGTGTCCAGAGGTGCCACTCTGGACTCCCTTCGAGAGCTTAGAGCCCTGAGAGTACTCTCTCTCCACTCCAACCTTAGTAAGATCCCACCCAGCATAGTGGATGTTGCGCTGCAACTGCAGCGGTTGTGCATCTATAATGAAGGTGTCAAGCTCCAAGCTTTTAGCAGCTTGAAGAAGTTAACCAACATAGTCTCACTGGAGTTAGTGGGCTGCGAGTTGGAGCGCATCCCAAGTGCTGTCTTCAGCCTGAACAATCTACAGGAGTTGGACCTGAAGGAAAACAAACTTACTACTGTGGAGGAGATTATGAGTTTACAGCACTGCCGGCGTTTAGTGACCCTCCGACTGTGGCACAACAAAATCTCTTACATTCCTGATCATATCAGTAAGCTGCACTCCCTGGAGACGCTGGACATTAGCTGGAACAAGCTACGAAAGCTTCCCTCTAGGCTATTTTATTGCACCAAACTCAGACACCTGGATGTCTCCCACAACCAGCTTACCTCTCTTCCTCCTGAGGTGGGCATCCTGCAGGGCCTCCAGTTCTTCTCTGCTGCTTTTAACTCTTTAGAGACGCTGCCAGAGGAGCTGTTCTCCTGTAAAAGGCTCAAGACATTGATTCTCGGAAACAACTGCCTGCCCTCTCTTAGTGCCAGAGTGGCCAACCTGGCCCAGCTCGTCCGGCTGGAGATTAAAGGGAACCGTCTGGAGTCTCTACCTCTGGAGATAGGGGACTGCCCCCTGCTCACTGTCAGTGGACTGGTGGTCGAGGACAACCTGCTGGATCTGTTGCCGTCAGATGTACGAAGCAGGTTGACTAATGGCTGAGGTTTTAGAACAAAGTGCTGTCACTGACTCATCTCTTCACAGTGTAGCATGGCTTTCAACGGAGGTCTGATTTGCATGGAGAAATCTGAGTATTAACGGAGAATGAACCCATGGAATCAGGTGGGATCTTTTATATAAAACAGGACAACAAGGGAAACATAAATGACCACAAAAAGATGACTAAACACTAAAAAACCGTATTTATAAAATCAGTCATCATGAAATGTGGGTTCAAATCTGTCAATGAGTGAAAAATCACTTGCACGAGTCTTTGAATTTTTTTTATGTTTTCTTAAAAATAACTTTTTTTTAAATAAAAATTTCACTAAGTTTATAGGTGTCCTGTAAATGCATTTATTTTAAACAACTGGATTTTTTGATATCTGTTTTTACTGGTGTTGATCACTCAGTAATTTGAAGGTGAACTGAAATAACAGTCTGACGTGTTGCGTAGATGAGACAAGGCTTGACCCTCAAATTGCTTTGGACCAACATTTTCGCTCAGACTCAAGTTTTGTTTGCTGATTATTTTGTGGATTATTCAGAGCACAAATCAGGGGATTTATAACTGCTCTCTGTCCTGTTGGACAGGTTTGTACAGCATGAAGAAGTGTTTCCCACACTGTGGTGGCTCATGTTGCTCCCTTTCAGACACTAAACAAGTGGAGGGAGACAAAGCTTTTCAGTAGCACAATAAAAGGTATTCATCTCTCTGTTAACGTACCCAGTGAAATGGAGAACAGGCTGAAATCATACATGAAGTTATGAATCAGATGAAAGTCCTGACTGATCTTCAGTGTTCAGAGGACACAAAAATTAATCATTTACAGAGAGAACTACTGTCTTCAAGATACCTTTTGGATGAGTAACATATTGAGTGTAGTGATGTCGTTGGGAATGAGTGATACATTGTACATATACACATTCTTTCACCACATTATCCATAAAGTGATGACATCCCCAGAGTGGAAATTTTGCTTCTCTGGATTATTTGTTTACAATTTCTGTACCACAATTGAACTTTTACAGTAAAATATGGAGAAAGGAGTATGGTACCATGGATGGCTGCCTCGGTGTGTTGGTGCGCGTTTGTTGTTGTTGTTGTTGTTTTGTTTTGTTTTTTTGTTTTTCCAGGCAACACTGTCAAGCAAGTGGAATTTGAATTGCAAATAGTGAAATTACCTAAAAATGTTTGTTAGTTTGCACATGTTGTGCATCATATTCTGGTGCAGATACATTTTGAGTGCCTTTTGAACACATTGAAACAAGGAAATAAATGAGTTAAAAGCCTCTGTTGCTAAATTGGAGGTCATTGCAGTTGCACGTGCTTGGTTTTAGCATGAAGGTTACAGTCGGTGTAAATTGAATACGTTTTACTTTAAATTCTTCGGCTGGGTCTCATACAAATGAACACACACTTTCTTTCTAGCTGAATTCTTTCTTTCTTTCTTTCTTTCTTTCTTTCTTTCTTTCTTTCTTTCTTTCTTTCTTTCTTTCTTTCTTTCTTTCTTTCTTTCTGTCTTTCTTTCTTTCCCCCAGTGCTCCCTCACTGAGTCAAGACACACATGAGCACATTTTTATGCCTCAGCCATGGCTTGTACTTTCCAGCCCAAACTGCAGCACGGTCATGTCCTGGCTTGCATGGCTACAAGTAAGGGACATACCTCAGTAATACTGGAGCACACATTGATCTGCCCACACTGCCACACACCTCCAAGGCTGTTTTCTTTCTTATTTTATCATTTCGATGGATTTGAGCAGAATATGGCACTGAAGGTTGTACAGCTGCACAGAGACAGTGAATACCAAATAGCATAATGCTTTGTGAGTCTTTTACCTATAGCTTTTCAGCTCTGACGATGGCAGTCAAGTGTGTCTCGGCTGGAAATGACAACATGTTATGTCTCCAAGAGGGTTGTTGTTGGAGTTGTTAGGGGCGATACCTTCAGTTACAGGTGGTGTACTATCTTGAGTGTGAAATGCTACAACTGCATACCTGTGGGGTGTGACCTAAGGCCTGAACAGCCTCATGCAGCATTTACATTTGAGTAGGAAAATCAGATTGAGAAACTTCTTCCTGCCTTGTGAGTTTCTGTTGTTCCGACATCTAAAATGTCAGAATGCAGTTCCTGCTGGCTGTGATTCCCTGCAGCTTGATGAAGGGAGGTGAAGTATGTTAGTAGAGACAGTGTGTAGGTTTGCATAGCATGTTTTGGTGTCTGAAGTGTTGAACATTTACACTGATTCACCATTTATGACTTCACATTGGTGTCAAAGTTCATAACTTAGCCACCGTTTTTTATTATTTTATCACTGAGTGCTTAGGCACCCATTTAAACACCCGTGAAGGAGAACTTTATGTAACTTAAAGGACACATTCGAATATATTTAAGTCAATTTTAATTTTAATTTACATGGATGACCAGGGGGAAAATATGGAATGAATATGATTTATTTGGGTAAAGTAGACAAAGAAGAGTTGATCTTTATTTCACTAAAATTCAACTTTTTTATTAATTGTTTCCCCTCTCATTGGGATAGGGAATGATAAAAATTTGTGCAGTGGTGGGCATGAATCTTTTTCAGTTTATGAAGGGGGCATATCAGAAAAAGCTTGAGAACTGCTGGACTCGGACAAAGAAAAACTAAAAATTCTCACATTTGATGACCTGGAACCATCAAACGTTTTCCATTTTGGCCTGAAAAACAACAACAATTAAAAAAATCTCAAAATACAGCCCTGATTCTGAAAGAGTTGGGATGTTGCGTAAAACAGATATAAAACAGAATGTGATAACTTTCTATTCCTTTTTGACATATACTCAATTGAAAACAATACAAAGACAATATATTTACTGTTTTCCCTCATTGGTAACAGGTAATAGTATCATGATTGGGTATGAAAGGGGCATCCTGGAAAGGCTCAGTCGTTGATTGATTGTATAAAGGATATTAGTACATGGACTCAGGAACATTTGAAGAAGTTTGCATTCTGTTTTTATTTACTTTTCACACAGCGTGACAGCCGATTAACTGATGCACCTCTAAAAATGTCATAAGGGGCATCATTGTGAAAAAGGGCTCTAAGATGTGGATCCCAGTTCAAGTCCAGTTGATGGCCTTTGTTTCAAGTCATCCCCCATTTCTCTCTCACTTCAAATCCTGTCAGCTCTCCTCTGTCTATTATCCAATCTTGGGGGAAAAAAGCTACTAAAAATACTTTAAAAAGAAACAGGTGTAAACTGTCACCACTTGTGTGCACTCAGTCAGACATGTGTGTTAAACATTTCATCCCTTGCTCATATTTTCTCATCTCTAATAGGAACAAAAGTTCTCCCATCAAGCGCTCCCTCGGTGTTACCATCATGTATTCCTACATGTCTGTCTGCGAATGCTTGCACTTGTGAGCAAGGGAGTAAGCTGATACTGGTTTTTCTTGTACACTCCTACTCCTTGCAAACGAGTCAGTGTAACTGTACCTCCCTCAGCCTGCAGAACAAACAAACCACAGCAGTGTTTATAGTGCACAGGGGGTATTTGCACATCCAACAACACACCCACATTTGTGCTCAGCAAAGTCAGGGAGCTCTACCTAGTGGCTGGAGGCAGGTCTGTCCTGCAAACAGGTTGAGTTGATTGGGTGTGAAAACATATGCAAATATTATTGGTAGTCGGGTGTCTTTGTTACACAAGAATGAGGGAGTGGTAGCACAAAAGAGGGACGTCTGACCGGAAGGTTGCTGTTTCAAAATCCAAGACTAACTGTGAAAATATGGGTGGGGATAACAAGTGACTCCGTTTTGTTCCTCCAGCAACTACTGCTGAAGAACCTTCAAGGGAGGCGTTTAGCCTTAGGCTGCTGCAATAGAGCTGTTCAAAAGTCGAATGCTGTGCTTGGCCTGTGCAGCTCCCAGCAGGTGTCTGTGTGTGAGACTATGGAAAACCGAATCCGGAAGGTGAAAGCAGGCTTCTGGATATTAACTCCGGGGGTAGAAGAGTATTTGAAGCTCTTATATAAGTAGAAGTCCTGCATTCAAAATTTTGAATGAGTAAAAGTACAGAAGTATTATCAGCAAAATGTACTTAGAGAACTGTGAATGTTATGTTTTTTTGTAATCATACATTCACATATAAGTGGCATTTTAATGTTCAGTGCTGGTTCAGGTGGTGCTAATTTGAGCTAATTATATTTTGCAGGGCACTGTAAAAAATGTATAACAAATCGGATTTCATAATTTAGTTTTTGTGTAAACTCTTTATCAGTAAAGTAATTAGTGACTATAGCTCACAGGTAAATTTAGTGGAGTACAAAGTACAACATTTCCTTCTGAGACTGAAGTGTTAAGTATCAGAAAATGGAGATACTCAAGTAGAATTACCTCAGATTTGTACTTTTAGGTTACTTTCTGCCACTGATGAAGAAAGCTCACTGCAAGTATCTGCAATTTTGCTGTCAATTTAGAAAATTGAGTTTCAGTTTAAATATTTCAGGCTAGATGTGTTAATATAGTAATAAATGCTCATGAAGCACACGTAAACAATGTGTGGTCTTTCTGCGACATGATGAGGCTCTGTGCACAGCCGTCCAGCAGCATAGCAGTTGAGCTGTATCTGCTTTCTCAGCCGCTGCCCGTGGCACACAGGCAAACAAAATACCCATTGTACTGTAAGAGCCCTGAGCACAAACATCAGCAAACTGTGCCACCCTTACCTAGCCTCAACAAAACAGGGCCCTCATTCATTTTCAGTTGCAATCCAGCTATCTGTGCGACCTTTGAGAGGGTTTCCACATTCCAGAGTGGAGTTATTATAAATGCCCTTGATGAATCACCTTGAGGAAGTGCTGAACACTTGAGGATGCATGTGACACAGTTAACGAAGCACAAAAAGCATGCTGTTTTGTGTCCCAAAGCAGAATGCATAAATAGTTATGAATGGAAAGGAAAATGACAGCGATGTAAAACAAACCCTTCAGCTTCAGCTGAGCTTGCACAAACCAAACTATCATGAATTGATGTAATTTATGCTTCAACTGTACTATTGTTTGTCTGTTTGGTTCTCATTGCTACAAGTTCTTATAGGACAACCACAGAGTTTACAAAGACTTTAAAATCTGAAAAATGAAAAAATGTTCCAAATGACCTTATGAGCCCTTAAAAAATTAAGCAATGTCTACCTGGGACCCCTTGTTTCATTGATTATCCACATTTAGATCATTCTTATATACCAGAAGAGGTAAAACAAATTCCAGTATTTCTCCAAAAAAGCACAAACTATCACTTTATTTTAGCCCATTGAGAAAAAATAATATGCACTCTTATGTAAATTCGGGTTATTAAAGTCCCCAAATCCCAGAAAAATGTAGATGAACCAAGTGTAACTTGAACTGTCCCTACAGCCCAGAAGTCTGTTTGCCTGTGAGCTTTATGAGAGCTAAATCATTTTAGAGTCTAAAATAAGGACCATGACTTCAAAGCTTCAAGTTCAACACTTTATTTTGTGCTTTCTTCTTCAAATATTAAAGTGAATAATCTCACTTTTGTTTTAAAAGTATTTATATAAATAACATTTCAACAAATCACAATAAATGTTGCTATTTACAGAGTCACAGGAATATTCAGTCCAATTCCAACAATAAATAAGAGTAAATTCAAAGTCTAAGTACATCTAATTAAGAGAAACAAAACTATGAAAAGCAATCAGGGTGCACCATGTCAAGTTTTTGTAAAAATGTTTAAAAACACATACAACTGTTAAAATTCTTACACAATGTAAATAATGCAATAATTAGAAAACACTGGGGAAACTATCTACAAATGTGCACTCCCAATTAATAGGGAAAACAGATATATAAGGTGCCTAAATTGCACTGTGCAAAAGGGGTGTCTAGTGTATGTAGCCACCCATCAACTGAAAATAAGCTGCCAAGACAACATGTCCTGTGACACATAGTAATGCTGAGCCACTGTTAACAAAAAATAGAATCTTTTACACAGCAATGAATTCAAGTCACCAGGTTTGAAGCCAAAAAAATAAAAAATAAAATTAAAAAAAAACAGCACCCAGACATCTGACTAAATATGAATGTGAGCGAAAAGCAAGTCTATCATATCAGGCACACATGAAGCTCGGGCCACATCTATCGCTGTCTGACCGCTGACGTTGGCATGCTTCAGGTCGGACTGCGGTGCCAAGAACTCCACCACATCCCGGTGGCCTTGCCGGATGGCGATGTGGATAGGCAGGGCACCGCTCTTGTCCGGGATGTTTACCGAGGCGCCGTACTCCACCAGAACCTGCAGCGTGTCCAGGAACCCTGTCCGGGCTGCATCGTGCACAGGCGCTATCCCATATTTGTCCTGCACGTTGGGGTCTGCTCCTTTTTCCAACAGCAACCTGGCGATCTTGGAGTTCCCCATCATCATCACCTGGAGGAGATATCAGAGGAAAGTGGAAGAGAGCTCAATACCTGTGTGACTCTAAATTCTCTCAAGTCTCCACAGATTATCAGTTAGTGTTCATTTATCACATCAAAGTGAAACAAATGCAGTTTAGCGGAAAGTGTCTTCATAAAGGTGATTATGAGAGAAGTTGGTCTATTTTAACACAGTGAGAGGTGTCTCTGTTTGGTGGAGCTGAAACGATTAGTCATGCAACTAACTGGCAAAATTAACTGGCAACAGACAGGAGAATAAACTTTTACTTTAAAATCAATTATCAGGCAAAAGCTCCAAACATTCACTGGATCAAGCCTTTCAAATGTGTGTCTCTATTGTTATTATTTACACTTTTTGAGGTCTGAGGGAATTTTTCTCCATTTCTGACATTTCAGACTTTTAAAAGAAAATCAACTGCTTAATTGATAGAAAAAACAAATGTTAATTCCATACTCGCCATTTAGTCTACCCTCATCTGTATGAATGGTGTGAACAAAATATTAGAAACACCTCTCAGCATGAAAACACCGCTCCACAGCACCAGAGTAAAGAGTACAGCCTCCAAAATGACATTAAGGCTGACTAAAAAAACATTAGAACTTTATTTATATAACTTCAATTGGCAAGTGAGTGTGTATCCTCTATTTTAAACGAATCATAGTAAGTAAGTAAATAAGTAAGGAGTATCAAATAAGTGTATAAGTAAATAGTTGACCTGGTTTCCAGGCCATCTCAGGTACTGTGATCTGGTACTACTAGATTCTAACATTAAAAAAAAAATTAAAAAAAAACCACTATGTCTTCATACACGGCGCTGTGACATATTCATAACAGGAAACTGTTCAAGAGGAAATTCAGCACAGCCTTATGTCCTGTTACGTCAAGAGGAAAGGTGATGAGACTAGCGCTAACGCATGTCTGCAGTCAACATATGGGTCAATGTAATCATTTATCCACATTCCTGGAGATCGCTGCTCACCTGAAGCGCAGTCCTGCCAAATTCATTGAGCGTATCAGGATGCACTCTGCATTCCTCCAGGATCCTCCGCACCTCGCTTGTATTTCCTCTGGCTGCTGCCCCCGTCAAAGCTTTACCGGCATCCATCTGACTAAGGACCATTATAGTCTCTCTCTCTGCCTGGTCAGTGAGAGATGTACAACCACAGTTACACCGAAACGCAACCACGGTCTCCTTGTAATGGTGATAACAGTGTAATGAACAGCACAAAGGTAACACCATGATTCAGGAAGACGGCTACGGCTAGCTACTACAACGTCGGGCTAACTTACGCTTCAGCTCCCTGTTGACGCCATGTTATCGGACTGTGCTAGCGTAGTGTTACACGTAATGTTGAACCAGGTGGTTTAGCCACACTGAACAACAAAGCTGAGTGAAAACGGTCTGTCGACAGAGACGCGTCACGTCAACTGAATCTTACAAACAATTAGCATACGGCTAACCGCTAGCATAAAAAGAGAACAAACCGAGTGGCTGCATTGCATACCGTGTTCGTTTCCTTACAGTCCACAACGTCGCCAAGAGTCAAATCCCGCTGTTTCTAAAGACCAGTAAATTTTAAATACAATCCAAACAAGGAAGATTTATCAACATTAGAAAATACATTTGCGCGCTGAGATCTACACAGCGGTGTCTCTTGACTACAATTTACAAACATTGGAGAGAACACGCGCTGGCCAATCACAACTCGCCCATAGGGTGTTGCTCTTCCATAAATGGTAAAAGAGGTGGGGTTACAACTCCGTTACTACACTATCACTGTGGTAACAGCGACAATCGACCAATCAGAGCCCGCATCAAAGAAAGCGGGCGATTTGTATACGTTGAGGTCTTCAAACGCAGTTCATTCACATTTCTGACCTTTGGTTGAATTTCTCCAGAATCAAGTGTTGAAAAAAGGCGGGTGTAACTTTTTAATTTTAGGCGGAATTTAGTGACTGTCATTGCACAATGCATTTCTACAATATGAAGACAAATTCTGCCCTATGTTGTGTTGCAAACTAATGAGAAAAACAAAGGGGCACAAGAAAAGTACAAAGGTTATTAATGACAAACTGTTTAACAGGAATAATTTCATTAAGCATTTAAATTATTTGCAATGGTCCAACAATGGAAACATTTAAATCAAGTTGCACACACATTTGATAAAACAAGATCAGTGACATCAAACAGAGCAGGTGAAATTTAAAGACATTCTTTGAGTCCAGTCAGAGTGATCATGCTCCTCTGGAGGTGAGGAAGAAACGGTGATCCCTCAGACTTTACACATTGGTCCTCAGCTGGTAGTCTAAATAAAAAGAGAACAAATGTGAGGACATTTCTACATCCATGTGTATCTGATACTGTGTCACATTATATGGAAGTCTAGTGGAACATTGTCAGTGTACCTCCACTCTGTGTAATGTATCGGACCCACGGTAAAGCCTGGTAACCACTTTTTTCAATGATCTTCATATATCGCACCTGGTGAAAAAGAGTGAGTGAGACAGAGAGGCACAGCATGCTGAGGCAAGAACCATTAATGCGCGTCGCCAATTAAAATTAAATCTAGTATGCCAGTCTGAGCACACAGTATCAGCTCTCACAGGACCCAACATGACTATCCACGGGCTAGAAACGCCCTCTGCAAAGCAGGGAGCTTCTCAGGTGATGTTCAGAGCTTTACAAATGTCCATATTGATATAAATAAGACATCACATGCTTCAGATCCAGAATCATATGTTTTTCTCTCAAATAGACTAAACTCATACCACCACAGGCCATATTCTTCAGTTGTTTGGCATTAAAGACCTGTAAGCACACACACCTGTATTCCTGAGACTGTGAAGTATGGGATTTCAAATTTGACAGTGATGGGAGGTTTGCCCTCAAGCTCATCATTCTCCACACTGGGCAGACCAAAATGAGCTCTCATTAGAAACTCTTTACCTCCCTGGATGGACGGACACACACACAGACGAAAGGATTAGACAAATAAGCAGAAAGACATAACAGAACATATTAAAAATTTTGGATCAAAATGTAAAATACAATGCAGTATACATTAAAGAAAATCATATAATCTGAAGTAAATGCAGGTGTGAATTACTTACAGGGAAAGACTTGATGGTCCACACCACCAGGTTCTTCTCAGGCACATATTTGGCACTGCCTGTGCTGGTTTTGAACTTGGGTGAGTCAGCATCACTGGGGACAGGGACCCTCACCTCCACATTATTTGCCACAGACTGTTTTTTAAATTGTCCCTTTGCCTAAAAACACAATATAACAGGATGTTATAATGTGAAAGCCTCTTTCTTGCTGGTGCTCAAAGGCACAGTCAGCTGTTACTGTAAAGATAGTTCATGGTATCATTGTGTAGACAGTGAACAACAACTGTAGACACAAGTATCAGTCCAATTCTTGTGCTTTCAGGCTTTTCTTGGCAGACACATCTCCAGTGTCACAAAATGATCAGAATAAAAAGCTTTCTGACTTTGTTGCCAGTCAAGTCAAAAACACAGATGGTCAGTACCTTCACCATGATTTCCACTCTACTGTGAGAGAATTTCTCTATGACAGACTCGATCCATATCAGAGGCTTCACCTGTCACAAATGAAGGATAGGGTGTCATCATACAAACATTTTTACAATTAAAAGAACATAAAAATGCTTTTCTTAATATGCACATTATTCAACAGACATGTTAATTAATGTGTTCACATGCATAGTGCTATTCGAGTTGCACTACTAGACTCATTATTTCTGCACATTCTGTATTACATTTGCACAGTGAACAAATCATGTATTGTAGATGGCCTTAAGTACTGCAAGTGCTTTTCAAAGTAATGAGTCAATGTAATAAGTTTGTGTGTCTTGAATTTCCTCTCCAGGGATCAATAAAGCCATGTTTATTTACTCTATCTCTCTTTATATCCTGCCATTTCTAACATGTACAATATGACATTAGCAACTTCATAACACCAATTTTTGAACTCTGAACTTCTAAACATACGTGTATTTATAGGACTTCATGCACTGTGCCAGTCATAAATATGGTACATGGTGTAAGTGACAAATACAAAGGATTTAGTGTGAATACAAGGTACTAGATTGGACTAACATGGGTGTTGATGCGGTAGGACATGAGCTCAGATTCCCCGTCTGGAGGAATGAAAGAGATTGTTCGATCGCTCTCAAAGCGAGAGAGACGGACGCACTGGTGGAACTTCACATCCTCCATCACCACCGTCTTTCCCTTGTCACCTGAACGGAAAACCATACAGTGCTATTACTTAAACATAACTAAAGCAGATAGATGAGCTATGTATGACGGATGGATGTGGCTGGATGGAGGCTGTAAACATACGTCCAGTGAGAGCAAAAAGCACTCGATCGTTCAGGCCCAGCCGCAGTTCGGGCATCCCAGAGAGCATGGTCTTCAGCTTGATGCTGCCCACAATGTCACTGCTCATCACACTCCCATTGGCATTCACCTGAACAAACAATACACTTTGGTAATAAATCACGCTAATCTGATGTATTAAGACAATTAAATAAATCATCAGATTTTAAGATGGTGCTCACAGCTCTGAGTTATAATAAATCAGCCCTATACTCCTTCTTACCAGGACATTGATGGACTCGATGACATCAATAAAGACCTCGTTCTTCTTGTATTTGATCCCCTCTGACCTCCAGGAAACGGCGTTGGTGACCGTGGTCGGCACCTTGGACTTTGCCACCTCGAGCTTGGCACCTTCCTGAGTGATGTATCTGCCGGAGATGAGATGAGAAGAGATTACCAGCTGTGATTAAATACACTCTTTACCAAATACACAGCATATTCCCATGTCTACATGTGCCATGTCTGTGTGTGTCTTGCAGGGTCTCACTCCTGTAGGATTTTACTGTCGGTAGTCTGAGGGAACCCAAAGTCCATCAGCTCATCCAGCAGCTCGTAGACAACCACAAAATTGTCCTGAATGCTCTCCTCCTCCAGCTCTTTGAAGTACTCTGTGAACACCTGCATAGTATGCAGTTTTTTTTTTATCTGTGATGGCTCCGAGTTACTTTGACTATTACTGTCTTTGACTGCCACTCTTCCACTGGTTCTTCACATAAAATACAATTAGATGCTCGGAAAATGTTCAACAAATATTTACAACAAACATTTCAAGTATAAATCTGCATGTAGGACTCACCTCGACTAGTTTGTATAGAAATGAGTACACAAGGGAGGCATTGGAGTTCTTGTTTGTAGTAGCCACCACTGCACAGAGACCAGGTCAAGGAGTATTTCACGCATGGATGTTTTGTTACAGTCATAGCGATGCTATGAATGAAACTCTGTTGAATGTATTATAATAATGAGCAGAGAGTGGTAACATCTAGGACAAGGATACAGTAGAGGTTGCTGTGTTTGATCCACATGAAGTGAACACTGCCGTGTGACAGCACAGGGCAGAGAAGGCCCTCCTCCTCATGCTGCATGAGTAAAGGCATGAAGTGGTCGATCTCCGCCATATCCACATCGCCTTTGTAGTTCCGACAAATCAACACCTGAGTGGGGAAGTAACACCACATGGTTATCAGACATCTGCATGTTCAACTGAATATGGCAGTTAGTAGTTACAGAATAGAAAGTTTTACTCATTAGTAGAGCTGAGAAATAAGAAACTGAGAAATGCTCCGCTTCCTTCAGAAATGACAAGAAACAATGTGGCAAATGTAGAATTAACTCTCTGTCACAACAAACAGTTTGACGTGTGACCTGCTGCTGGACCAGAACTGCGGATCTAAAAGGAAAAGCTGTTACCAGTGAAGATGGAACAATATTCACAAAAGTGAGGATTTGTTGCTTTTCCTTTTAATTATTTTCATTTGTTTTTAATCATTTGGGGGCTTGTATTTTTGGTTGGACAAGACAAGAACTGTCACTTTGAGCTCTGAGTAATTGTGAAGGTATTTCTCTCTATTTTCAGAATTTTTGCAACAAAAAAAGTAGCTTTGAATACTTTTACTTCTAATACGTGAAATAGATTTTCCTTAATATAATTGCATACTTTGACTTGAGCAACATTTTCAAAGCAGGACTTTTTTTCACTGTAAGGTATTAGTACTTTTACTTAAGTAAAGGATCTGAATACATCCTCCACCACTGGTTGCAGCTCTAGATACATGACATTAGTACAGTAAACTGCTACATACCAGTGCAGACCAGTTCTGTCAGTGCCTGCTTTAAGTCTGCAGACACTTTCAACTGTAAGTAGAGTAATGATTTAAGATTAGATGGACGCAAAACAGGTCAAACCTGTTCAAGATGTAACAACATAAGGTCACAGACCACTGCAGGCTAAAGACCAGTGCAGGTTAAAGACCAGTGCAGGTTATGGGCCAATGCAGGTCACAGACCAGTGAAAGGTCAGAAAAGCAGCAGCTTGCTTGGATCAGATCAAATGAAATGTCACAGAAGTTGTTGTAGGAGTATCACACACTGAACATCTGAAACCATGTGTGCATCCACTCCCGTTTCTGTTACACTGGCCTGAGTGTCAGGTTACATTTCCTGTCTGGAGGGAGAAGGACGTTTGAGCCTGGCATTGTGACAACAAAAAACAGGTGACAAAAATGTCATGGCTGAAAGCTTCTGGAGGACAGGTGTTGAAGCACAATTGGTTACTCCCACTTAAGTTATTTAAGGCTGAAGCCCGCATTTTCCACCGGCAGACATGTATCCGGAAGTAAAGAAGAAAAAGGCCAATGAATGAGTGTGTCGCAAGCTCTTCATTAATTTTTAACGACGCATTAATGTTTAACAGTTAGCAACAGTTAACAAACGTAATTAAACAGCCAAAATGATGAGTAAGCGTGGGTGTTTGTCATTTTACACCTGTCATGCAAAGCCAAATAATCAATCGTGGGTGTCTACAGTGAGCTCCAGGATTAATCTTACCTTCCCCTTCAGATCCAGCACAAACACAGCGGAGGCAGACATCGTGTTTGGAGCCACAGAAGCGCAACATGCGACTCTACAAAGCAGACAAAGTTTTAAGTCCGACTCGAGTCCTCACGGGTTTCAGTTTGGTTTCATTTCATCCAAAGTGGACACTTTCATCAGCCCGAGGTGATCATGGATTCCACCGTGTCTTTTTCCTGACGGTGCCGTGACGTCACTGCACGCAGGTGAAACATTCACCAGCTCACCTGAGGAGAAAGGGTGGTGGAGGACGGCGTGCTGCTCGCTTTATCCATCAGAGGGCGCTGCAGGCCCACAAATCAGAGCAGGGTCAACGAGCGACTGCATGACCTTTGAGTTGATCCATTGTCTCTTCCATGGGAAGATGTTTGGTTTGGGTTTTTGGCTCAAAGCAGGAATAATAAGCAGACATTTTAGCTGACAAATCTTATCATCCCCCAGCAGATCTTTTGTCCCTGCTCTAGTGATGAAAAAAAAAAAACACATCTGCAAACCAAACAGCTATAAAAAAGCAGTGTCAGTATGTCCAGCAATGTTTTTATTCAAGGCTGAGTTTTTTGTTTTTGTTTTTGTTTTTGTTTTTGTTTTTTTAAATAAAATTCTGTGTCCCCTATCCCCTGGTTTTATTTTCTAAGTTGTGCACTCCTGTGTGCTTGATCTGTGCTCATAAATAAGATGTAGGAGGTTTGACTGAAAGTGATGAATCTGTTCTGTCTCTCTGTGGGTGGAGGGTTTGACCTGTGTTTTGTTGTTTATTGCTTGTGTTTATAGACTTGGTCAAAAAAGAAAAGAAAAAAGACTGAGAAAAAAGAATGAAATGTTTTTTTAAAGAGAAATATTAGGCACAGTTTATGTCATCATGTTGCCATGGTAATATGGGGTTTCTGTCAGAATACAGGACACTACAACAGGCTGTTTTCACTGCAGACATTTGTTATGTCACAATAGGAAAAGCACAGCTACAAATACTAAAACTGATGAACTCCATTCAGCTGCTTCGGACTCAGGGTCCATCAAAATAAAATCATGTTCTACAGCTTCTCTCCAACAGAAGAACACAGGATGTTTCTGTAATTCTGCATTTCAACACTTTTATTTTTCAACTACATGGAACAGCAAAAAGTGCAAGACAATGAAATTACACTCAATTCTTTTAATTGAAATAGTATCCTTGGGATAAAATGTGTCTTTCACAGGTCATGGATGTGTGGGTGTATAGAAAATAAATTCAGAAATAAGAACAAAAGCAAATTTCAACCACATTTATGAGGCTGGTGACACCATTGTGATATGCAATCCATGTGACCGCAATTTAACAAACAATGTCCATAAGATAAACATTATGCACCAACACAGGACTCATCCATTCCCTACAGAGTCTCTGAACAGGAATCCACTTGTCATTTGAGATTGTACTTTATAACAGCTCACTGTTTGCTACAAACAATACAGAGGTCATTAGACTTAAGATATGGCAAGATGTTGTAAAGTCATTTTATCTGTTAGAGTCATAAACATTCTTGAGACTGAACATTTATTTGGTGGCCGTAACATCTCTGCCTCATTATTTGAGGGAATTCGCTGTTTTGACTACACTCCAAAATGGAGTGCTGTCAATCATTCTTTCCACTTCAGACACTGCTTACTGATTGAGCACAGATAAGAACCCTTATGCACCACCAGAGGGACAAAGGCCAGTCCCCAAGAGTGGAGCTCCTGGCTTGACTGCATCAGACATTGTAGGCAGTTGGAGAATGGGAAACTGGTGAGGGATCCTGTCCTTGACACACCTCTACAGACCTCCTTATTTAGTGTATCCACATTCCACATGGTCCATGGTGAAATAAGATAGAAAAAGAGAGAAAAAGAAAAAAAAAAGAAAAAGAAAAAGAAAGAAATACAGATTTGTTTCTTCTACATCCAAATATAAATATATGGGAAAAAAAGTGTTAAAAAAAATGTGAGTACTATATTTATGGTATTGTGTATTTTCTCTTTAAACAGCAAATTGATAGGGTGTTTTGTATCATATGATGTTGTCATCTGTTCTTTGTTGACATGGATGTTTGCCTGACAAAAACCTTATAGGTCAAAATGTGGCATTAATGAAAACTTCAGTGTCCTTTCAGTATTCCTTATTGATTGTGCATTACCTGTAGCACATACACATTTGCACTTTTTACTATTATCATTGTTGTTGTTGTTGTTGTTGTTGTTGTTGTTGTTCTAGTAGTTTGTAAGTTTTTTACCTTCTTGAGTATTTTGTCCCTCTTCTAAACTGTGTTTTGAGCAACAAGGCAATTTCCCTGCAGAGATCAATAAAGTTTTTCTGAATCTGAATATGAATTAAGCCATTTTTTAGAAGTACAATAGTCTTTGTTAAACTGGGGTACATTATTGTGTTTCTGTAGCCTCAAACATTAGGGCAACAAAAACTGACTTGTGAGGAAGAAAGGGTGTCTTCATGTGTTTGTGAAGGGTTTTTATTCTCCGAAAGGTCTGCTCTACTTATATCTGAGACTGTGTGACCTGCAGCCTCTGGCCTCAGGGTTGCAGGAACACTAAGTTATCACATGCTTGGGGAGCTTCTTAAGCCATAAAGCTTGTTCTACAAGATCTCCAAGCCCCCTGCTGCCCCCCCCACCCCCCACCCCCAGGCCTCTCTGTGTGGTATTATGCCCCAGATCCCGATTCGTATTCCTATGTCTGCTTCCTGTGAAGCAAGGCAGTGACTAAGAATAACACAGCCATAACAGAGGCATGTGAATGTGTGCCTTTCAGGTCCAGATGGAGATCTTTTCCAGTATCCCACTCCTTTTGTCCACATAGGGTTGGTTCTGTCTGTTTATCTAATGAGATATGGCCATATCTGAGCTATAAATGAGATAACCACACCTTAAACATGTTGTCTTTACTCGGGATAGGAGCTGTGGGAGGACCATCATAAAGATCTTGTTAAAGGATTAGTCAAAACACACTTGTTCTGCATGAAATCAGATCAGTCACTTAATTTAAACCATTTTATAGAATCTAGGACATCTGACCCACTTCCCAGTTTGTCAGCATTTTCTCACTTTTTCCAGTCAAGATTAGTATCTACAAATATTTGGGTTTTAAATGTCAACCTCATCTGGTCCAAATCAGTCTGAAGTGACAGGAAAAACACATTTACTTAATGATAACATCATCCAAATCGTATTCTCTTCAGCTTTGACTATGTGTAGTATGTGTTTGACTCTCCCTCACTGGTTCATGTGATCTGGATTATGCAGGATCCCCCTATAGTGCCACAGGTCCATTACATACATATGGTAACCATTAACAGTGAGGTCAAGATGAAAAAAACATGACTTTTCTTTCCTTTACTGATGCAGCTCCAAAAAAAACGTGCACTGTATTTGACCTACTCAAACGTTAGACTTATTGTTTCCTTACGGTAAACATTTGACTACATTATTATTTTAACACGCATCCCTTTGGAAGTTGAATTCAATAATAATAAAGGCCGACAAGTGTATCTATGGCCCTTTCTATCATCTTTCTAACTTTGTTAAATGGTCGATTGTAATCTGATATTAGGCTGACAGAAGTTCATCCATATTCAGGCCAATTCAACCGCTTGCTAGAGAAAATACTGCTAGTCTTGTATTAGCAAAGCAGCAGCTGATTCATTGGAACACAGCTAAGTTTCATTGGTGAAAACTGCTAAAAGGGTACAAAAGCTAACAAATTTTCACAACCCACTCAACATGTCTACTCCATTATATCTCTTATGGCTCTACTGAACTGGGTTTCTTAAACATCGTAACACAAAGATCCCTTAAATTCATCATGGACCAACATTATGGCATGATGGGAAAGACTTTGAGCTGTATTCTGTAGCCTCCTGTGGGTCAGAGCTCAGCATGGTGGCTCAGAGTGGAAGAGATACTGGTGAGACTTCCTGTGAAACGTGCCTTGACAAACGCTGTGAGTGCTGGTGGTGGAACTGAGACATGATACCCAGCAGAGATGCTCATGACTTTCACACCTTTTCCTGATACAGTAGATGCACTCTCAGTGTACAGCAGATTAAAACAAACAGCTTAATTTTTTTTCCAGTTTGAGTATCAGAGGTATCCTCCTGCCTTCCGCAGGCGGGGATGCTGTGGCTCAGCTTGTTTGGCCCTCAGGTTGTCAGGCAGAGAGCTTGTTGTTACCTTATCATCAGGACAGTTGGCATCCTCATTGGTAACCTGACAGGGGAATATCACCCCCCCACCGCCACCCCCGCCTCGACAGCTATCTGCTGTCAATTTTTGAGGACACTCCCCTTCACTTACGAGTCAGTGGTGTGACATGCAGCTCCACCCTTTAGCCACCAGCTTGCCAATAGGAAGACAGCAAGATAGTGTCATTTGTCACCTGAGCCTCAGGTGTACCTGCCTGTTGCCTCCTGGGTAACACATTATGATACTCTAATTTGTTAAAAATAGCAAACCATCAACAATGATGTTGCTGGTGATGCTTTGATGCTTTCAGTGGCTGACATGACCATTTTATTAACAAAGTCAAACACAATCAAAAGAAAAGTGGACACGTCACAACAATGCAGATACCATTCAGCACTCATCAGATGAGATGCTGTTGAACAACTTAACGCTGGAATGTGGATCCCAGTTCCTGACAGACAACATACCACAGGGTGAAGCTGATGGTAGTATGGCATGTTCCTGAATGCAGCCTGTCCCTAGCTCTCTCTCTCGCTCTCTCTCTCTCTCTCTCTCTCTCTCTCTCTCTCTCACACACACACACACACACACACACACACACAAGTGTATTTCAGGCCTTTTTATTCCTCTAAAGCTTTGTTTTCAAACTCAAGTGAGCACCATGAGATATTTTGAATTAAAGAATTTTTAAACTGTCGTCAATGAAACATTTTCTCTCTTTACCTTCTTTTATCTTTTTATTCTGTAAGATCTCGTCTACAGATTTATTGCTGCAACACAGCAATAAAATTCAACATGGACCTTACTGAAAAACATAAATGTTACTCCTTAGGGTCATCAGAGTGGAGTTTTGAGAAAGAGGTCAACTAGCTTTGAGGTGACACATTTGCAACTTACTGACCTCTGGCATGAAAGTCCTGTTCATCTAGTCTGGGTCCTGCATGCACTCCCCCACGCACATCCTGTTTTATATGATCATTTCTCTACAACTCTTTGTGATGTTACTAGTTGCTACATTTTGAACCCCATAAAACCAAACACCTTCCCTTTCTGTTAGTGTGGCTGTATCTTGTTGTTAAATTACTTCCCAGTTTGATACTGATGCTGCAACACTGCTTCCTCACCGAGCACCATGACGCACTGTGGCAGACAGAGTGCTGCTGTGGCTTTTATATTACAGAGAGGAACCATTACAAGGCATGGCTTATGGAGGAGGTTTATTAGATTAGTGAGAGGATGTCTGCTGGTTGTTTGCTTTTATGGGCGGCCACTTTGGTCTGTTCAAACAGGACCCTTTTATGAGTTGATATCTCTCTTTTTCAAATTACTTGTGCTGAATTATACATTACTGTTTCATTTCTCCTTCTGTTATAGGGATTGTGAGATACAAAAGAAACTGTTCATGACATCCTTTCCAAAGCCAGATCAGTTTCAGTCATTTAAAATGGGGATGGCAAGAATAAAACCACCAACTCATGTTATTATTAGTAAAAGTAAAATATTTTCCATTTTACCCACAGAAATAGAGTGAACATTACAGTGTGTGTAATGGATTGGAGGAGAATGGGGAGTCTATTCATTTAGAGCTCATATAAAAGTTGAGGCTGTTGATATTATGAAACTTAGGACTATTCAGCACATGAGATGAAACACATTTGTTTTTGATGGCTTCAGCACAAGAACATACAGTTCCCCATCAGGTGAAGTGATAACAAATCTCCTCCAAAAGCACAGAGGAAGGACAAGAATCTGATGGTGATCAGTTAAAGCACTCATTCACTCTGTGTGCATGTTTGTATTGTGGTGTAGATACGATGGCAATGTTTTCATGTTTCCAACATGAACAGGTTTCACGGACATCCATTGTGGTGAGACTTAAAATAGTTAGATTTGTCAGTGGAGAGTTCTGAAAAACATTTAGTGCTGAGATCAGTTCATACAGCCCCAATTTCATAAGAGTTGGGACACCGTGTGAAACAGAATGCATTCATTTGCAAATGAACCGGGTTTACTGTCAACGAGTTTTACAAAGTGTCCCTGAGTCCATGCAGTAATATTCTTTATCCAATTATGTGTTTCCAAAGTGGTGAACCTCGCTCCATCCTTGCTTGTGAACGACTGAGCCTTTCCAGGATGCCCCTTTCATACCCAACCATGATACTATCACCTGTTACCACTGAACCTGTTTACCTGTGGAATGTTCCAAACAGGTGTTTTTGGAGCATTCCACAACTTTGGTTGCTCCTGAACCAACTTGTTTGAAACGTGTTGCTGTCATCAAATTTAGAAGAATCATATATTTACAAAAATCAATGAAGCTGATGAGTAAAACATTAAATGTATTGCCTTTGTACTGTTTTCAATCAAATAAAGGCCAAAAAGGATCAGCAGGTTATCACGTTCTGTCAGTATTGGAAGTGTGTGGAAGATGGACATCAGGGCTATATCTCATGTTCTAATATGATCTGAGTCTTGACACCACTTGTCCCAGTTGTAAAATAGACCCTCACTCAAGTGAAAGACAGGTTAAGAATTGTTCTTTTATTTAAAAAAGACCAACACAACCAAAAAACTGAACAAAACAATGTGCATTAACAAGCAGGCCATCGTGCCTCAATCCTTGTCCATACATACATGTTGCTGTGACAAGAACTTCTGGCTTTGCACACTACAGTATGTGCCTCAATCTCACAGTGAAAACAAAAAGTCGAAGTAACAGAAAGGCGGAAGAAAAATAAATTATGTGGTTTACCACTGAAAAAGAAACAAACAGTGGTGGAGAAAAGTCTCTTCAGTATTTCTCTGTAACATGTAGCACATTGTTGGAAATGGAAAGCGCTACCTGCAGCAGTGTTTCATACAGGACGTTGCACACACAAAACTGCAGAGGTGTCCAAAGGTTAAATAAAAGCTGTACCATGTAATGGTTAGACTGGCTTTGCTGGAACAAAAACAATTCACCATGGTAGGCGCCAACATATAGTGTTACTGTATTTACAGCCACGTGGCAACAATCAAAAACCATCTCTTATATAATTTCATAAATAAATAAAAGAATCTCTTTCATATTTACAATATTTCTTGATTAAAATTTACAAATGTAAAAAGGCAGCATCAGAGTGAACTTAAGAGTGTTTTACAAAGTATTTACAGGAACTATTTACATTCTTATGATAAGTAATCACCTACAATCACTTTTGCTTGACTTTCTTCATTAGAAAAAAAATTCTTCATTTTGGTTGACTCCAGAGAACTCAGCAGCTTTTCCTTTTACATTGTAAACCATCTGTGACTCTCCACACTCAGATGACCTTGTTTGAATGTGTATCACAAAAGGAAAAAAAAAAACATGTACTGACTGGTACTGATTTAAGTGTGACTTCCAGACCATGATGGATGACAGTAAAGACAAACGCTTCTGATATAGGAGCCAACAAATGTGCAACTCTGTGTGCAGGAGAAGAGAAGGCCACAGTATAATCATGAAGGCTGTCGCTGCCCAGGCTAAAGCACGATGGCATTAAGTAACAGAAACTGCTTTGGAAAGTAATGGGGTCAGTAAGGCATTTATGTAGATCCAATAAACTTTACAAAACAGCCAAAGTGTGGCTGTGAGGCTCCCATGACTCTTAAGACAGTACATGTCAGGCTTTTCTAGTCAAACTTGCAGAACTTGTGGCTTGTGTTAAATGCATTTAGGCAATCAACAAGACAGGATGCCTTGGTGGCGAAGTAAATAAGCATCTGTATCATGTTAAATAACAAAATGCTTTTATAGACAGTTTTCAAAGACTAAAGGCTCTGGGATTAAGAACATCATCTTCTGAAACCGTGCATTAGTCCATCATTCTGAAACCATTTTGTGGTCTGACTAAATGGCTTCCTGCAATTATGCTCTATTTGGTCATAGTAAAGTTTGAAAGTCCTATTTTTTTTTTTCTTTTTTTCAGTTCTTACTTCAGACTTGGACGGCACAGTGCTGTGGTCAGAAACATATGCCACAAAATGAGCTCACCGGGGAGAGGGAAAGGGATGTTAAACAGCAGCAGAAGAAAAAAAATGGCCTAGTCTTCATCTTTGGGTCATGCAATATCCATGTCCTCCATGCTCAGCATTTGCCTCTGCAAAAAAAAATTAACATTGAATAAACAAAGTTGCACATTACAGTCCATTTCTGATAGAGACTTTATTTAATTCATTATAAAGTAACTTGGTATCAAAGTGAAGATACCTGAGGATAAATGTAGCCTTCAGAGCTGTTCCTGCAGATGTGGAGCTCATCCTCTGTAGTTTTCTGGTACACAGGATTGTCAAAGTGGATGGTGTTGGTGTTCTTCAGGCGCCAGTGTCTCCATAGCAGGGCAGCTCCAAAGACCAGCAGGGCCATGACCACTGCAGAGTGCAAAAAGAATGAGTGTCATTTGGTGAGATCAAGCAAAGTAGTGAGAATGACTGCAGATTAAACAGCCCTTTAAGCTGTATGTCTGAGTGGGTAGGGCTGAGGATTCAACAGGAGGAGCTGAAATGAGGTACTTACTTATTGGCAGCACGATGTAGAGAGCCACAGGGTGGGACGAGGGGGCTTCTTCAGGCATGGCAGCCAATCTGTTTCCTGCAAACGCAGAAAATACAAGATGACAAGATCAATTCCACTCTTGTCTATATGGTAAATACTGTGTGAAGCTACAGCTAAGTGGTGGTTAGCATAGCTTAGCAAACAGTGGAGACAGCACTAATCAAGAAACTGGCCTACACATAACCTTTGTACAGCCACAACTTGTCATTTTTACACCTTGTTTGGATTAAATGAGGTATTATGTGTTAATTTGTAAACAAAACCTGATTTTGTTACCTAATCTTCCCATGTCCAGTCTTTATGCTAAGCTAAGATAACCAGCGCTTGGCTATAGCTTAATATTTACTGTAGAGACATGAGAGTGACATCAATCTTCAAATAACTGCAAGAAAGTGAACAGGTGACTTTCTCAAAGTCTACAGCCATGCTAGCTACTCCTTGAGGCGGCACCCTGGCACATCAGTGCTTTGAGATAAATGCTAATGTCAGCATACTAACATGTTCACAATGCTAACATCACAATCTTCACCTCATTCACCATCGTAATCTAGCTTGTTAGCATGCTAATATTTGCTAATTAGCACTAAAGACAACAAACAGCTCTGTCTCTGTCAGCACTGTCTGTACTGGTTCAGGTTATCACTTCATCAAACACTTAATTTTCCAGCAGTTATCCAGAACCTCTCCCTGTACCTTGAGCAGTGGCAGCAGGCTGCTGTGTACCCTGTATGGGCTGGTTAGCTGAGGTAGTTGTGGTTGTTTTGGTAGCTCTGGTGGTGGTTGTAGTTGTGGTAGGGACAGGCTGCCTGGGTGTCGTAGGCCTGGTGGGAGCTTTGGGCAGGAGTGGTGCACCAGTTTTGTTGTCGGCAGAAGAGACAACTGAGGCTGCAGGGAAAGTAAATTATGGTTACTAACTGTCATGATTCAATGTTAAATTTCAGTTTCTTTGTAGTACCACGTGCTGGGGACACTTACCTGTCACACATTTCCTCATGTCAGGTGCCAGGATCATGTTGTCAGGGCAGGCACAGGTGAATTTAGGAGAATGCTGGTTGATCATGGGGGCAGGGAGGCACAGAAACTCGCAACCTCCATTCCCGTCGACACTCTCTCTGCACCAGTTTGTACCTACAAAAAAAGTGGGAACAAGAAGCATTAGAAATCATGATGTGGTCATAACAGCTGGTTGTTTTTTAAGCTATACCAGATTGAGAGATGTCTCTGTACCGATTGACTGCTTGAGGTTGTGATACAGTATGATGTCCTCTGGTTGATCCAGGTCCATTGCCAGCTTGGTGATGTCTTTTCCTGTCAAGCGGTTGGCACTAAAAACAGCATTGTTGCTCATGTCTGTCCAGAACACTTTCTCCTGTTCAAAAGAGGAATGCTGCTTGAGTAACGCAATTACTTTGTTTAATTAATTCATTATTTGTTGACGTTTCCTCAAACACAAATGGATTAATTACAAAGGCTGATTAAGAATTAGCACCACTGATCCAAACTTATTGGGAATAAAGTGCATGCTCAGCTCTGACTTAATGCCTCTAAGCCATTTCAGCCAGATGAGGCCCACCACGCATGAACTGGATTACTAACCGACTTGAAACACACTGATAATATTTCTAAAACTGCACAACTGTGCAGATACATTGACTTCATCACTAACCTCAAACACAGTCAGGGAAAGGGGGTGGGAGAGCAATTCCTCGCTGGAAATGACAGTGTGTCGTGTCCCTCCATTCACGTCAATGCTGGACAGAGTGTGCATCTTGGAGTCCACCCAGTAGAGACGATGGTTAACCATGTCTGTCCAGAGAGGCGCATAAAGCAGAAGTAAATGACTGGTCATAAGTGTGTGCTCATTACACACTTTGAATGGAAGTTATTGATTGCCATTTAGTGCATCCATGATGTTTTGCTTACCCAGCGTGATGCCATTGGGCCACATGATGTTATCTGTTACCAAGGCAACACGATCCACTCCATTCAACCCACTCTTCTCTATCTTGGCCTCCTCACCCCAGTCTGTCCAGTACATGAAGCTAAAGATGACACAAATTTTTAAAAAACGCAAATCACAAGCCTGAGGACATTCAACAAAAAGCTTCAATTGATCCCAAAGGTAAAAAATATATTTCAGCAATTTTTACGAGTCTGTCCCACATTTGCAACCTGTCTGAAGTGTTCGCTTACTTGTTTATGGGGTCCACTGCAATGGCTCGTGGCTTCTCCAGGTTTTCTGTAATCAGGGTCCTCCTCTTGCTGCCATCTGTCGTTGCCACAGAGATAGTCTTAAAAGTGCTGTCAGTCCAGTAGATGTTGCCATGGATCCAATCCACCGCGATGCCCTCGGGGGAGTCAATCCCACTGCCAATCA
The DNA here is from genome assembly GCA_037975065.1 of Chaetodon trifasciatus. Lineage (NCBI taxonomy): Eukaryota > Metazoa > Chordata > Actinopteri > Chaetodontiformes > Chaetodontidae > Chaetodon > Chaetodon trifasciatus. The sequence goes on from JBBMOE010000076.1 coordinate 615,258, forward strand.
CCACAGTGTGGTGAGAGGAGTTACCGGCCACATCTATATTAGAGCTATTGGGAGGCATAAGAGGGTGGAGATGTTCACATAAGAGACAGCTATCACTTCATCTGCAATCCAGCCTACGCTGTAGTCTCTCACACATGACAGAGTAATCTTTGTTTTTCTTAACTGGCATCTAGTCAAAACAGAGTTGTAGATAAAAGCTTTCTGGTGTAACACATACCTAATGGTAAGATTGTACTTTAACACCTCTACTAAACTATCCTTGACTGGACACAGATAAAGTTTCAGAGTCTTTCTAACCTGTAGATTTTCTTCAGAGACAGGTCAGACCAGAAGATCATCTTGTTAGGCATGTCCATGTCCAGAGCCACCGCATTCTTCAGCTGGGGGATCAGACGGACGTACTCTCTGCGGTCCACTGTCAACTTCCTCACCTCGTGTCTATTGGTGAAGTAGAGGGTGGGTACAGTTCCTGGACGAGGCAGAAAAGAATTGAAGAAACCATTTTTCAGACAGCACTACCAACCTACAAGTCCGTAAGCAATCCATCAATTGTCAGATGAGGCAGAAGAAGTCCTGAGCAAGGACAGCCTCTCTTCTGAGCGTTACCTGATTCAGCCTTGCATGTCTTGCTCACAGGGTCAATCTCATAGCCCTCCTCACAATCACACTTGTAGGTGCCGGGCAGGTTGATGCAGATCTGACTGCAAGTGTCCGGCTCAACACATTCATCGATGTCTGCAGGTGGAGGAACAGAGGGTAGAGGGACAAACTAAGAGCTGGTAAATTGGGAACTTTTCTTGCAAAGCTGAGTTTCTTACAATGCATGTCCATTACCCAGAGGTGGTCATGGCCTTCTTCTAAAATAAATTTGAATTTAATAAATACATTTCAAATGCCAGACTCCCTCCTCTCTCACCTTCACAGGTTTTCTTGTCCATTTTCAGGCTGTATCCAGCAGGACAGGAGCAGTTGAAGCCAACCTTCAGATCATTGCATTCATGGGAGCAGCCGCCATTTTCAGTCAAACACTCGTTGTTGTCTGTGGAGACACAGATACATAGAGCTTTCAAACAGTGATGATGGCAACCATTTTTCCTAATGGCAGCTCTAATGAGTGGAGAACTCACTTATTCAAACCACAGACTATCCAGGCCAATCAGCCAAGGCTGTACAACCAACTGCTCCGATCATATTTTCCAGGCCCTGATGTGGTTTCATTTTTCCTTTTTCTATATATGAGTATATACCTATACACTTCATGGTCTGGTGATTTTTGGCTGCTGGACTGACAGTTAAATAAACTTCACTCACCACACTCTTTGAGAGGCTCATCAGATCTGTCCCTGCAGTCTGATTGTTTGTTGCACACTTTCTCCATGCTGATACACTCCCCGCTGCCACACTTGAACATGGTCGGGCCTTCACATGCATTTTCTGTGGAGAGGAACAGGCGAGTATGAATTGTGATCTAATGGTATAAGACTACTTTGCAAAGACCTTAAGACTTTTCCTCTGGTTTAAGAAAGACATTATCAACATCTATAGACAGTTAAGTGTCGGTGAAACATGATTGGATGTCTGTGAGAGTTACCTATTTGGCAGCCAATCTCATCACTGAGATCCCTGCAGTCAAACTCTTTGTTGCACTGGCGGCTGCCATGGATACAGGTGCCGTCATTACACCGGAACTCGTCTGGGCGGCAAGTAGGACGACCTAGAAAATAAGACAAATGGTTGAAAAGAAGAAAAGGAGACAGTGAGAAATGGGAAGAGGAATGAGATGGCACAGACGGAGAAGAAAATCCCTGCTGATATGATTTGCTGTGCATCTTGTGTCACGATTGATGATACTGAGTATGTGCAGGCAGCTGTGAATAGCAACAGTATATTATGCATATGCTCAAGCATGAATAGGCTATATCTGTTAGGTTCAGTTTTCGATTGAGTGAGCACTGAAGAAGAGTCAGAGATTTGTCAGAGAGAAATAGGTTTGCAAAAGAGGATACAATGAAATACCAAGGAATAAACACTCCAAGAAAGCCAACTTACTGCAGTTGACCTCGTCGGATTGATCCCTGCAGTCTATGCCTCCATCACACCTCCAGCTGCTGTGGATGCACTCCCCATTTGCACACTGGAAGTCATGGACACCGCAACGCGCTGCTGGCCTGTCCGGCTTCTGGCCCACACAGTTCTCCGGCCACTCGTCAGACCCATCAGCACAGTCCTTGTCTCCATCACAGCGCCACAGGGCTGGAACACACACCAAGTTGTTGCACTGGAAGGAACGAGAGCTGCAGGTGGGTTTGGGGCAGGAAACCTCATCTGAGCCGTCTGAGCAGTCGTTGTCCTTGTCGCAAACGAAGGTGGCGGATATACACTGGCCATTGGTGCATTTAAACTCGTCAGGCTTGCATTGTTTGGCCGCTGTGGTGAGGCAGGAGAGGGAGAAGAGGACAGTTAATATGATGTTAAGGCTGGAAATGGTTCAAGTGTGGACTTCACACCAAAGACAACACAACAGTGAGTTATTTATGGTTCTATTAAAAGCATAGTATTCACTGTTGGGGAATAGGATCTCTATTTTTTTTTTTTTTTTTTTGCTTTCTTGTTTTTTTGCTGCTACAAGGGAAATAACTGTATTTAGTTCTGCTAACACTTTTATTTGCACACACAACACACTTTAGCCACTGCCTGATTCCAGTACTTAAAATGTTACTTTTGGTCAAGTGTATGACTGATCAACACTATGCATCTGCATCCATGTCCCTGTGTGGCACCAATAAAGTTTGTCTTATCTTAAACTAAATATAGGACACTGTGTCTTCCTGTATAACCCTGACTGTTTTTTCTTAATTTCTTCATTGTTTGTGATGTTTAAGCATGTCCAGACACGTGTCAAACTGTAGTACTTACTGCAGTTTCTCTCATCAGCCCCGTTGGTACAGTGAGCTTTGCCGTCACAGTGCCAGCCCTCTGGTATACACTGGTTCATGGGAGGGCCGCAGCTGTACTCTGACGGCAGGCAGGTTTTGGTTGCTGAGGACAGAAGCAGGAAGGATGACTCAAATGATTTCATGTATTAACAGAGAGATAAGTCCTGTGACTACATAACACTACACTACAATCATTCACTTGTGGAAACTACTGTTGAACAGTAGCATCACTGATTGCCTGTTGGAACTGCTGTTTGTTGATTTTATGTTATGAGCAGGTCAGCAGGTCATGTAATTCATTCATTCATGTAATGATAATGGGCTTGATTACTTTCATATCTTGCATTAATATGATTGTAGTTAATATTTATGTACATTCACCTGTGACAATAAGTTGATTCATAGTAAATTGAGATAATACATTTTCTAAATATTAGCTATTCTGATAGATGATTAATTGTACACTTAATTTCTGAAGCATAAATTCCCAATATTTTCTGGTTCCAGCTTCTCAAATTTGAAGATATAACACTTTTCTGTGTCATTTTTTTTATTTTTTATTATCAAGGTAGATCAAAATCATAGGTGCTCAGTGATAAAATACCATACCACAGGTTGCAGGCAGTTCATCTGTTCCATCGCTGCAGTCCTCTGTTCCATCACAGACCCACTTGCGGGTGATGCACCGCCCATTTCCACACTTAAACTGAGTGGAGCTGCATGTGAAGGCTGCATCTGCAAACGATGAAAATTACAGAGTTCAGCGTGATATGAGGACAAGCTGCTGCCATTCACAGCACAATATACACTTTGCGGCACGTGATCACCATGTAGTGACGCGAGCTTATGTCAACACAAAGAGCTGATATCCTTGTGAGGTTAATATTCAACTCAAAATCACACAAAGAATCACAATTGAAGGGCACTGACATTCAGATAACTGACAGTGTGAAAACCACACCTTTTACTTGTTGCCTAACTCAGGGGAGATTACCAAATTAAGATAACAACACTGTGGAGTTCCCGAACTCCAGTTAAAATGAGACATGGTGTAAAAAAAGACTTGTGTGTCTTGTGAAGTATGCCGGCAGAGGAGTCTTCCTTTGTGAGAACACACAATGAAAAGTCCTGTCTTTCTCCTCATGACACAAACATGCAGTCACACCCACAACCACAAATCAATCAAACCCCTCTTTATTTCACATTAATCATTACAGGTTACTAAAATCATCTTATCTGCACCTTCTCCTACCAGTGTAGGCTGAAGAGTAGCAACCATTAACATTAAATGAAAAGAAGCAGGTTTAACCCAACCCCACACCCCTGTTTCTCACTGGTTTGACACATTTCAGGTATGGAACAGGACTCACACACGTTTCTCTGTCAAGTAAGTGTCAACGGCTTCACCACTCAGCTTGAGCTTTAAAAGTATGAAGAGGTACGTCCTAAGATTGACCCTGGGTTATTTTGAGGCCGGGGTCTCACCCAGAGACAATCACACCTCAGTGAATGCTCCATTCAGAGCATCAACATCAAGGCACGTATGAAAACCAACACAGGCCATTCACACTGCTGAGCAAATGTGTGTGTGTGTGTGTGTGTGTGTGTGTGTGTGTGTGTGTGCGTGTGTGCGTGTGTGTGGGTGTGTGTGTGTGTGTGTGTGTGTGTGTGTGTGTGTGTGTGTGTGTGTGTGTGCGCGTGTGTGTGTGTTTGTGTCATCCTCCATCACCTTCTGCACTGCCAGTCCCTTCTGTGACCAGGAGGCTGGGGACATGACAGACTATGCCTTTAAGACAATAGCATGGGAGGAGTTGAACAATCACACCACCAGGAGCTGATTGGCCCCAGAGTACCATTCCTCATAATAGCATCATCACAGTGACCCACAGGCCGAGGCGGAGACTCCAAACACGAGGAAGTCTGTCAACAAGAGTCTGTCAAGGAGTGATGACAGCTGAAAAATTAGCAGTGCAGGTCCAACCGATTATGAAAAAGAAGGACAGGATGCTTTCTCAATACTGGGCTTGCCACCAAGAGTCACCTCCCTCCTGCTCTGAAAATGTAGAACCAGAAACAAGTGAGAGGTTGACTGAATCCCACCTTCAGTTATTCTCATTCAATTCTGGGTTTCACTGATTAGGGAAAAGCTTTGGCTGATCAAGAAAGGATCATCCGGTGTACCCCACACGCTCACGCTTTCAGGGAAACCACAAACATGCACTTGGCGTGGGAGGCCAGCACAGATTCCAGGAATAAAGTTTCCAAAGCACAGTCCAGCTGCCCCTGACGATAGGCAATGACAAATTTACAATGCAACTCAAGAATTGGAGTTTCCCTTCGACTCTCACTCACTTTCCCTTTTTGAGAAATGTTCATTCATTCCATCTGCAGAAGAAGAAGCAAAAGTAGGTCAAACACAAGCACCTCCTGACCCTCCAATGTTTTCATTTTCCACTGCTAATCTTCCGTGCCTCTTCCATATATGGGTCATGGGCCTCCCAAGAATACTGCTCAGCAAAAAGAAGTTTCATTTTTTTCTTTACAGTAAGTCTTCTCTGTGGTGGAAAGTTCAGGTTTAGTTTGCCTACCGAAGAAGATATTCTGTTTTGTCCTGAGCATTAGCCATAAGTATTTCAAAATCCTCAATATTTAAGATCTACTTCAAATCTTCACTGGAAACAAGCAAAACCACATAGGCTGCTTTGTAATCCCTCCTAGCACTTCAGATGTCTTGTTGAGCACCTTTTTGGTAAAGCTACTCTGAAAATTCAGTTGGTTCACCCATGCCACAGTTTCCTCTCATATCAAAAAATGCACAAACCTATCAGGCACAGCTGTGAAAGCAGAACTCAAAAACTGGTAGCACTGCATCCTAATTTGAACAGTGGAACAATCTACATGCTGCAGACATTTACACCTCCAGACACAAGACCGCAAACTTCAGACGAAAGCTTTGAACAGTACCTCTAGCAAAGAAATGCGTCATTCTGATGTTATTTATAGCCACAGTATGAACCTGACAACCAACAATCCAGCCATAAAACTGCAATCTAGGATGGTTTGAGTACTACCTCAAACACACAAACCAGACTGCTACGATTCCCTGCAGAATGCATGAAAACTGATTGTGACAGCAGAGAGGGGAATGAATGGCAGATGCTCTCGAGATGTTACAACAATCCTCCTTTGTCACAACATGTGACTTTGTCGACTAACAATGCATTGCTGTCTTTTCATGGCACACACATGCAGTGCATACACACCAACAACCTTCACAAAGAGGTGTGTTCATTGACTCAAACATAAATCCAGCAGTTAATAAATAACCAGCATGCATGTGCATCTCGAGGACCAACAGTAGATCACTTCTGCTTTGGGTCTGGGTTTGTGCTGGTTCAGTCATCTCCTGTAGCTCTATTTATTCATTTATTTATTTTAGATGAGTTCCCTGGGGACACTGGGTCATATCTTAATACTGCTGTACAGCAATGTGGAAAACTAAAGACGAGTCAAACTGCCGCACATTTCCTCTTACTCCATGTCAGTATCTTAACCCCTGCAGGCATGTCGAATGAAGTGGGTAAGTAAGTATGAGTGACACCAAATAACCACGTACACATACTCCAATACTGTACTTAAGTACAAGTTTGAGGCACATGTACTTTACTTGAGTATTTCCATTTATTTCTACTTTTACTTTATCTATCTGACACCTCTAGTTACTATTTACTTTACAAATTAAGAATTGAGATGCAAATGATGTGCACAGCAAATTGTTTTATTCTTTCTGTCTCAAAACAAGAGTGACTGAATCATGAGCTGCTGATCTGTGATCAGTATAAATATCTTGATGTTTGTCAGCTTGTCTGTTCTGAGCCGGTTGAAGTAAGCTGATTTTAAATGAGTTTCTTTCTTTGACAGTAGAAATGGGCCTGAATTTGTCAGCTCCTGACAGTAATTCTCTTTCTTCCTTTTTGTCTCATGACTTTGTTCATTGTTGTTTTGGTTGTTTACTTTAACAATAAATGACAAAAACAGCTCATGTACCAAAATCATACAAAATAACTCTTTATTCTTAATTAAACATAACCATTTTGATATCACTGAAATTATCTCTGCCGCAACCAACAATAACAGCGAAAGCATACACATTGTATACAGGAATGCATCAGTAATCATCCAATAATATAATATACAATACTATATCACTCACAGGGGCGATAGCTACCTGTTGATATTTTGGTACTTCTTCTTATGTAGGATTTTGAATGTAGGACTTTTTGCTTGTAAATAGCTGTTTTCACACTGTTGTACTGGTACTTTTACTTAAGTAAAGGATCTGAATACTTCTTGCACCACTGTTCAGAGGTATTTCAAGATAACTGATGCCTTTGAGTCACCACAGTCTAAAAGTTTAGTCTCTCGTATACTAAAAACACCTGTGGCTTTTTTTTTTTTCTTTTTTTTTTTTTTGTTACCTCAAACAAACGAGAGCCAGACCTTTAAATAAAAGCAAGAAAGCACACATGAATATTTTAGCACACACACCAGCAGATCTGATGAGTGGAAGTGAGTGCCAAGAACTGGAAAAAAGAAAAGAAAAAAAAAAAACATTAAAGTTTTAATCTGGAAAGCTCTTGTAGGAGAGCGTGGGGGATTAGTGGAGCAGCTGGCAGAATGGGGCTGAAGCCTAATTCTCAGCACACTGTTAGCCTTACAGGGCATGAGGTTCACTCCTTCACCAGTCATGTTAGTTGTGTAAAAGTCAGTGGCACATTTTAATAATCAGTTTCTGATGTGAGACTCCAGTTGAACAGGATTTCAATATTTCATGGTTCATTTTATCAAGAATTGTTTCATACAATATGAACTGGATATTCTTATCTGTTTCATAGTTAGTGCCTCTCTGTGAAGCATGAACACTCAATATGTATAACTAACCACAATTTACTGTATTTATCTCAGAGAAGTCAAAAAGTACACATCTTTAAAAAAGCATCTTAAAACCCTTTTTTAACTCAGTTTTCTCTTGACTTTGCATCTTGTATTTTCACTCTCCAACAGCCTAGTACACTTGTTTTTATAGTGTCTTCTATGTGTCTTTCATCTCCCTCTTTCCCCTTTACTTCTTCCAGATGCAACCATCCCTGCATCTCATTTCCTCCAGCGCTGTAAGGAGGGATATGACAAATCGTTGATGTTTTAGCCGCACCCTTCCTCGCTGAAACGGCCCGTTTCCGCGTTTGTCCCGCCCACCTGATAGTTGAAACCGGCTGCTCGGCCGAACGTGATTGGCTGTTCGGCTATATTATACAGCGAATTGAACCAATCAAAGCGTGGTGCGAAAACTCCATTCATTATGCCAAAACTGTGTCGCGTTATCGCTGATATTACTTTATTATTAATTTCCTTATCGTAGTTATTGTAATTATTGAATTTACAACAGAATACAAAGTAAAATTGAGAATTAACCAAATGTTTTTCCTCTCAAAGTAACTCTCATGATTCACTGGTCATTTTCACTGCAAGAGCTCACGGAAACCTTTACATTTATAATAAATAGACAACCCTCCCCGCAAAAAAGCAAACAAAAAAAAAACCAAACGCTGCCAAAACAAACATGCTACTTTCATTTAATGTGAGGCTTAAATATTGACACAGGCAATATCCTTGATATTTGTATGTGCGACTCATCAACCTCGCAAACTTCGAAACACGGGAGCATCCCTCTGTGAGGACACAGGAGAAACGGGGGAAACCACATTTCTTACCTGCTTGGGGCGAAAGATGAATCAGCATCAGCAGACACCAACATGTGGACAGTCCGGCGAATCCCCTCCACGAACAAAACATGTCCAGTCCTCCTCTTTTGACAGCTAAAGAAAAGTCAGCTATGAGCACGGGTATGGAGGGAGTTCACCGCAGGATCCGCGCGTAACAGCCTGTGGATGAGACGGAGGAGGCAGACAGCAGAGTCACGCTGCGGCTGTGCGTAACAGTCGAGCGCCGACAAAAAATTATCGTGTCCGAGTCGCATCTGACGACTTTCACAGAGGCTGACAGCGGGGCGGTGCTAGAGCAGTGGGGTGATGTTTGAAAGTGGACGTGAGCACCGTCGGGGGAGGAGCCACAGTGTTGCTGTATCACTAAGCGCGCGCGCGTGTGTGTGCGTGTGTGTCGTCCTTTCATCATCCCTCCATCCACCCAGTTCTTCCTCCCAAACCGGTGTGTTTTCCTGTGTGTGTGTGTGTGTGTGTGTGTGTGTGTGTGTGTGTGTGTGTGTGTGTGTGTGTGTGTGTGTGTGTGTGTGTGTAAGAGCAAGAATGAAGGAAAGGCAGTGGAAAAACTGAACACAATTAACAAACGCGCTTCACACCTTATATGACAACCATTGATGCAGCCTCTGTAGGAAGGAGCAGCTTTGGTATTGATGCCACAGCTGGATCATGTCTTCAAAAACCCCAGTCATGCCTTACACTCAGGATCAACGTCACGATTTTACATTGCAGAAGGCAATGAGAGAAACCCTTTGTGAACATAAAACCACACGTGAGCATGTGCTCACACATGGAGGGCCCTCTGCAGCAGCAGGGGTTTGTGGGTAAACCAAAGGGTGATGCATACTCTAGCTTTGTTTCCCACAAGGATGAGGTGGAGGCAAATCTTTCACAACAGCTGCCAGACTCACATACACAGATCACTTCTACTAGATTTGTTTGTAAGACTCTTGGGTGGAGAGATGGAGCACTTTTGGTTTTGGTTGATAGAGCCTGTGTGGTCAAATTTCAATGAGAAGTATGTGTGCAATGTTCAAATAGAAAAACTCTGTGGGAAGAATACACACATAATTTAATTAATGTTATTTTAGCCTTAAGGCAACACCTGGCCCCTCGCTGGAGGATAAGCTTATTAGTAATAACCAAGGTATTACTATCATTAATATTTGAACAGCTATTAACACATCACTTCAGTGTAAAGTGTAAAGAGAAAACAAAAATGACTCACAATTATTTTTTTTTATGATAGCAGCTATAATTTGGGTTGCACCTCTCTCTGTCTCCCTCTTTAGTTTATGGTAAAGTTTTAGTGTAGCCAGTAATTGTAACACATCCAGGGACACCAAAAGAGTGTATATACAATTATTTAATTTGACTGACTCAGACTCAGACGAATCAACCCTTTCAAAGGAAAAGCCAAACACAGCACTTACACTTACAGGCATTGACAAGGACGACTCCTTCCTAATTAAAACCAGTCAAAATGTCCTCGGCTCTTTTTACTGTGACACAGCAGAATTTACTGAAGCTGAATCTGAATTAGTCTGGATATTTGACAGTCAGAGACCTGCTGCTCCAGCTTCATACATTAGCACTGAACCAGAGTATTTAAATGTAAAACATTAGGTTAATCTGTACCCACAGTCTGCAAAAGCAAACAGATGGGAACAATTCCCTGCAGCCAGGCTGTAAAATCACTGCAGTAGAAAGCAAAAAAATTTGCAAAACAAAATATCATCATCAGTAGGGAGGGAAGTGTTTTTCACTGGAAGAGCGCTCTGACTTCTTATCCCTCCTGTTCTGCTGAGTTACAAAGCTCCAATATGATACATGGAGAATCCAGTTCCTAAGTATTTTATCTCAGGAAAGTGATTCAGAGATTTCCTTACTTTCCAAAACAATCAGACTGCTTTTCATGCACAAGTTCCGTTTGGACCACGATAAAAATATTCGGATGTTATGACTACACAGATTGGAAGAGTGATGGAGTTACAGTGGCTGTGAAGCAGAGACAGTTTTGGTTGATGGCCACGGTAATATTTAAGGGGTGAATCAGAGGAGCTGCTTCCACAACAGGATCCTGTTCGTGTGTGTGAGAGAGAGTGTGCGTATGTGTGTGTGTGTGTGTGTGTATGTGTGTGTAAAGAGGGGGAGGACCTTGCCTGGCTCTTGTTGGAAGCAGTGAAGGAGCTGTGGGAGGTATTCCTGGAATGTCGAAATAGCGGCTGGATTACATATTCTGCTACACCCACCATCGCTACACACACTGTGAACACATCCACAAAGAGGCATGCAGAAAGTGCTGTGTGTGTGTGTGTGTGTGTGTGTGTGTGTGTGTGTGTGTGGGTGTGTGTGTGTGTGTTTTAGCTACACTTCCCATCCATGATTTAAATCTCAACTTCACTGACTTTTGAAGAGGGCAGTCACCGAAGAAGATCTGAGTCATATATGAATCAGATCTTCTTTTACATTCTATTAAAGCTGCAGTAGGTAAGATGGAGAAGAGAGCAGACTTGGCCTGAAAATTTGGACCAACACAAGTTCCACGTCACTCCCCCTCCCTCTCCGCTGCACTCATGCCCTGCCTCCAAGCCCCTCCTCCCTGCAGCGTCTGCGCGGCTGCCATGACAACCGGTAATGTTAGCCTTAGCATCGGAAACAAGCCAACTCTGCCCTCACAGAGCTGTTTGACTGAGCGGCAGCCAACAACATGAGCGGAGGGAGGGGGCGGTTCGCAGCGTGTGTGAGTAGTGATTGACAGATGTCAGACACTCCTCTGGCTCTGATTGGTTGTTTTGTGTCGGGCTTGGTGGATTCTTGCTAATCGCAGTAAGAGCAGTAGGTGGGACCAATGGAGCCGTTCTTCACAGATTACATGTTTCATGTACTGCTGTCCGGGCAGAGGGACAGTTAGCAAATATGACAAAAAGTTACTTTTATACAAGTTACATACTGCAGCTTTAATGATCGAAGGCCTGAGAATCACGTGACACTTTCAAATAAATTGATGGACTACATCAGTGGAAAAAAAAATCCCCTCACTTTGAGACTCATGAAAAGAGACATCCTGACTTTTTCACACTTATACCAGCTTGTAGTAGGAAAAGCATGTGGTACTAATCACATTAACACATTGGCTTTGCTCTTTTCAAATGTCCCAGTAAGACAGGGCCCTGAAACTGAGGCAGCTAAATGGTATTCAGCCATCATTTATGTCATTATTTACACCTGTGCTTTTCCTGCTGCAACATGTCAAAATGTCTGCTGAGAAAAATGACTGTTTTATTATCTGCATACAGCAGATACATAGTGTGCATGGATGCTAATGCTGCATAGGCAAAAATCATATTAATCTTAATCTTATTCTTTGACGCATGCGGTTCCATTTACAGCATGTGGGACAGCTTATGCTTATCCAACAACATTCTCTCTTAGTAAACCAGTAGCCTGTTAATCACACAGAGTTGAATTTAGTTTCACCTCATTCTTATGCACCATTATTACACTTTCAGCTGCTGAAGAAAAGAACATGTTGGGGTTTTATGAGCAGAAATAAACCAATCAGTGATTTTACACACATTCATCCAGTTACAAAGACAGACCTTCAGAGCATTGCGTCCTTATCATTTACTTCATACACACACACACACACACACACACACACACACACACACACACACACACACACACACACACACACCCACACACACAAATCCTGACCATAACCACTTCTTGCCTAAACCTTACTCTTACCAAACTCTTAACCCAAATCTTCATCCTAAAATAGTTTGACTTACATTATGGGGACTTGTGTTTTTTCCCCATGAGGAAGGCGAGTCCTCACATTGTGACTGTATAAATAGATTTATGTCCCTACAACGTGAATCACGTGAGCCTGAAGGACAGTTGTGATGATAGTAATGATAATGGTACCTACATTCTAACAGGCATGGATGAAATTAAAGTCAAAACATTAGAACTGTATTGTGTATTGACACACAGACAAAAAAGTCTGTTGTTGGTTGTTGTCACTCCTTTACATTCAGTTTGGGTTAAAAAAAAAATCAGTTGTCCAAACAAAGCCTGAAAATAATCACACTGACTTCAAATGCACATCAGTGGACAGTGATCCATCTGATCAGCAAATGTGAATGTGACATGTGCTTGCTGTATTTTCTCTTTTTATTTGTAGTAGCTGTGAATGAAGCCTGAGTCTTCTGCTGCTGCTGGTACCTCAGTGTGTGCTGTTTTAGGACCTCGGGAGCCGCTGCCTTGCCCACCAGACACATGTTAACAGCTGGTTTTCAGTTTCTGAAAAGATGCAGGAGTTCCGAGAAGTTGAGTCCGCTTCCCTTCCTTCCCGATTTCCCTGTAAAGAGCAAACACTTCTACCCTCAACACAGACCTCTCTGTCAACGTTCTGTTGAAAACCACACACATCCAAATGTGCCGAGTTCCCTCCTCCAAAACACTGTCCATTCAAATTATTTCTCTCTGTGCCAGCCAACCTCCTTACAAAATAAACACAAATATGCAGAGTACAGTAAGGTTGTTCATATCATCTGGATGAGTTTCTGTATTCATTTATTCGTATGAACTAACTGAGACGTGAGTCAAGGGAGATGTTGATTTTATATTTCGTGTTATGTTGGAGGCACTGGGAGGGTGGGAATTAGGTCAAATTGGGTTTTTAATTCACTTTTGAGGAATTAAAACCCTGTTTACAATTATGAGATGTTTAAAGGTTGTCCTGCTGCATGGGCAGCAGTGTCCTGACTGACTGACCTGTTTGTATGAGACCTCCTCCTATTGGTCAAACAGAGGCATTACATCTCACAGATTTTAAGATTGAGCGTTGTGGGTTTATTTAGGCCCAAATTTTAAAGCAAAGCTTAAAGGCTTTTATTGTCCTCAGAAAATTCAGATCAAATCTGATGAGCGTAAAGTGAAAGTCACTGCAGCAGAACTTTATACGACCTTTGACCTGAACAACCAGGTTTGGATTCTTCCTCAGTTACCTCCAGCTACTAGGAATATAACAAATGCAAGTAATAAATACAATCACGAGGGCTGTAACTGACAGTTATTTTCATTATTGATTAATTGGCTTATGATTGTAGAAAATGTCAGAAAAGAGCTTTTAGTTTAACTGTCTAAAACTCAAATATATTCAGTTTACTATCATACAAGACAAATAAAAGCAGCAAATTCCCAGATTTATGGCATTTTTATGGAAAAAGTGATTTAAATCATTTATCAATAAAGCCGCTACTTAATTTCCTGTCGACTGACCGATCAATCTTGTTTCAGCATTCCATCACACAAATGACGACATCCACTTTTGCTGTGATTTATTTTTACGATTTGAGTTCCAGCAACAATGACACAACAGCAACAACACAGACAGATCCCAATAATTTAGTGGAGAAAACGTCGATGCTTTGGTTGTATGTTCTTCACTCTAGTTACCCACCACAGCACTGAACTTTGCGAGCTGTACACACGTGCACTGACATTATACTCTAAAAAATACCCTATACAGTATATCCAACACCATACAGCCATGAGGCATTCACAAGCAGAGAGGAGCCACTGTCCCTCTGGTCCTTTGTCTTGAAATCAAAAACATAAAAAGTACAAAGTACATTGAACATGTTCTGAAATCCTAAAATCACCACACAACAACTGAAGGAGAAGCAATTAAAGTTACAGTACTCATCGATGAATTACCAGCTCATAATTCTTTAAGTCTACAATCAACAGTTAGAAGTGCTTGTGTTGGAAGTGTGATGGGAAAGCAGCAGCAAGGTGGAGCAGGTTGTTTGTATACTGTGCCATATATACAATATTTGGAGAGTCAACTGGACTCAACTCCATTAAACCTTAGTCAAATACCTGCGGTGAGTGGCTAAAGAGCTTCTGAGAAGTCTGGAAACACCCAGCAGCCACAGCAGGCGGGGTTTCCAACTCAAACAGCGATCCCCGGTCACAAATATGTGATGTACACACACCTCGGTAATCACAGAGGCTCCAAAGTGGCTGACTGCTGTTGCAACACATCACCACAGTGAAGCAGAGGTGAAACATCAGGTTTGTTTACATGTATGTGCAGAGGGAAGGCAGGTGAAGGTAAGGTAGTAGCTTCATGCTGGGCGAAAACACAGCTCCGTCCGAAAACATTTTCTGTTTACATTCAATGTTTACTTCACTTCACAGCCAGTTCTACCTCCTCAGGCTAGCTCAGGGCTCATTTTTGATTATGACTGATCAAAAAAAAAAACACAAAAACAGAAAATCTGGGTAAAAACAGGCTTCATAGGAAACCTTGTGACTTGTTCAAACAGCACTTGTTAAAGACTAACTTAGTTGTAATGGCAACACTTCACTTTTAGCCCAACTATTTAGCATTTATTAGCAGTATATAAGCATTTAATAAATTATTTATTACACACTACAATGTCGTTGTAAGCAAATACGAGCATGTATTAGTGTGTTTGTCCTCCTGTTGGCTGGTCCATAAACAGTTGACAATGTGCTAAAGGTGTAATAATATAAAATAGGTCCTCACAGGAAAATCTTATTAATTTATATTAATAAACAAGTAAAATGTTCTTAAAACTGTGTGCTACTACATGATAGCATGTTATCAGCCATTTTTTAAAGGTTTATATACTTATTATAAATGCTAAATATTAGGACCTGAAGTAAAGCGTTATTGTTGCAGGTGTTGCAGTTACTTAAGATGTGTTTGCAGTGTTTTTTCTAAGTTGAACTGAAGAAGACTGAAAAAGTAAAGTTTAGCACATTTATCTTGGTTGAAATGATCTTAATATATTTAGCTAATTGCTGAAATAGGATTAGAAATCTCTTCAAGCAGCACTGAAATGTAACAAAATGAAACTTAACTGCAGTGTGGTTAATTGAGGTTAACTGAAGTCAGACAACACTGTTGGGAACACTTCTCAAAAATTCTCCTAAAGCAGCAAACGAAGAGAAAAAGCTCATGTGATCCTGCTGTGTCGAGACTTTCCCCAACTGAGCTTTAGCAGACAAACAGAAGAGGTTTAAAGTGTCAACATGCACGATCCAATTAATGTGTGTATTTCATATTGTATGTGTCAAATAATAATATGTATCTCTTCCTGTATTTACAGTATTGCAAACTTCCCTTCTATTTCAGTCCTCTGATATCTGACTGAGGGTGGATGGAGTTGACAGACGGCATGTTTCATTTCGTCTACATGTGGTGCTCTTTGCCCCCTTCTCTCCAACATTACAGCACAGCTCAGGACTCCTCATCAGTGGCACTGGGGGAGCGCTCCTGGAAAAGAGATCAAAGAGAAAAGTATAAAATGTCTGCAACGTTTTTAGTATCGGCGTGTGTCATTCTTATTCAAGCAAGTGCTGGAAAATGAGAAAATTATGAAAACATTTAAAAATCTCAAAATGTGAAGAAGCCGCTTTAAAATTCCTGAATACACAACAAAAACTATTGACTGCTGTCGACTGAAATCAGTCAACAGCAGTGATCTAAGAAGTATTCAAATCATTAATCATCAAGTAAGAGTAGCAATAGCACAGTTTAAAAACACTCCAATACAAGTAAACCAGTATGCTGTTATTCAAGATGGAGCTAATTTTGACTGTACTTCATATAGTTTTGTTTTGGTAGTTTAACAATGGATCATAAATTTAGAAGCTTTAAAGCTCTTAAATTAATGTAATGAAGTGAAAGGTACAATAATTTTCTCTGAAATGTGTAGAAGAATAAAATAACATTAAATTGAAATAATGAGGTAGAATACCTCAACATTATACTTAAGTAAACTACTTGAGTAAATGTACTTAGTTACTTTCCACCAGTGGTCAACAGGTTTTTAAGCAATCCTACAAACCAACAAACAATCAAAGAAACAAGCAAACCAATACCTCCTTAGCAAATATAATGAAGAGAAAACGGGCTGTGATTTTAAAACATTCTGCACGTCTGAATCTCTGCATGATGTCTGCTAAGATCAAGCAGGTAGTGAGTTCAGCTCTCTGTATCAATCATTCGTTCCCTCCTCTAAAACACATTTTTAAAAAGTGTAAAAAAAAATATCCTCAGTCTCTGAAAGAACATAACATTCTTTAATTCAGCCAAGGATCACAGCCTTAAAACGCTTCTTTAATTAGCGAAAAAATACAGCCCACATGTCAGTATAAAGTTTGTACATGGACATGGAGGACATGTTGTCTGGGTGATAGCGTAGACCTCTAAATACCAGCTTTGTGTAGTTGTGTTAAGACTAAACTTCTTTTGCCTCTAGAGACGTGTGGACAAAACTATGACAGTTGTAAAAAGGGAAGTTTTCTTTAAAACAAACTGTTTCTGGTAAGGACACACACACACACACACACACACACACACACACACACGCACACACACAGTGAGTTACCTCTTCCTGCTCATCCTCAGAGTCATCATCACTGACCACAGGCTTGGCTCTGGTGCGTCCTGTTCGTCTGCTGCGTCCCTTCCCTCGATCTCCACCTTTATCCTTCCTTCCAAGTCGGATTTTCACTTTCACTGAGCGAGCTGGAGACAAGCGTGTACACAGATACACATACACACACACACACACACACACACACACACACACACACGTTTATGGCTTTAAAAAAATAAGACTAATCTAAAGCATGAACAGACCTTTTAGTATTATTAAGATAGTGTAACTTAAGAGTTTTTCTCAAGCGAAAAACATCATACCGCATTCATACCACCAACACAGTAAAACATGATTAACTAAAAGTAACTTAACAAAAAACAACAAATGAATACTCAAAAACTATTTCAAACCAAACACAGAAATAAAAAATGACTAAACAGTTGCTCTTCTGCTGCAGACATGCATACTTTCAGACTCTGATCCTTCCTCCAGCTCCTCCTCCTCTTCCTCACTCTCCTCTCCTTCACTTTCCTCCTCCTTCTCGATCTTTTGCCTCAAACTGGTGAACACTGACTGGAGGACAATGGAGTCTTCATATATCTGCTCACATGAGAGAAACACGGGAGAAAACAAACCATTATTATCACTGTGTACATGCAGGAAACGCTCCACAGTTCATGCATGATTAGAGATATTTCAGTGAAAAGTTGTCTGCCATGCGTGATATAGGTATGGTGGCCCTGAGAGCTCAACACAGTGCAACTTAAGACAAGGAGAAAAATCTTTGTCTTCTAATTTGACAAACATGCAGATTATTTAGAAAGACGCAGCAATGTGAGAAAACACAACCAAACAGAGAACTGCTGCCAGCAGGACAGACATCAACAGAAGCTGTTTCCAGGGGACACTAAAAAGTGGTGCACACAGCTGGGTCATGCTTGTTGTTGCCATGGTTTGTGAGTCACAGTTACTTAAGTCGGCTCTGCCAAAGTGTTGGAAAATGAACTAAATTGTACGCAACATGTCCCAACCGTGTTCATCATTTATTTGCAATAAAAAAAGACTGGCGTGTCCACGACTTTCACTGAACAGTCTCTGGTAAAGACGAGGACAGCAGGTGTTTCCTGTGTTCATGAGTGCATACTGCACACAGTGAGTCTCACCAGGGATCCCTCCAGGTTGAAGGTCTGAGCGTTCTGGAAGAGCAACATGACGTCTCTCTCCAGGTCACCAAGACTGCGGTAACGATGGCCTCGAATCCTCTCCTACAGTGAAGACAAAGCAGCAAGTTATGCGCCCTCTGTTAACCTTTAAATCTGTCAATAATCCCTGAAGTGACCATCATGTTTCTCTGATCTCGCCTTGATCTTCCTGAAGTCCACAGGCTTGCGGATCAGCTCGTAGTACTCTGGCAGCTCTTTTCGAGATGGCAGCTGGATGAACACCTCGCTCAGCTGACGCCCGCTGGTGCTGCAGGAAGTGACATCATCAGGATGAGACAAAAACATTTGAAAGCTCCCCATTCATGACCGACTTCATTGTATGAAAATTCTCTGTGATTTGATTCTATTTAAACACTACAAGTGAAATATAAATGGCAGTTATTCATAATCATGCCCCATGCTTTCATATATAAAACAGTCAGCCAATATCTCATCCTCATACAATTAAAATTTAGTAAGAGTTGAAGCTCTCAAACAGCATTACAGTCCTGGCAGCGGTGGTGTTTCTCCTGTTTGTTGTTGGCTGGATGATACAGGGTTATACTAATTTCACACTAAGTTAATGTGAAATTTGATATGGTGAATAATTTTATGCTGATTACGGTAGCATGACATTGCAAAGCGCACACTGTATATACGATGTTGTGAAATGTGTTATTTCACTCACCAGCCTGTAATGGTATATAGAGGTGTCCATGTATTTGATGCCATTTGTGTGGCATCTCATGGAAAATGTGAATTTATATACATGATAATATGATTTCTAAAGTTTGATTTAGTGATAACTGTGTCAAACTAAATTGGTGAGAGTGGAACAAGTGTTCGCTTTATGTGAACAGCTTATGGAAAAAACTAATTATTTCAAATGTGTGTAAGCAGTTATGAAAAATAGAATTTCCAGATGAGATCAGAATTTCCACTTCTCTTTTGACCTTACGTAGGACTGAAACTAACAAATGATGTCAGATTTTGAATTGAATCCGTATCATACTGATGCAATCAAAGTCTAACTACTGATTTGTCATTTTCCAAATGTTGTACATTTTTGTCTAAAACAGTAACTGGCCTCACACTCCTCATGTACTGTGTGTTCCACTCATTCTGTGGTACGGATCACAACCAAAGCTTGTTTCTGCTACCTGTCTTTATACTTGATGACAGCGTCCACAATCTTCTTCATCTTCTTCGTGAGGGCCGGGGGGTTGGGGGAGAGTTTCTCAGCGGGCGGTCGTCCCCTCTTCCTCTGCCTTTTCCCATCTTCATCTTTGTCCCCTCGCCCTCGCCCCCCCGAGGAAGAGGAGGGACCAGGGAGATCCAGGTCACGGTCCCGCTTCCTCTTGCGGGTTGTTTTTTTGTGCCTTACCTCTTCCTCCACCTCCTCCAGTGTGCCCTCCTCTATCGCCTGCACAGGAAAGACAGACTGTGACATTAAATGAAGGTATTTAAATCACAAAACAAGAGTCAACACTTCTTTCCAGAAGGCAAAGAAGTCTTATTTTGTATTTCAAATTGACATCTGCGTCTCAGCCCTGCCCTTTCCCCATGAGGTGAACGACCTTGAGCCACTGCTTCTCGGTCAGTGAATCGCTGTAGTCCACCTCCTTTCGCTGCCGAGAGCCTCGTCCAAACATTTTCTCCTCCTCTTCCTCGCAGGTCAGCCGTTCAACCTCAGCGTCGTCCTTCATGATCCAGGTGGGCAGCTCGTCCTCCTCCATCAGACGAGGTTTTCGCCGTGGGTTGCGAGCCTCCTCGCGACGCCGGTCTAGGTCCATTCGCTGAGGGAGGGAGAGGAAGAACAAAGGGACAAGTACGTCTGGAGAGGATTTTGGTTGAGTTGGGCTGTCGGGGAGGACTTGTATAAGCTATAAATGATCTTCAAAACACTGACCATGAACTGGTCGAACTCCTCCTCACTCCTGGCAATCATCTGGTTGACCGTCTCATCATCTGGCACCTCGTCCTCCTCCTGAATACAGCAAACACGCATTGGCAAGCAGCGCATAAGACAGCTCACTCTTTAAAATTGTGTGTTGCTGGTGCTCGCACACACATTCATGCGTAGACACACTTCCTGACCCCAGACCTCGTCTTGCTCCTCGTGTTCCAGGATGGCCTGCAGGAAGGCTCGGCGCTCGTGGCTGGAAGACTTCTGGTCAAACATGCCGGCCTGGATGACCTTCTGGTCCACGTTTAGTTTGTACTTGGCAGCGGCCAAGATTTTCTCTTCCACACTGTTGACAGTGCAGAGACGCAACACACGCACCTCATTCTGCTGACCAATACGGTGGGCTCGGTCCTGAGCCTGCAGGTCCTGGAAGGTCGGGAAGGGGAAAGAGAATTAGCATCAGGTTCCAATGTTAGAAGAGTGGGTTTCCTGTTGCTTTCATACGACAAGGCAGAAGTCAAAAAGATCCAAATCTGCATGTACTGCATACAGTATCGTGCGCTTGAGCTTTTTATTAAATCATGCTTTGCTATTAAGTATAATGCAAAAAATAATGAAGTTTTGTGATTTAAATCACAAGCTAACAAAGGTTTAATTAGCGACAGCACTTTCACATCCATGCTGGATCTCGGACAGTAGCGGTAGATTAATGCGACATTATTAATATCAGACACGTGATTAAGAATAACTCATTTCCACGTTCACACAGGCTACATTTGTTTGATTTCCGTTTTCACTGACAGTGTTAATGGGTCCAGCTAATGAGAATGAAAGATTGACCACTGCATTTGTTTATGCGTTGTATAATTCTGTGAGACGTTCACTTTCATCCAAACATCATTCTCAAACAGTCTCTGGCTGAACTCAACAAAACGACTACTAATAGTTAATTATTGTCTTGGCCTAAACTCTGCATTCTGAGCTCATTTTATTCTGGTGGCTGGGCTGCTGGGTGTGTACACTGTGTCCATGTCTATTGTTATGCGTATGGTTAAGTGTTCTGCAGACGCTGGTGCTGTCTATTATAATTTAAAACAAATGTGCATCACACCTGATGTGGGTTCCAGTCAGAGTCAAAAATAACTACAGTGTCAGCAGACTGCAAATTGAGGCCGAGGCCTCCGGCTCTTGTGCTCAGGAGGAAGATAAAGTACTCCGACTCTGGGTCATTGAATGTCTTCAGTAGCATCCCTCTATCCTCAGCCTTCGTGGTGCCTGAGATGTAAGACAGGTGGGAAAACAGAAGAAGAGAATGGAAATAAAGGAAAAAACAAAGCAAGACGGACAGAAGGTAAGCAACAACAGTGTTAAAGAGACAAAAGAATGGATGGAATACAAGAATGAAGGACAAATTCACAAACACATAGAAGTAAACAGTCTCACCATCCAGACGCAGATACTTGAAGCTGCGATAGGCAAAGTAGTCCTCCATGATAGTCATGAGTGAGGTCATCTGACAGAAGAGCAGCACTTTGTGGTTTGTGGCTCTGAGCTTTGGAAGGATTCGATCCAACACCTCAAACTTTCCTGACGCCCGATACAGGTCAGGGCTAACAGCAAGAAAGATGGACTGGGTGACAAGGGGTACAAGTTTGTGTGAATGTGTGCGTGTGTGATCTTGACCACCACTTACCCCTGGACTATCCCACCAGAGAATCCTAAATGTTCAGAGAACGATTCCTGTGAAAATTATCAAAAATCTCTTCTGTAATTTAGTCACATACAGTCAAACACATTTGTGGCATTAAATCAAAGTCAACCTCATCTGAAAAGAGAAAACAAGGAGAGATTTTCTGCTTCAAAGTCTATTTGCTTTTAATTGTCTGTAATGCTAACAGGACAATGCTATCTGCCACACAGTGAAACACGGAACCTCACACTGAGTACCTCTATTTGCTGGAACATATAAGGGTGGTTGCAGATCTTCCTCAGCTGCATGATGGTGTTCATCAGCGTCTTTGTGCCTCCTTTACCCTGATAAACACAATGAGTACAACATCCGTTTTATTCTTTCAGTCAACATTTATTCATGAAGCACCGTTCAAGGACAGTCACTCTCTAGAGTCGACATCAATTAAAGCAATAAGGATTAAATGTGAGAGCTGAGGACCTCACAAGATCCAATTTCATGCTCGTATTTCATGCTTGTCATCTTGAGAGGCAGCTTATTTTCCTGTTCTGTGAAACTGAGTTAATTACAGTATACATAACATTTTCCTCATGCCTCATGAACGTCAAATTAGCAGTTCAAATCTTTTCTGACAGTGAAAGCAAAACTTCTGGCACAGATCACAGTTTATATTCTCGACCTGCCACCTGTTCTAAATCTGCCCATATAAAACATCTACAGTGCAAAAGATAAAATATCTTAAATCAAACCAATATATGCTTGTTTTGTTGTCTGACAAGTTATATCTTCTCACCAGGCAGGTTTTATGGAGCATTTCACTTGTTTCAAGCTTTTTAGTCCTTAATTATCTAATGAGACATTATAACCTCTTAACGAGATTTTATTACTGGGTCTGAGTAACTTGATGCTTGAAACTGGAGCTTCCAGAACTGTAAGGCTGTCTTGATTGAAGTTGTCATAGTTTTTTGTATGTACACAAATGCACTAGTGTAGTCTGATCACACTTCTTTTAAGATAACCGTGACTTCTTTGAGAGTGTTGCAAAGAAAAGAGACAGAAGATGGGCACATACATTTCCTAAAACATAAACCATACAGATGGATTACAGAAATTTGTATTTTGGTGTCATCCACCTAAAATGACACTGAAACCTAAAACCCCACAGCGTTCCACTGTTTATTCTCTCACCTTCTTGTCTTTCTCTGATCCATCAGTGAGCAGGACCCCCTTGGCCTGCATGTGCCTGTACAGCACCCTCTGAAGAGACGACATGTCACACTTGATCACATATTCCACCTGAAGGAATGAAAGAAGTGGAGAGACAGAGACGAACAAAGGTTCAAAGACATCAGCTGATTCAAGGCTGGAAACAGACACAACATGTCATTTCGTTTGGATTGTTCTGCGCTGTGTGTTTGCTTGTGTGTATGTGTCAGGCCATCTGCTGTGTGTGCTGACAGCAGTGAAACATGCCTTCTCTGGAAGCTGTGCCTCCACTTCCTTCTTTAATCTGCGTAACAGGAAGGGGCGAAGTACTTTGTGGAGCCGACGGATGATAAGGATGGTCTCCTCTTCGTTAAGGTCCACCTGCCATGTAAAAGAAAGAGAAACTTCAAAAAAGGCAGTGGACGTCCTGATTGATGTCAGCACTTTTTTGTGATGTGGCTACAACTGAGCCCTCTGTCCACCTTCTCTCCAGTCATGGCAAAAGGAGCGTTGAACCACTGCTCGAAGGTGCTGCAGCTCTTGAAGATGGTGGGCAGGAGGAAGTTTAGCAGTGCCCAGAGCTCAGGTAGTTTGTTCTGCAGCGGCGTTCCTGTCAGCAGGACTCGCCGCGGGGCCAGGTAGTGGGTGTTCAGGACCTGGGTCAGCTTACAGTGATGGTTTTTCATACGGTGGCCTTCGTCCACAATCATGTACTTCCAACGAATCTGGAGAGAAGAGAGGAGGGGAGTACTTTTGGACAAAGCTACCACCATCCTGTCTCACTGCATCCAACTCAATCGAAGACAGGAAGTGGTCATAAGGAGGATCTCTTGTCCAGTTTGTCCTCATGACTCACGCTGGCTCAGTTCCAAGCCGAAGCCTTGAGCCTCCACATGGAGAAAAAACTTGAACTACAACACCCACCTGTCAGCACAGTCAGGGAGCCTACATGACTACATGAGTGCATAGCAGCATGACGGCCACAGAGGACAGTGGGAGACTCGGTATACAGGCAGTGTCAGTGTGCAGCAGCACCTAGGAGAAAGCACTGAGACGCAGCACAGGGGGAGGTCAGATTGGCCAGGATCAAATACTTTTAAAGGACTTTGGGGATTTGGGAAGTGGGAGCCGACACACAAAAACACACTGAAACCGCAAGCAAAATCAAATGATTGACAAACAACACATAAAAAGAAACAGAATGTTGTTGTGTACATGTGCAGAGGGGAAGCATTACACTGTGGCTGCCTGGGTGTGCTGGTGTGTGTCCGTCTACTTGTGTTTACTTGTCCATCCCTTCTCACCTTGGCCAGCACTTGTTTATCCTTGATGATGTACTCGTAAGTGGTGAGTAAAACATTAAACTTTCCACTGCGCAGCTGAGGGACGAAGGCTCTTCTGGCAGCAGGAGACCCCTGACATACGAAAAAAATGAAGTTATGAATATAAAACAAAACAAAAAACATAAAGGTAAAGCAACTTGAACATCTTAAATATCAAAATCATCTTCCTTAATCCAACATTATATGAAACAAGTGAGAAAACAAGACAATTAACAAGTGGATTTGGGTTGTGCAGCTGCAAAAACTCACCTTGTAGGACACTTTCACGACTGTCGGTGCCCACTTGTCAAACTCATACACCCAGTTAGAGAGAGTTCTGTCAATGACAGCTCAGTTTACAATTCAGTCATGTTCGTATAAAGAACTTCACTGTTGAAGGAGGATTCAAACATGTATAAACAATAAGCATTAACTCACGAGAGGGGTACAATAATGAGGTAGGGTCCATTGAGCCGTTTGTGCTCCATGAGGTACGTGATGAGGGCGATAGTCTGGATGGTTTTTCCCAGACCCATCTCGTCCGCCAGGATCCCATTCAGGTTATTATTGTAGAGGGAAACCAGCCACTCCAGACCTTTAATCTGACAGATGAGGACAGGACAAGCAAGTCTGTCAAACATGACAAACCATTTACATCCCATGTCAAAAGTGTCCTCGTGGATGGCAAGAGAGTATCATGTAATTGATCCGATTTGTGCTTGTTTACCTGATACTGTTTGAGTTGTCCATTTATTAACAAACTGGACTGTTTCTCCACCTTCTCTGTGACAGCATGAGCCACAGAATAATAAGACTGCAGCCCTCGGGCAAATGCTGCACCACTATATTCATCATCCACATCCTGTTTAGCATTTCTACAGAGCAAAGAGACAAGAGCATCATTCAAAATGGCCGGTTAGCTCGGCTGCTTAGAGTGTGGTGCCAATAACGTTGCAGGTTCGAACCCCATACGGGATATCATCTCTTTCCCAAATTTCCCCTATGGGGATTAAGAAAGTGTTATCTTTAAAATGGTGTGAAATCATTTGGTGGGCACCTTTTATAATACCTTATGAGCACATGCATTTTTGTTTGGGTGGTCCTGTGAACATGAATGTTAAATACTAGAACTATATTCAAGTAGAGTATTCGATACATGTCCTCACTCGATGATGTGTCGGACGTCCACCTCTGACACGTCCTCGCTGTCAGGGTCTGTAATCTTCTTCTTTTCCTCCACCGGAGTAGAAGATGGTTGAGGCTCGTCCTCTTCCTCCTGCCAAACAGACTGGTCAGTGATCGGAGCAGTGAATGTGAAACTGGCTTCAAACATGTCTGTTAAAACAACCCACCTCCTCCTCTTCCTCCTCCTCGCTGTCTTCACTGTCTGAGCGGGGAGCCACCTCATAACTGGACAAAATACATGCTGAAATTAAATGAACAACTCCCGTGTCTGTATTTGATAGCTAATACTTATCTACCTTTATTCAAGTAGGATTTTGAATGCAGGACTTCTGCTTTTAAGAGAGTGTTTTTACTTTACTGTACCGCTACTTTTACTTCAATAAAAGATCTTCCATGGCTAAAAATAAACCTCTTTTCCACACATGTTCATACACACAATTCACTCTTCCTCTCTCCAGCCAGTCTCACCCAGGGTTCATCTCCAGCCATGTCTCCAGCTGTCCAGCTTTAGGAGCATCCACTCCTGTCAGGATGTTCCCACTGTCTACATGGATGACCTTCACAGGCAGGTCACTCATCTGACTCGTCTCATCCAGAGGCTGCAGGGGAGGACAGTTAGTTGCTTAGTTAGTTAGTAAGTGAGACTGGTTTCATTTGACTGGGTTTAAATTACATGAGACAAAGCATCAGATGGTGAGGCTGTGTGTTTAAGTGCAATTCACATCAGTGATGAAAATGTTTCAGCCTTCTGGCCAATTTATCAACCAATAAGTATCAAGCAAATGTTGAATTATGATTTAGCACAGAGCATGCTGCATGGATATTACTTCTACAACACTTTTTACACACACTTTATTCTCGCTCTGGGGTTTTGTTTGACTGTTAATTTTGCCATTCCAAAGGTCTCCTGTGACAGATTTACACCTGTTGCATCAATAGGCTTTGAAATATGTGCATATAATATGATGTTTAATGAAAATGTTGTACATTGACTGTGAACATAAAATCATTGTGGAAGCAAAGAGCAGATGCAGATCCTGCTTTTTTGCCATGACTGCACTAAAAAGTAAAACATTACCCCCTGAAGCTTTGTGTGAAATTTGATCTATGCTGTGTTTTAAAGGAGGTCTCTATAGAGACCACAGAGAGCTGCAAAACAAAGAATCAGGTTTCCATTGTCAACCCAGCAAGTTAAAAGAGCGAGTGTGTATTTTAATAAACAGAATCAGTGACCTTCATTATCTGTTTTAACTGCTTCCTCCTTACTGGAATATATATACAGTAATGTAAACAACACTTTTTATTGTCTCTGAAGTTCTGCCATCGCTGCAGCTGCTCACCTCTCCATCAGGGCCCATGGAAGGAGTCTGACCCTCAGCAATCTCCAACTGCAAGACAAGAAGACGTTGACTAATGCAAACACAGATCACATACGAGTGAAAATGATCGAACTTTCTAATGTCGGAGGTGCAGACTGTGCGTGCATATCCCTCTCCTGCTGTTTTCCATACCTTCTTCTTTTTCTTCTTCTTCTTCTTCTTCTCCTTGAGAGCCTGTGCCGCTTTGTGAGCTCTGACCAGCTCAGTGAGGTTGGCGACATACTCGTCAGTTTGCTGCAGCAGGTAAGCCAGACGCTTATCCTTCTTCTGGTCAATCAGTTTACGATAGCCCTCCTCATCCTCAGCCTGGGAGGACGGACACATACAAAGTGTGTGTAGGATGGTGTGTATACTGGCAAGTGTGCGTGTATATGTTTGTGTAACTGTGTCTTCATACCATAAGCCTCCTCATCCTCTCTTTCTCAATACGCTCATTCTCTTTCTTCTGCTCCCGTTCAGTGTTAGCATGGTAGGTCGCCACAGCTTTGGTCAGTTTCTGCATTTTGCCTGTGATGGAGCGGTGGTACTCTTTGAAGTCTTTGGCGTGCTGCAGGATGCTGTTGAGGTACTCCTAAGATTAGAGTGCAGTACAGGTGAAGGACAGATAAAACAAAACAGAGCAGAAAACACATTTAACTTTTAATGTTATGGCAGATAACAACTGTCCTCTACCTGATGTTTTTGCCTGCGTTTGCGCTCTTGCTCAATCTTCTGCTGTTTCTCCAGTTTTTCTGTGATGCGGGCCTCTCGCAGAGACTGACGTTTGCTTCGCCTGTAGGCCTTGGTATCAAGGGCAGTCTCTAGAGCTGTGTCACGGCGCATACACACCACCACCTCTTGACGCAGCTGTGGATAGCGGAGAAAAGAGACAAATATAGAAACATGGACTCATCATTAACACCATCACCACCAACAACATGCACAAATGTGAAGTTGTGAAGTTTACAGATGAAGGTGAAAATGTGAATTGCATGCCTGTCTCTGGAAGTTAAGCAGGCGGAGGGCTTTGAGCTCTATTGTAGCTTTGGTACGAAGATCACCAGCCAGAGAGCCCGGCAGGTTCTCCAGTTCAGCGATACGATGAGTGATACGAGCCTGTAACCTGAGGGAGTGAACAGTACTGAGCTGCAGTTATTTCTTTATGTATTATTCTTTCTATGTATAAAAGGAAAAATTTGTGCCAATTATGTACTTCTTTTTGAGGGTTTTGAACACAATGAACTCCAGCACAATATATGGTAACCTTAGTCCTTCAGATTCACATAGCTAAAGTTATATTCAAAAAAGTACACGAGATGGTGGAAACTGTGCGTCCCAGGCACACCTGTACTCCCTCTCCTGCAGTATCTCCACAGGATCGAGGCCACAGGGTTTCTGGATGGGGGTAATGCGGTTCTGCTTGGCGTGGTAAGGCATCATGGGAGTAGGCTGTGCCGGCTGGCCGGGGGATTGGGTCTGTGGAGGCATTACTGGGGAGGCAGCGGGGGGCACTGAAGGGGGGGCAGGAGAGGGCCGGCCTGTGGGCTGAGGGGGAATGAGCTTTTGGGGTGCGTTGGAGGGGGCTGCTGCATTCACCATGGGGCCTGGAGGGAAGCAAAGTGGGAGAATATGTTGAATGTCATCAAAAATTTGTAAATGTTTATATATAAATGTTTCTCCTCTCAAGGCCTCTCAAGCAACTTTTAAACCACGGGACACTAAAACCTAAAATCTTCAGTTGTGCAGGAAGTTAGACGTTTTATGTTTAAAGGTAACCTGTGGAGTTTATGACCGCTAACAGCACTATGGAGTAATGCTATTTAAAGTGGGTCCTCAAATTGTTTGAATGGCGCACAACTGTGAGGACGCACATGCAGGCACTGAGATACACATGCCGTTGGTTTCGTGCTTTTCTGTTTATCAGCAATTGGTGGTAGAAAGGTGCCAAGCACCGGCACAGACAGGGAAGAAGAAGACTGCTAGAAAATAAACATGGATGTAAACACTGTATTTTAAAAATATGAAAAATCTTTCAAAAGTTTTCTAAGAAAGGAAATGTAGTCAGCAAGTTTGTTAGACCTCAAGGAGAAACCCAACACATTTTGGTGAGAAACAACGAATGCATCATGTATGAAACAACTTGTTTCCAAGAAAACTCCACAGGGCACCTTTAATAGTTTGCTCAGAATAAATTACAGGATAACTAATGGACCACAGGATAAATGTAAGAATCTGCTGGCAATGAGTGTCTTTGTTATTACAGTGTATTGGGCCAGGGCCTATGGTGTGAGCATCATACGAAAGCTGGTAGGTTCAGCGTCATACATTGGCATATGCTGTTCTAATCCTCTCAAATGATTACTTTTAATTTCCTGAACGAGGGATAATAACTGGAATTTTCTAATAACAATGCTGGGTCTCTACAAAGGAATTCACAATAGTTCAACAGCAAAAGAGGCTGACAGGTTCACAAATGCCTTCAGCAGCACCACATACCTTCAGGCCAGGACTTGGGAGGTCCATTTGGGTTTTGTCCCTGCATCCCAGCTGGAGTACCAGATGGGCCTGGAGGAGGCATGTTGGGACCCATCATTCCTACCGAGACAATAAGTACAGGTTCTCTTATGTCTAAATTCTGCAGTTAACTACACCATGAAGATTCACTGTAACATACAGGTATAAATGAGTCTTCTATCAACTCCTCATCAGACCGTAGGATATAGAATGGAATTCCAGACATGCCCCATGCATGCTCACCATGAGCTCGACTGTAGCCTGAGCCCAATGGCACAGGCCCTGGTCCTACTGGTCCACCCCCTGGTCCACCTCCAGCTACAGGAGCCAGGCTGGGCATGGGCTGCTGCTGCTGCATCCCAGGCATTGGCCTCTTCCCCTGAACAGCCATCTGGAGGTGGTCCGGCAGGGGTTGCCCCCGGGCCAGCATCTTATAAGCCATGATCTGGGCTCTGAGTTGATGTAGCTGGTTCTGATTGAAGGGAGTAGGGCCTGTCGGACCTCCAGATTCAAGGCCAGATCCAAGGGTGGGGACACTGGAGCCAAGACTGGGTCCAGGGCTGGGGCCTGGGCCGGAGCTAACTGGAGGGCCAGACCGGTTATTGGGACCTAGAGTGTGCTGATCTCCACTGGGGCCATCTAAAGGTGTAGAGGCAGAGCCGGGACCACCAGAGGAGGAGGAAGAAGAGGATGATGGCATAAGAGGCCCAGAGGGAGGACCATTTGAAGGGACAGGGCTGGAGTGGTCAGAGCCCCCTAAGGGAGAATGGTAACCTGGAGGACACAGAGAGAAAGACAGACAGGTCGATGACAGGGCACTGGGTGGATACAGCAGACACTTACTCACTTAGGTGAGTAACCTGACATTTTGCGAAATATGCGTTTGCTTTCATGCCTGGCACAGTTCTCTTCCAGGAGTCCTGTCATCACTGTGAAGTTGCCAGACAACTGGCAAGACTCCAGAAGGTTACTGCACATGACCAAGAAATATTCCAACACATGAACTCCCGTAAAAACACTTATTAAGATAAGATAAGATATTCCTTTATTAGTCCCACAGTTGGGAAATTTCCAAATTACGCTTCAAGTCAATTCAATTAAGCAAACAAAATACGTGAGCTTCGCAGGTGCTAGCAGGTGGAATTTGTTCCCTTTGGACAGACCCTGGCTAGCTGTTCCCCCTGTTTCTAGTCTTTATGCTAAGCTAAGCTAACTGGCTGTAGCTTCGTATTTACCATACAGACATGAAAGTAGTTTGGATCTTCTCATCTTACTCTTAGAGCACAAACACAAATAAACTGACTGACCAAAATGTCAAAACTGTTCCTTTAACAAAAGCCTACAGCACAGCCAGATAAACAATGAGTTATTCTCTTACACTATTCAAATCCCACCAGACTGTTATTGCATCATTTGTTTTTATCTCTGATTCACAATACTAAGCCTGTCTGACTGTCTCGTGTTTTTCCCTCTGTCCCCTCCTTACAACTGGCTGCATGCAGAGGCCACGCTACAAAGTTGGTACCTGACTGTTAACACTGCCTTTGTGACTGAGCTGCTGTGCCGTATGATTTTCAGGATTTTCAGATTTAAAAGAAAGAGTTTCATTCCGGCTCATTCCATAGCGTGTGACTAGACCGCATGACTACACCACTGCAGACGTGTCACACTAATAAGAACACAACTTATGTTGCACAATGCTATGAAAGGATAAAATTGTGTAAGAGACATCTATGTAGGATGCCTACCTTGCGAGTGCTGGTCTAGAGGACTGGGCGGGGGGCCCATTCCACTGTGCCCGCCCTGTCTCATAGGCAGTCCCTTCATCTGACTGAAGCGGCTCTCCTCACTCATGCCCTTCTCATGCATGCTCTCCAAGGGCTGCGGGAGGAATTCATATGTGTTAAAATTAAACTGTCAATCCTTGTGTGGTAAATGTAAAGCAGTTCTGCGAGGGAAAAAAAAGAAAAAATACATAACTTAATAATATCACAGAAAGTGTCAGTTTCAGGAGTATCAGGAGTTGATAGAGATGACAGTGACAGTTTAAGCACATGTCAGTTAAACTTCTCATCATGTGTGGATTACTATGCAGATGCATTTATTAATATGTGTACGTTACAATGTAGTGGAAGCAAGTCCTGATTATGAAATAGTGAAGCCATAAAGAAAATGTTCTTAAATTTCCTGTACTCAGAATAAACTAATAATGAACTGAAAACAGATTAAAGTGAATGTGCAGTCATAAATATATATATAATATGCAAATCTGCCTCGAAAGTCCACAGTTGATGAAGTTTTATATTTTACTCCATGCCTTCCAGCTGCATGGTACAGTCTACAGATCACCCCCTTTCTGTATGAATGTGATGCTTAAATTCCTTGATATGCATAAATAACACACCAATTGTGGGATATGGATTCAAGAGCAACTGCAACTCTGTTTCCTTAAGGAGTGGAATTAAGAGTGGTGGTGTGTCTCAGTGGGGCGCTGGGTGTTTGAACGCCCTTACTTTGTGCAGAGGGTGCATGCTGTCCTGGCCGTATCCAGAGGGCCCTGGCTGGGAGTGCCCAGAGGAGGGAGGGCCAGGGCTGGGGCCCATCATACTGTGAGAGGAGCCAGGGGAGGGCCCCGGGCTGGGGCCCAGCATGGCCCCAGGGGAGGGACCCGGGCCAGGGGAAGGACCTGGGCGAGGGGTGCCTCCCATTGGGGGATCAGGTGTTGACATCGCCCTGGATCTCCTGCTCCCGAATGAGCAGCAGGGACCTGACAGAACGGAGAGACATGACAGAGAGAAGGTGGGAGGGAGTGACAGCCAGGAGGAAATTTGCAAAAGTGAGGCAATGCACTATGCAAAGGTTACTGATGTAAATATGCATGTATTTAGTGGTTTCAGTACACAAACCTTATAAAAATGTTTAGATAGTAAAGGTGCACATCTTCCTTTAACTCTGCATTTCTGTTAAGCAAAGTGGGTGCACAATCTTTGCAGGACATGAGTGAATTTTGTCAAACGCCGTTCGGATGAAGACATTCTCCTGCTGCGCTGCACCAAATCACCCGTTGCACGTATATGCAATCACAGCTGCAGCGTCTATCAATGCACTTGCACTGGACACACGCAATCACTCAATTATGCACATGAGCCCATGCAACTGAGAATTTCCTTACTCAGATCTTGAAAGGGTGTCTCGTTAAATATAAAAAGGGGAATGGCGGACTGCTTGTGCGACTGACCTACCCGCATCAACAGGACAGGCAGTCCTGGCTCAATTTCTGCGCTCCCGTGTTTGTATATGTGGGAGATAAAAGCAACCGCAGCAGTTGTCGCAATTAGTCCACTCACCCTCTTTGTAATCTGCCTTCAAGCGTTGATTTGTTTCACCGACGTGGCTCGCGCGCCCCCTCCACCGCTCCTATGACCGAATGTCTAGTCACGGCTGGCCTGCAGTGCGCATGCGTGCGCAGCGACAGCCAGGCTCCACTCACACTGTACATCAACTGTGGATTGTTTGACTTATACAGAGTTTGTAAACAGTCCTTTGGAGGTATACTCAAAGGTTACCTTCATTACACACCTGAAGGAATAGAAGAATACGAGTATGCATTTTTTAATCATGCTTAAATCAAAGATTTTTAGAAAACCTTTAAATGCTAAAATAATCAAATCCTTAACTTTTCCCATTCTATCCTAAATTTGTGTCATTAATTGATATGCGAGTGGCTGATAGATCACGAGGAACTGGGGTTTAAAAACCGAGTAATGGTAATAATTGCGCTAAATTGATGTAAGCACAAAAAATACAGAAAAAAAGTAATTAAACTAAATGACTAAAAAAATTTAAGGTTTGTTTTTACAATTTAAGCATTTCATTATTTAAGATTACTAAGTATTTAAGATTTCTCAAAACTTCTTATACAATATGAGGACTTTTCTGTGCAGGATTATTTTCATAAAATAAAGACACATAAACATGTTGCCCTAAAGATATGCATCTATCTCAGAGTTCTGCCAAACATCACTCACAAAATAAGAAATACACACATTACTGTACTGTAATGATCAGCTGCAGTACTTCATCTTCTTTGGACTTGTAAAACAGTATATGAACTGAAGCTAAACTACAGTTACATGTCACAACTTAACATTTGCCGTACACCGCTGATTTGACTCATCCTGTAACATCACAGCATGATGACAGTCAAGCCCTTTTGAAGTCTTGTGGACTTTCGGAAATTTGGAAGCCTTTTCAGAATTTATTTTATTCCAAGTCATGTGCAGTGAATTCTGAGGAACAAATCTTTCAAACCGACTGGAAGGAGAGAGAAAGGGTTCATCCAAACCTAAGCCTTCATTCATTTGTAATAACCTCTAACTGGCCCATGTTAAACCACTGGATGCCATTTACCACAGCGCCCCTTGATTCAACACGATCACACTCACTCACCACTGTGACTAATGAAAAATGGGACGGTCACTGACAAATATGAGGCATCAGTATGCCCATATACTTGTTATAAAGGCCTTCCTGTCCTAGATGTCGAGATATTGAACATCTGTTGAGTTCAAAGTAATCAAACATGACATACTATGCAATTTACTATTGGAATGAATGCCAAAAAAAACTGGTAAAGACACTCCTCCTTCTGTGGGAGCTACATTCCGAAGAATATTGCATTGTCTGATTATACAGTGACATCAGACAGATGGTGCTTCTCCTGCAGTTTACAGTGAGCAGGCAAGAACAAGACATCCCTTCAAAAAATACAAATCTAATAAGCATGAGACACAAGTAACATGTGATTCCAGTGTCTGAAGTTTAATCAGGACAATAAACCTAACAGTAGTAGTGCAACTTGCAGTAGTAGCCTTCATGTAAAAAAAAAAAAAAAAAAAAAAAAAAAAAAGAAACTAACAAAAAAGATTCAGGCAAAAACTCAGTTCAGCTTGGGATGGCCACATTGACTGTATGACTTTACCAAGCAAAACCCAGAACCTGAACTTCAGCAAAAAGAGCTGTTCTGGGTTTTACTTAACAAACGTATCCCAACATATAACATATAACTCACTAATTCTGCTTCATGTGGCAAGCCACAGTTTACCATGTAAAGATACACACAATCTGAAGGGGAAATTTGTCTTCAAGCCCAACCTGGGAGCTTTGGTAGCTTTTTAGGATCAGTGAAACCACAGATGTTTGGGACTGTTTCATATTCTTACCTATCTGTAATAGAGAGCCAAAGAATGTTGGAGATCAAGGCCTCAGTCAACTGTGTGATATTTGGGCCAGGTGGCAACACAAAAGTGAATTTACAGCTGTTCCAGATGCTGCTGGAAGAATCTGAAATCTCAGTGAAATACAGAGTCCAAAACACATCATCACACTTATTAAAGACAAACAAAAAAAACTACACTGACCGCCACACTCGCTCACACACAAACACACGTTCGTAAACCTGATAAATAAATGTTAAGAATGAAAAATAAGATATACAGCAGATGGTACATAATACAAGTCAAGAACAACATCAGGCAAACCCCCCACCTGACCAGTGAGCTAATTAAATATCATGTCAACCACACATCACTTTCAGCGTGTCCAGCTGACACCAGGACAAAGACACAGTACTTGAGTGTAATTGGAGTACTCGATTTTACTCATACATGCTTGACTTTGAGGCTTTTTAGGTGTACGATGAAGTGAATCAAGAATACTTCAAGTACTTGAAACATTCTTAATTATGATGCATTTTGAAATCACGTCTTTGCCCGGTAAAACAACACTCCAGCCAGAGCCCATTCATGCCTGGTAGCTTACAATACCCAGC
The DNA here is from genome assembly GCA_037975065.1 of Chaetodon trifasciatus. Classification (NCBI taxonomy): domain Eukaryota; kingdom Metazoa; phylum Chordata; class Actinopteri; order Chaetodontiformes; family Chaetodontidae; genus Chaetodon; species Chaetodon trifasciatus. The sequence continues at coordinate 650,616 of JBBMOE010000076.1, forward strand.
CACACAAAGGTGATGACAGAAGCCGCACAGCTTTTATTTCCCTTGATCTGTGCAGGCAATGAAACACAGACGCGTCGTGTCCACCTTACAGCTGCACCAACAACAAAATCAAAGTCCTTCCCTTTGACAGGAAATGAGGTGTCCTCTTCTGCCCCCTAGAGCTGAGAACTGAGAGAGCATCTTGCCTACAAGAAGACAAACTCATCACTGTTTCTTCTGTTGTTACTCCTGCCCAGTCTGCCCGGGGGAAGGATGTGGGCTGCAGGTCCACTGTTGTTACTGCTGTGACCCTCAAGTCCATAATCCTGACCCTGGCCATCTACGAAGGTAAAGATGGGGTACTTCTCCTTCGATGATGCGAGGGCCTGAGAGGACATAAACACACCTGGTCAACACAAACTGACCTACAACACTCAATTATATCTCTGCACAGTTTGTGAGCCAAAATTAAAATAGATCTGTAACCAATTACTATTTTCATTATCAATTATCAATCTGTCGGCTACTTTCACAAATAGTCTTCAAATTTCTTGTTTTATGTTCAACCCTCTGTGCAACAAAGATATTCAATTTATAAGATGTAAAGGGAAAGAAAAACAGCAAACACAACTTAAAGAAGTAAGAATTCACATCTGAAAACAACAATCAGGTGACTGGTTTATATTCTTGTCTTGTCTTTTCCTTTTTTTCCATCTTTTTTTCTTTTTCTTAGAAGCCTGTTTAAGAAAGCTGCCTTCTTACTTACTTTTTGGATAGCTAACTGTATGTTGTTTAATTAAGCTGTACTTTAAAATTAGCTTAACTCAAGCAAATCAGGGATCTTAATAATTGGCTTCCAGCACATGGCAGGACAAATTATGCCATCTGCTGGTTCCCTGTTGGAACACATCAGCCCTGCTGCAAAGTGGTTTGATGGTAATTTACACTTTTCATTTCCTCATGCCTCCACTTTTGCAACAGCTTTTTCTCCTTCAAATGAAAATCTTTTTAATCATCTCTAGACTGTACAGAACTGAGCTGTCAGGCTTATAACTAGATCTGAGAGAAATGACCACTTTATGCCTGCTTTAGCCTCCCTGCACTGGCTCCCAGTATGTTTTAGAACAGATTTGAAGATCTTACTGTTGACTTTTAAAGCTCTCTGTGGCCTCTCTTCATGCCACATATCTGACCTCTTAGTTGCATACGAGTGAGAATGCAACCTGAGATCCTCAGCAGGCGTCTCTTATCTGTTTTTGAGGCGCAGCTGAAAACTAGAGGTGACACAGTGTTCACAGGCAGAGCTCTGAAGCTATGGATGAGCTGCCTGACGAAATCAGTTCGGCAGACTCACTGACCTCTTTTAAATCTCTTCTAAAACATACTTTTATCAGAGTTTCCTGCTTTCACTTGATTTTCATCGACTGCCCTTTTGCTGCTTTTATTTGTTTTATATGTATACTACTCCACTGACATTGTTTTTATGATCAGCATGTTACCAAGTTGTTGCTTTGTGTGAATCACTTTGGAACATGAGCTCAGAAATTTATCATTATTATTACTGCTACTGTTCTTTTGGCCCCCCACTTTGAGGGCTGTAAACTTTGTTGCTGGTGGCCGTTCGAGCTGGGAAGGGGAGAGTCTCATTTTCATGTTACACCTTGGTTTCCCTGAGCTTTCTTTCAGTATTCCTCTTGTTCATGCTGAGCATTACGTGAGGTGGAAGTGATGAGGACAAAATCCACAGTTGCAAAAATGCATTCAAAAGTTTATCTGAGCTCAATATGAGGCTTCAGCAGGCAGAGATAGTTAAATGAAGTGGATATCTTTCAAAGTGAGTGCTTTTAGCACAAAATACCTCCTTTGCATTTAGTCAGTAGGAGTTTTAGTATCAGACAGTATTTACTGCGCTGATTTGGACTAAAAACACTGCAACTTTGGAAGACACCCATTTGATCTGTGGAACTCAAGTCTCATAAGCTACAGATGAACTGCAGAATGCATTTTTTCTCTGGTTTTAGAGTTTAATAGTAGGCTAAGGTTGTAAAAACTCACCTCACTAACAGCAGAACACAGAGACTCAAAGTCCTTCTTGTTCTTGGCATAAAAGCCGATGGTACAGCTGGGATCCATGCGGCTGAAGGGCATCTTTTTGGGAGAGCTACAGTGGAATGACTGTGACAGAAGGAAGCGGCGGTCAATAAAAGGTAATGACAGGACATCTGTTATCTTTAATGGTCTGTATAGCCAAAACACTATTGAGCATGAAAGTCACATGAAACTCCAACGTGATCTGAGGAAAAGAGATAAAAAAAGACACACTGCAGTGAGAGAGAGAGAGAGAGAGAGAGAGAGAGAGAAACCAACCTCCAATGAGAAGTTGACTTGGGACACATCCACCACAGGCTGGCAGTAGTGAGGGTCCAGATAGAGCAGCTGCTCGTCTAACGCACAAGAAGGAAAGGTCAGGAAGAGGAATTAAAACACAGCATTAAAGCATAAAATCACCACCTGCCAACCTCAGGTGGCAGATGAATGTCGTATATTTGCTGCTTTCCTCTTCTTAGATCTTGCTCCCATTGACCCAGCAGCAGCTGGCACCACTGAGTGCTGATGCTCGTGCCAAGTGCCATAAAGTGCAGTTTCCTGTAACAATCACCGGATTCTGGCACCAAAGAAAAAGTGTTTTTGTGTAACAAGGTATGGTTTCCAAAACAAATTTCATGTCTTCTATTGTGGGTTTTGGTTCCAGTAAGGGGAAATCAATGAGCAGCACGTATATTTTGGGAAGAGCTGGTTGTTGATTGCTTGGATGACAAGTTCAAGGGTCAAGTGTTTTTTCTGTCAAACTACAATTACACAGCTTTGAAGAAGGCAGCTTTACACACATCACCCATGTGCAATAATTAGACATCTTATTTCTCATACCATATATCAGGAGACGGGCGGTGCATTTCTATTTGCCTAAAATCAAGTGGGGGATCACTCACAGAAACAAAAACTTAAATCTGAAAATCCACACAGGAGTCATTATTAGTGTTGCTTTCGTCACCGAAAATTATGACTGAATATCGTCGTCAACGAATCTTCATCACGAGACGAAAATGAGACGAGTCGCAACGTAAATGCTGGTCATGTGGCGGTAACTGTAATTAAATATATAATGCAATATTGTTGACGAATAAAAACGAGACTAAATGTGGTTTACAAAATAAAAACTCTGCTAAATTGTCTCTTCATTTTCGTTGACTAAAACGAGACGAGACGAAATGTTATAACGTTATTTCGTCTCGTTTAGTCGGTTGTTATTGTTATTTTGCAGTATTTCTGTTTCCTGTGTCTCACTTCAGGGGCTGCATCAGGTCGCATTGCGCAGTCGCAGGTGACGTCACGGCATTAGTTCCCACTCGCGGCATTATTTAGAAGATGCAGCTGTGGTAGGTTAGCGTTAACGACAGACAGCTGACACAGAGAACGGGGCCGATGGCCGGCCAGCCGGCTTTGCTTGATAAAATAAATATGTTGTGAATTCAAATCAGAGCGTCTTCGTGTCTGGAATAGATGTGTTCTTGAGTCTATAAGGTAACAATAATATGATAATATCCTTGTTTGAATTGTGAAATGGGTTTGGCTAAAAGAAAATTTTGCTTTCGTCTATACTACTAGGTACTTATACTACACTGACTGGGTTAAATAGAATTGCATTACTAAAAAGAAACTAAAATACAGTTTTCATCGACTAAAACTAGATGAAAATAGTTACGGATAATTCTGACTAAAATAAGACTAAAATGCTCAGACTTTTAGTCGACTGAAACTTGACTAGACTAAAAAGAGTATGAACGTGACTAAAACTAATAAAAACTAAAATGACAGCTTGACACAAAGACTAGACTAAGACTAAAATTAAAACAGGCCGCCAAAAACAACACTAGTCATTATCTGTTGAAAGGATTGTTAAGGGTTTAATCTGCCTGTTGTCATTAGCCATTATTGTGACTGTTAAAAAAAGGACTCTACATAATAAACAGAGCTACTGCTATTTATGGTGGTTTCAGGTTGCCGTTGCTCCACCTTGGCTTCACTCAGCCCCGCAGCAGCAGACTCCTGATTATCACCCTGCTGTAAGCACAGCAGCGTCTCTCTGCTGATGTTTACCTAGCCTAAGTTTCCAGTTTACCGACCCTTGACAGGTGAATCATGCATGACACAAACAGGAGCAGCAAGATTAAAGGGAGGCAGTGGGAGTGCAACCTGTTCTGCCGTGGGCTAATAAATACCGTGTCTTAATAATACTACAAGTTCCTGTGTCAGGCAGATAGGGCCAAAAATGTGGCTACTGCGACCGCCTTGTTCTGAATCAACATGTTTCTCATTCTCTTGCATCTGGTTCTCACCTTGGAAGCCAATGAAGTAAAGTGAATGCTTCGGTTTCCCTCCGATGATTCCAATACAACAATCCAGCTTTAGGATGTTCTGGAAATATGAGAGCGAGCTTAAGTTAGGCGACACAATTGTTTAGGAAACACAGAGGGGTCTATGGATGTGAGCAGAATATTCAGACCTTGACACATTCGATGTACGATGGGTTGAGAGCCTCCCCTCCCAGCCGCACAGGCACCAGTATGATAACAGACTTCCAGGCTTGGCTGGATGGATCAGGGGGAGTCTGGCTCAGCGACAGGTCACACAGATGCACCACATCCTCCTTGTACACTGCAGTGCACAGAAACATGATGAGAAAAAACATGCACGCACAGAAACAGATGCCAGAACCTTGACAGGTGAGATATTTCTAAAGAGTACATCAAATTGAAACAGTATCTATGTCTATTAATCTCACCTGTACAATCCTGGGCCACATACACAACCAGGTTGTGGACTGCAGATGTTTTGGCAACTGCTTTCCTGAAAGATATGTATTCATAACTCCAGTCAATGCTGAAGGGTGGCAACTATGGGAGGCATTTAAGGAAATAGTAGCGCCTTGCCTCTTCAGGTGCGCTTACCGTAGTATGTGTGCCACTATCGAGGGGCCATACCAGTCGCCAGCCTTCTTCCCTGAACTTTTACTGATTTCCACCAGCTGGTGAATCCCAAAAGGTGCTGAGGGCTGATCCCCGAACCAGGTGACCAGTCTGTGGTGGATGGGCTCTGCCTGCCTGTCCCTCGCACACTCAGGTCTCTTTTTCTGGCTGCATTTGGGTGCCTGTTCACGTGGCAGGGGCTTTTCAGGGGTGTTGGATCCTCGTGGAGAGCCAAAGGAGGGGATGGGGACCCCTCCAGCCCGGACTGGGGAGCGTGGTCTGAACACCTCGAAGTCCACATCGGTGAGCTGCTGAGCATCTGGCCAAGCCCAGTCTACAGAATACAAAATGGCCTGCACTTAGCAATTAAGTACAGCCAGGCTAAATATCTGGGGAATATACTATAGAAAGTCTTTAGTCTTCAGCTTTAAACAATCAGAGAGTGGACATCTTCTGAATGCCATACTTATCAGCATGAACACACAATGACAAAAATGTTACGAAAAGACCGAATGAGTGAAAGAGAGAAGCAGCACACCAGGAGCCATGAGACAAACACTATCTGCAGTGAAATGAAACTGGGACAGGATAAAAGAGGATTAGGAAGGCATAAAAAAACAGTTACAATAAAAAAGAAGACAAAAGGAAAGAGATGAAGAGCAGAAACAAACCGAGCAAAACAGAGCAATTAAAAACTTGGAGCGAGATATAAAAAGTGGGAAGAACACAGGAATTAGACAAAGAGATGAATGAAAAGAGATCAGATCGGTCCAAATATCCATCATGAGACAACTTATTCACTTAAATCTGCTCAATTAAAAACAGTACTTTCTTTATGGAGAGTCTGTAATATGCGTCACACTACTGAGAGATAATGGAGTGTTAGTGTTTCATTAATTAAGAAAGACAAGATCGACTCATCATTGAAAAAAAAAAGCCCAGACTGGCTGACACACAGTGCTACTTCAGTGAAAACTGACCTATATTTTCTGCAGGTGAAAGTAAAACTGTATGTGTGACTGGCAGAGAGACAAACCTCTGGGCATCAAATGGACGAGCAGCCCCTGTGCCAGCAGCATCTGCCCACTGCGCAGCATGCAGCCCCAGCCGCAGTCTGTGGTCCAGGTGGAGCCCTCCAGTTGAGGGAACTCCCTCCTGTAGGTCAGCCAAATCCTGGACATGAAAGCCAGACGGAAACGCTCGACCTCGTCTGAGGGGAGGCAAAGGGGTGCAGGGTGAGACAGGTGAAAAAGAAAGAGAACATGAGGGACAGCTTTCCCACTCTGTTGATTCAAATAAACAACCGTCTATAAATTTCACCACACATTTATCAGACATGAGAGAGATCTCTTTATGTGTCTGTGAAATGAAAGAGGGGGGAAGTTTTGTTCTCTGATGTTAAAAAGGATGAGGGTTTACACCACTGTGGTTCACCAAAACACACATGACTGCAACACCTGCAGCCTGCTCTTCATGGCATCTCGTTTTCGAGGACGGAAATACACAAACAACTGATATGCACGTTTCATTTTTAAGATACGCGCGTGTGTTTACAGGTTACCTTCACTGTTGAGCAGATACGAGTGGCCCATGACAGTGACCGGCGAGGTCTTGTTGAAGGAGGTTTTCGATTTGACAGTCCAACCTACAGAAAGAGAGCCAGGAAAATGGAAGTTGGCATAGTAGCAGCTACAGAAGAATAACTGATGCTTTGTCAGACGTTTGTCACACAGTTTTGCAGCAGGTTGATCATGAAAAACTAAATCTTGCCAGACTTTATAAAACAAATATTCAACACAGAGGCGCCCACAGACTCTTCCTTCAGACTGAGTACAAACCATATTTGACATTGTTCCATGCTGACATCAGTTTGGCTTTCAGCTTGTCCATCTCATCAGGCTCCCCGGTTGTCTCTCTGCTGGGATCTGCTGTCTGCGGCAGCCTGAGGCCAAAGCTGGCCTGCCGCTCCAGGGGCTGCTGCCTCCGGCTCTCCCCCAGCTCATCCTGCATCACTCCCCCTACGTACTGTGCTGCGCTGGGGGAAACTGAGTTCATGCCTCTGAGGCCTCAGAGCTGGACTCTGCCGCTCCTCATTGCAACACAGAACTGACGGGGGAAAGAAGAGCCAGTAGAGACGAGGTCAATTATTGACATTCTTCACTCCAAACACTTTTTACACTGTTTGAAACTCTTTAACTTTCTGCATTTCACTTACTATTTACTCAATACTATACGTGTTTCTTGCCAAATATTTGCTAACATTTCTGCTTCTCCATATCATTATTTTACTATTTGTACTTCTGTCTCCTGCATAGGACATATATTTCTTTGCTGGAAGCAGTATCCTCCTCTGCTGCTCTTCCTAAAGCGTTTTTCCTGTTAAAAGGATTTTGTGGCTTATCTGAATGAAGGTCTGACTTCACATGACAGGCTATGATCAAGTGGCTTCTCCAGCAAATTCTGCATTAGATTGTGTTGTTTTGGGGCAATTCTGTGTATATTGTTCAATCTCATGCTCTCCAGAAGGCAAAGAACATTTAATTAATAAAATATACGGTTGATCCAGTTCACTAACATTCATGTTTGCAGCTTTTGATTTCGTTGAAGATGGTGACTGACCAAGTTAAAGACTGATGGTACAGATTAACTTGCAGAGAAGCTGGTTTCTTGGCTGTGTGGTTTTAGTAGAAGCTGCTAAAATGCAGATGTGCATGCTGCACAAAGCCATCAAATCTCATGACAACTGAGAAAGCTCCATCTGCTGATGAAGACCATGAGATGATTGACAGCAGAGCTGAAAAGATTTGCCACTTTTTCTTCGCTTTCTCTGAGATGAACCAGATTGTAAAGAGTATGAAATGTTGATCCTGGACCTTGCAAACAGTAGTTTGTCACATTAAACTGATTTTACTGGACTATTGACCGACAAAAAAACAATGCAAAATCCCTTTTGTGAATTGCATTTTTCACGATTTTCTGATATTGCAGAGACTACATGATCAATTTATTCATGGGCAGCATCTATTACTTGCAGCCCTTGTTGGAAGCCCACAAAAAAGCTTGTAAGTAGACCTTAAGTTAAGATTATTTTGTCAAAGTGCATTTGCAAGGCCATGAATGAAGTTTCACACTCCTAAAATCAAATGGTTCTATTACACTGTAAAGAAATCCGGCACTATAACCAGTCTCACTTCCTGAAAAAGTATAAATAATTACACCAAAGTCAGTGTAAACTTGAATCATCTGCCTTCACCATACACACATCACAAAGGAAAGTACCAATGACTTTTCCACCCTGCCCTGAAACTGATGAGCTGCACTTTCAACAGGGAACAGCAGCTCGGTGTGAAGCCACTGGCTACACTGATGGGAACATTGCTGTGTGTGCGGGAAAAAAAGCCATCATGTGATTAACATTTGACAACCGGCATGTCGAGCTTTTTCAGCGTCTGTGAAAGTCATCTGATTATGGTGGCTGTTATTATTCAGCAGCTGTCAAGCTGTTAAACACTTCGTGCAGTGACATAAAATCCATACTTTATTACCAACATCCCACCATCATTTCTATGTATTCGTCTGTTCTCACGACGTCAATGTTGCCAAATAAACCAGATATGTTTCGTGTAACATAAAATCCAAGCCTAATAATCAAGCGACCGCCGTAGCCGTGCCCCTTTCAAACGTAGTTAATTCACTTACTAGTAAAGAGTCACTAACTAACAACTACGTACCTGCTGTAAAAGCCGGTTAAGCTGGTCGGTACTTTGTAGTGGGTTGAATCATTTCACTGCTTTCGTCTCGCTTCACTCACGACTGGAGTCTTCACGGATAAATTCAGTGTACTAGCTTGCTAAAGCTAGCTAACGTTAGCATTTTTAGACGCTAGTCCCCGGCTTAGCTGTACTACCTAGCATTCAAGCCGGACTCGGACCAAAGACGAAATATTTCAATCACCTTTCAGTAAACACAGCTGATGTCAGGACGGTAAGCGTTTCTCCATTCATTCAACAAACGAGCTAATTTGTACATACTGTTGCGAAGATAATCCAACTCATAGCGGGTTTTCCTTCCCTGACCAGCCACCGATTTAGCATCTCCCTTTAACAGCAGAGGGTGTTTACTTCCTGTTGTCCTTTCCTGACGCTATGTCATTGGTTGAATTGTTAACTGAGAGAAAGCTGATTGGATAATATTCGAATAATAGACTTTAGCAGCGTGCTATTGGGTAATTAATATTGAGTTATGTAATCTGTAGCGTAAGCCAGCGGTCCCCAAACACCGGGTTCGTGGGCCACTTGTTACCGGGGCGAACAGAGAGATTGAACAAAAAATGTTTTATTGATCATCAGAGTATGAAAGAAGTTTTATTTTGAAAATCAGGTACATCCGCCTGTGCCTCTGTACACATGTCAAACACACATTAATAATGGTAACAGTTACAGGAAGTCAGTGCAGAGCAGCTAAAACTAGACTAATGTACCCTGTGCTCAAGGTTTTAGTTCATACTCGAGCTGCAGAGTTTTAAATAAGTCTATCAGTGTTTTTTTTTTTTTTTTTTTTTTTTGCAAACGTCTTTGGAGAGCTTCTTCGGAAAGGGGAAAAGGCCAAATGATGAGACAGAAGAAGAGCCTACAACTTCCAAGAAAAAGAAAGCTGCATTTAAGAGATGTAATGGGATTTCTTATCATTCATCTGCTCTGTTCCTCAGTCGTGAACCAAATGATTTCATCTTTACTCAGTTGTAAGCATTCAATACCTTAAAGCAAATGATTACCTATGTCATTTGATTAGGTGTATGTATGTGTTGATCTGCTGACCATGACACCACGGATGTACTCATCTACTGATTAAGGGAATATCTTGCATGGTCAAAGTAGCTGATGGACCATTGTCCTTATTGAACAACACATCAGGACAACGTGCCTATTGTGCTGACACTGTTCTGATGGCAATGTCATCCTATTTACAAGATAATGTATTGTAAATAACCTGTCAACTTTCCCTGTTCTGGGCTCTCTTCTTGCCGTCTCACTCGAGGCGGCAAGGAGGAGTCCGCCTGCAGGCGCAAGAATAAACTCCTAGAATTATTAAAATAAACTAAGAATAAACTAAAATGCGGATTTATCGCTTCAGGTGATTCTCACACACCAAGCGCGCTGTGCGTAATATGTGGCGACAGGCTTGCAAATGATGCAATGAAGCCTTCTCGCTGAAGAGAAACAAGCGCAGGGCTCCCACTAAATACAACAACCATATTCAACGTAATGGCGAGTTGTAGTTTTAATAACTTGTTTTTATTCGTTTCTATGCCGGTAACGGCAAATTATTGCTTTAAGTGAAACTGGTCGGTGGCGCAAAAAAGGTTGGGGACCGCTGGCCCAGGCTACAAATCACATTGTAGTAAACAGATAAATTCTAGTAATTTACAAAAATATGTATAATTGGTAATATAAGTGACATGTGCTATGCGTGCAGTATTTTGACATATGCTAAATTCTAAATTATGTTCACCGAAATAACATGAAGGAAGTTTCTCGTGCACATGAAACTGTCAGATATTACACACGTGGCATGATGGCTCTCATGCTATATAAAAAGTGAACAAAAGTGTTTTCGTGTTTTGGATTTGGCTGACATTTTTGATGATCATTCACAGTTTTTACTTTTCTTCATTGTTAAAAATCTGTCCATCTTGTACTTCCTTTTTCTCAGTAGGCATTTTATCTTGTCACAGCAGGAAAAGCCTCTTTTTAACATTAATGGTGACTTTATCACAGCAGTTATTGCAGTGTAGTAGTTAATAACGTTACCTCTTACATGTGTCTCTGTAACTAAATAAATAAATAAAATGCATTAGTTATAGCTGCTATGACGATGAGTTTATTGTTATCTGCATGCAGACTGTCGCCACAACGGTGTTTACTGTGATCAGATTATATCAGGATTTTTTTTTTTTTTTTATTACAGATTACAGTCAAAAAAAGAGTGAGAGGCAGCAGGTTTTGGAACAATTCTCAGAATTTTATTCCACATACTGCACTTCAGGTGTCTGCATTTGAATCACATCTATCACAAACAAAAATGCCCCATGGTACAAATAAATACACTTTTAGTGAACAAAGAAATGTGGAATGTTTTTACACTTGGACTTTTGTGTTCATTTGTAGTATCAATGTTTGTATATAGTATATTTACCTTTTCTTCAAAGTAACTTAGAAACAATACCAGCAAATTAAGATATTTTTTTCCCAAATAAAGTGCATTTATACTACTCTCTGTCAGTCACAAAAAGAAAAAAGAAATTCTCAAACATGTAACACTAGTATAGACACCACTGATTGGGAAAAAGGCCTGAAAGTGGACATGACAGCTGTATAAGATTACATTACAGTTAAATTTTCTTAATCAGGTGATCAGAGTTGACCTGATGACTCATTTATTACATCAAGATATAAAAGAACTCCTTCCTATCAGTAGAATATATAAGACAGTATGTTTAAAAATGTTAATCGATATCCCAGAAGATGTAATTAACAGTCACGTGAAGAACACAACAACAGAAAAGGAATAATTTCATGTTTCAAGTGTTCATTTGATAATTACTGCAAATATTTTGTCAATAGAAACATCAATGCATATTCAGTAACCCTATGGCTGATAACATCCATTCTGCAGTATTTTGGTGGTCTGTGCCTCATTAGAGACTCTCACCCCAACGGGTTATTAATATTATGGAAACGTGTTCAACAGTGGATATGTTGAGCCACTGGAGGGCAGTACAGTACAATGCCGAATTACAAAACTTACTGGTTGTTGCACGGGACAAACATTGTGAGACTCCAGGATGGACTGCTCACAGAATCCTTCTCACACAATGTAAATAGATTAAAATCAACCAATATTGCATTAACAGTAAGATGCATTAAGAAATGTTTTTTTTTTATATATTAATGACTGGTTTTGTAAAAAAAAAAAAAAAAATGTATATTGCCAATACTGCACAAATGAACTTCCACTTTGCAGCTCTATGTAGCTTTTAGCAAGTGGTGGAGAACAAACTTGAACATTTAGCAAAACTGTTGTTTGAGACTAAAGTTTGCCAAGAAAATAAATGAACTTCTGCCTCGGTGTGAAGTTGCTGTTGTTGGTTGAATCAGTTTACATTTGTAGTGCTTCAAAGAATCAGTCATTTTTAATCAAATCTCTGTCAGAGTCAGGCGATTTTTAACAACGCATTTAATCAAATATGTATTAAATCATTAAAACCCGACTTTCTACCCCAACTCTGTAAATCAACTAGTAGCAGGATTTGTAACAGCAATCCTCCCACACAGCTATAAACGGTTTGCATAAGATTATGTACAGTGGATAGTTACTGAGAATGAACTACTAAGAAGATGAAAATGACCAGTGGGAGGAAAGAAAGTTGTTTTCCTGCTAACATTTTATCCTTCTAAACACTCTGGCTGAGATGACTGTTTCAAACACCTTTATGTTACATTTGCAAAATGTGAGCATTACATTAATCAATTTTGACTACCTACCATGTAGTACCTGCTGTAACAACAGTCATTCTGATTATACTGTAGATAACCGTGTTTTTACAGCAACAGGTTCATTGTGATATACTGTACCATGCCCATATCCACAAACCCTACCTTAGCTATAGAGCCCTTTAACAGATTACAGTATGCTACATCCATGACTGCCCGCTTCTCCTATTTTGCTTCAGAACAACACATGGGTTCACTGTATATGTGCTTATAATTATTATTTTTTTCACATCCACATAAGTAATCACCACTGTGCCTGTGTGATTTGTTCGTAAAGTAGCAGAGTATTGAGAACTGCTACTGGATCTGAACTGCTGTCTGTTTATTTCCAGTTTGGTTTCTGTCGTGACCCCTTGCTGAGTCAACCATGTCGAGTGTAATTACCCCCTGAAAAGACACACATGTGCTCACACACTTATTAACTCACTCACTTGCAAATGCACTTATATCCCGATTCGTGGACCACAGGGGTATGGATTTAAATGCATGGAAATTAGCTGCTGACACTGCTGCCTCCTGTGGCAGTGTGAGTGTGTGGACATGTGTTTGTGCACGAGTGTGTACGTGTGTTTGTGTGCAGACGGAGGCAGACGGAGAAAAGGGCTGCGGTAGCCCTCCTGCGAAGTGGAGATAAGCACTGAGCCTTAGCTCTGTTAACCCCACTTTCCTCTGCAGCAGGACACAGCCTTCAAGAACCACCAGAAATAGACCCAAGGTGGCTTTACACACACACACACACACACACACACGCAAACAATCCCCTGCGACAGACAAAGCCGAACAGTGCTTGATGTGACATCCACTGACAGAAGGCCTGCTTTGGCTTTGTCTGACTGTGCACATCAACTCAGTAAACTACTGGATGAAGAGGAAATGAGCCTAATCATCTCATTGCTGGCTTGTCCTGCTATAGCCAAGCTGAGGCTGCGTGTCATTCATGTTGTTTGATGCAAATATTACAGTTTGTCTGTGTTCTTCATCATCTTGTTTGATAAGCAGTAAAAGAAGAAAGGGCTGGTTGAAAGACAAAATAGAGTGACTGGATTTGGTATTCACAGTATTCAGCATGTTTTGATCGGTAAAGCACTTTTTGACCTTCTTGTACCTATAATACATGTACAGTACATACCATATGACATGCGTTCACATAGACCCACGCACATATACATCTGATAAAGTGTTCCACATTACATTGAGAGTCTTCTTATTAAATACTTTATAATAGAAAATCAACAGATAACGCACCTTTACAGTAGATTAATTCACTCCTGATTTTAAGTTAGAATCAGTCATTGATTGGAATCAATAAATAACATTTGATATACTCTTAAACTGGAATGTACATTGTTTTTAAGTGCTTGACTTCTGTTGCATTGTTCCTCTAAAAAAGGCATCTTTTTTTCTCCCGTAAAGTCCCATTTAGGGACCCCATAGGGTCACATTTTCGGCAGGCTGCTACCTGTTGCAGCCTTCTCTAACGGTGAACCAGCAGGACTTTGGGTCACCACTGCAGCCCCAACAACCACTCGACCTCCAGCGGCAGTGTCAGACTTTCCTCCCTGCTTCTCCTCCGCTGCCTTAGTCTGCTGGTCTTTGCTCTTGGCCCCCTCCTGGGAGCCAAGCTTGATTGGCCCGAGGACGTTTTTGGCTACAGTGGTCAGCTGGCTGACGAAGCTGGTCTTTTCGCCAGGAGAGACAGGCCGCGACTTACAGAGGGAAGGTCCGCAGAGGGAGGGGGTAACAGCAGTTGGGGAGGGGGAGGGAGAGGGCGAATGCTCCTCCACCACCTCCAGGCGACATTTGTCGTCCCAGTCAAGGGTTCCACGGTAGCAGTTGACAGGCCCAAGTCCCTGCCTCACCTTGCCCAGGGAGAGCGGCTGCCCATGTGGGGGGACGACGGGAGCGAGAATGCGAGCTGGGAGTTTGGGGCTTTTGGAGCCGAGGTCTGGAGTCCTGGAGTCGCTGCTCTCCTCTCCAGCCCTTCTCAGGCTGTCCCCTACACCTGACGGTTTAAAGGTCTTGTTCATGCTCAGAGGACCTGCTGTCACTGTCGAGTTGATGCCAATGGATTTATCTGGAACAGAAGCAGAGCTCTTGGTGAAGGCAGCACCAGGTAAACCAGGCCTACTCCTGTTGTTTCCTTCCTGCTTTGGTTCAGTTTTGTCCCCGAGCTGCTCCCGGGGATCTTTACTAGATAACACAGCTCTGGCTGCCTTGTGGTCCGGCTGTTTTGGAGTTAAGTCGGCCAGACTCTTTTCAGGCCCCTTGTGAGCACCTAGACTTCCTGTTGTTTTGGTAGGGGTGCCAGGAGTTGTAACTTTAGTGGTTTCTGCACTTAGTCTGGAGCTTGGGCCAGTGTGCGAGTTCAAGGGCAGCTCACCTGTACGAGGTTTTCTTTGTAAGGATGACGGAGACACCGTGGCTCCAACCCGATTCAATCTCTCCAGGACTGTCGCGGTATCAATCTCCCTCTCTTTCTCCCTCTCCCTCCCTCTCTCCCGCTCTTCCCTTTCCCTCCCGGCCAGCAGCGTTTCCCTGCTAAGTGGCGACTCTTGTCTCCCGAGTCTCCTCACAGGCTTCAGGACCCCAGTCTCTGGGGTAGTAGAGGATGAGGGCAGGGGTGGAGGATTAGGAGGTAAATTTTCCCCTTCTGTCTCCAGCAGGCTCTGGAGCCCAAGCTCACAGAGGAAGGCGTCTTTACGGTACTCTGAGTGCTGCACCTCGAGGCTGTGCTTCCTCAGTGGACCCCCCAGCCCTCCTGTAGAACTGGACTGGGTCAGAGGCGAGCCCAACTTCTCTGCTGACTGCACCCGTTTCAACAGAGGTGATCGAGGGGGTTCGGCACTCTTGGGTCTGGGACGGACCACCGGTGGCGAGGAGTGGAGCTTAGCAGGGAAGGACTGGGTGGTGTTGGAGCTCCCCACAGTGTGGCCAGGCAAGGGAGGCGGTGAAGACTGGGTAGGGGAGGGAGTGTGGGCCAGCGGGGACAGGGGGATGTTACCAGCAGACTTGCAACGGGCAGAGCGATACTGGCGGTGGAGTTTAGGGGACAGGCCATGTAGGGAGCTGGGCCTCATGTGCTGAGATGGAGCAGGGGAGTTTGGAGTGCTGGAGGCTGGAGAGCTGCTCTGGGAAGAAGCACCTAAAGGAAAACAGATGGCAGGAAAGATCAATTAAGATACGTAACCTCTGAAGAAAAGGCACGTTTTCGATTTACAAATAAAGAGAATTCTGGTTTCTATGGCTCGTACAATTTCTGGCTTTAAAAGCTTATTTTCCAGGCCGTTCATTGTGTTTTGGAGGAAGTGAATTTGGATAACTCTCAATTCTACTTTCTAAAAATATATCGAGTTGTTTTCTGTGCAGGCTTCAAAGAGGAAAATAATTCTAATACCTATTCTCAGACCATTTCTATATCAACGCTTATATCTGCATTGTTTATCTCCAGTGTCCTACCCAGGTATGAGGGTTCAGGGGTGGAGCGGTAGCCCTGAGTTGGGGACCGGGCAGACAAGCTGTGAGTTGGGGAGCCAGGAAGACTCTCACTGGAGGACAGGGAGCGGTTCAAAGAGGACAGGCTGCGGCTGGTGTGCAGCAAATTGGACTGCTTCGTGATCTTACGGAACAATGAGTTCCGCTTCTTGCTGCAGGATGGACAGACAAAGAAAAGACAGGCTGAGAAGGTAAGATCTGAAATGGGATTATGGGCATAATATACATTAATTAATTGCCCAAAGCATACCAACAGATTTTTCAGTGCTGCTTTTGCACGTTATGTCTTGTCCAGTTGCAATGAGAGTCATCTTGCAGACAAGATAATAATGTATATATTACACTGTATGTAAGACAAAACAGAAAGTCCTTTACTGATGTACCGTGTTTTAGTTCATGAGACTACTCGCCATCTCTCAACATAAGTAACACTGTCACTGCAGGGCTGAAGGTGTGTAGGCTCCTACCTGTCTTGGCTGTCCTTGCCCATAGTCCTCTTGTTTCGTCGGGCCATCTTACACTTGTAGCTGGCCTTGCGGGCCGGACCCACTTTAATGGAGGTGTTCTCAAAAGGCGTGGTTGTCACTGTCACCTTGTTTCCACTCTGCACCAATCAATAACACTGAATGATTTCTACACTGATGCTTCTAATTATTCACTGTCAAGCTTATTTACTGACAGAGAAATGACCAATGATATGTGACCTTTTACAGAATTAACTGTAATTAGTAAGCTCAGCGTTATGTGAGAGCCGCAAGCACCTTGTCTTCATGCATGAATAGCCTTACTTTGAATTTGACAACTTAGAAATAAACAACTAAGTGGCCTTAATTGACAGAAATGCAGGACTTACACAGAAATAATGTTGAGAATGAATACACCTACTGCTGCCTACCTTGAGAATGAGCTCTACCACTTCAGTGTGGACCAGACCATGGACGGGCTCCCCGTTGACGTGGGTGATGAGGTCACCAGCACACAGGCCAGCTTCCTGGGCAGGGCCGCCGTCCTCCACATGCTGCCAATTCACACAAAATATTCACATAAATAACAGGGGAAAATTAAGCACATGTACACATTCAGAGGGCAGTATTTAAATATTTATACTATATATAGTATTTTTAAAGACTGACAACAATAAATCCTAAAAGGAACTTTTTCAGTTCAGATGGTCTACATTTGTGCACTGTCAGTGTAAAGGAAAGCTTTCAATATGACTACAAATAATACTAGTAAATGTTTGTTTTAATAAGATAAGAGGAAAAGAAGCTGGTTGCAATCTGTAACCTTACTGCTAGATGCCACTAAATCATACACACACTGATCCCTGTTTAATGGCACCTGGTCTTTAAAACACATGCTCACCCTCTTCATGTGAGGCCACTGACTCAAAACATCTCCAAGTAGCACACACTCCGACAAGTTTCTTACCCAAACAATGTGATGCACGCTGTAGATGTCACTGTCTCCAATGTAGACCCTGATGGCTCTGAGAGTAAAGCCATACTTCTTTCCAGAGCGATGGATGGTGATGGGAGAGCGCAACACACTGACAGCTGGGCAGAAGTCCCTGCTGGGTGAGGAGTCACGGGACGAGGGGTTGGAGGAGAAAGAGTGGGGAGACATGGGGCTGGCCAGTGGAGAGAAGCCACCATGCTGCTCCACTGGAGGCAAACACAGTAAGGAGAGAAATGAGAGGCTGTATTAACGTACTACAAACTAACCTTTCCAAAAGGATTTCATTCTTTTCTTTACTTATGCCTCTCACCTGATGGTATGATGACAGACAAGGCTGTGGCAGAGGCCGACTTGATGACCTTGTTTCCAGGTCTGGAGTTACGTTTCTCTCCTTCACCAGACAAATGCTGATGGCGCGCCCTGCGGAGGACCAGGTCATTGGTGGCCCGGGGCCCCAGAGGGTCATACAAAGGAGTCATTACGTCACGAGCAGGACCTGGGGATAATGTGGTAATGGCTGTGGTGACTCCTGGTGTCTCTCCATGTCTCGGGGATTTGTCTGTGAGGATGTAGAGTCACGAGGAAGTGACAGTTGTTTAAGATGTGCCTGGTGTTAGTAGCATTTACAGGTGAAAATAGCAATGTTACGAATCGCCCACCTGCCCACTCACTCAGCAGTGGCCATCTAATAAGGTATTACAGTTTGCTTTTCACCTCCTCAGCTCCCACCCTCCCCCTTCCTTTCCCTGTCTGATTTATTCTTTACCACCTTCCCAAAGCTCCAGTTTATTTCCTCTCCTTCTCCCTCTCTACCCTCACAACCTTTCACTACCTTAGAGACTTCCTCTTACTATCACACCTGCTCCATTGATCTCCTTCAGACTGTTCCTCTGCTCCAGGAGGCTTGGCGAGGGGGCACTGGTCCCATCCAGAGAGGTTCCACGGACCTTGATGGGCACCTGGCGGGACAGGAAATCTGGCTCACTGTCTTGGGGTGAGGCAAAACGATGTGTATCCATGAGGGCTGAGAAGCGTCGACGGGCACCTAGGGGAGGACTTGCATCCCCCTCCATGTACAGAGACTCTGAACAAGACAGACGCTTCCTGCAAGAGAACAGGACATGGAAACACATTCATAAGACAATATGAACAGAGCCTCAGTGATGGTGTACTTATGCACAGCAGTACTTTGAGCTAGATGCTAATGTCAGCATGCCAACACGCTCACAATGACAATGTTAACATGCTGATATTTAGCAGGTATAATGTTTACTGTCTTCATCATCTCAGTTCAGCATGTTAGCATGCTAACATTTGCTAATTTGTCAGTCGTTCACAAGCAAGGATGGAGTGAGGTTCACCACTTTGTGAACACATGATTGTATAAAGGATATTAATACATGGACTCGGGAACATTTTGTAAAACTGTTGTTGGTAAACATTTGTATAAGATTGTATTCTGTTTTTGTTTTTTACACCACATCAGTATTTTTTGGAGAATTGTGGTTGTATGAATGGGCCCCGGTTTTGTTTATCTTGTGCATACACACAGGTTGACATGATGACACTGCACACGTGTTGTAATACACCTTCCTGCTAATTATATCACACTATTCCACCGATCACAGGTGGTGCAATACGTCAGCAAAGGCAGGATAGAAGAAGATGCTAGTAAACGTGCATGTAAAAAAATGGAGCTTTGCAAGTGTTTTATGGGGAAGGAAACGCATTCAACACATTTATTAGAACTCATGCAGTGTATTTTGATGAGTGACACCAAATGTAAACATAAGTTTTGTTTGTTTCCAAGAAAGCTCCATAGGGCACCTTTAATGAAAGAAATGAATGAATGTAATGAGCTGTGGTCAAAAAGTAATCATAGCTGCGAGATACTGATAATTCATACTAGATATGGAAGAAGGAAAATCCAATATGTAAGGTAATACATAATGAACCACATTCACCTTATCAAATTTTTCAAGCTTTATGAATGCAGAATGTATAAATCATTGACTTTATTTTACACACGAATGTAGAAGAGATTGAATTCCATATGTTTTTTAAAGATTGAGGTGAAATGGAGTTCCAGAAATAATGTCAATTTGTTTCTGCCGTATGCTCTCAATCAGAAGTGTGATAATTAATAATATGTAGTATGGACCGAGCAGGTCTTTGTAAGCAGCGTCAAAACATGACAAGCATAGTATCAGAGCAGAATTATATTTAATGACTCCCTGGACGAGAGCAATTGCTTAATTCATATGGGCTAAAAACTAAAAGCCTTCATGCAAGGTAATGAGAGGTCTCTTCATGTCTGCAAATGACTGTAGGCTAACGAGGTCACTCCTGAGGCTACAAATAGCATTAAATCACCCATATTCAATAGCCCTAAAACAAGCAGTAATTATACATTTGTGTAACTAAACTGTGCACTGAATTTGAACGAGACAAGCAGCTACATTCGCATTATTTATTAAGAAATCATGAAAAAACGGACACATATTGGGTTTCTGTGAGACATGTGAACCAGCCATCCAACTGCACTTTCCAAAGTTTGTGGTGGTGAAGATCTGCTGCCTGTTGTTGACTCAGTGTGAACAATGTTCTTTTTATACAGCAAGTGTCAAAATTGCTGTCAGTGAGACAGGAACTGTGTGGCAGCTGAAAGGAAGAAAAAACCTTGAGGGAACCACCTTCTGAACACCTCAGTCTTATCTCACACCTCCCTCCTCACTTACACACAAAAATCCCAAACACTCCTTCAAAACCCCTCATCCAATAATACTCACATCTCGGGGGATCCAGTCCTCCAGCTCTTGTCTCTCATGGTGAAGCTGCCCAGGCTCTCTCTCTTGGTCACCTTGTCTTCCCGCGGGCCCTTGTGCTCCCGACGGGACACGGAGGTCGAGGCTTTCTGCTCCAGCTGAGACAGATGCTCCATGCTGCTGTACACCTGCAGGGGGACACAGTCAGATCAATAATGATTTGGTCTGTTAGCAGTTATTAGCAGCTCAGGGAAAACACAGCTGGTGAGTGGGGTTACAGGTATATATGTTTGCTGTCTGCATATTTACTACATTTGCTACAGAAATGCTATTTTTACTGAAAAATGTATATCAAGCAAAATAAGAAGTAAGAATAGAAACCACAGCTGATGACAAAATTATGAGGTAAAGTGACAGTAGCGTGATGAATAACAACAAAGTCAGCAGTCAGGTATATCTAAGCAGTGTACACCAGACTATAAATAATGTGTAAATAAATACAGGAAAATATGTAACAAAATGCACCAAATGATTATCAAAAGAGTTGCTAGTTAATTTTCTGTCATTGAATAATCATGAAACATTGCAGCTCTGCATTAATAATAATGAATCAAATACGTGTGTGTTCACTGTGGACCTCATTGTGTGTGTGTATTCAGCAGGGGTCTTTGCTTGAGCACTCAAAGGCTCTCGAATGGAACTTCAACTTCATCTCAGATTTAATTGAAATCAGAGCCTCGATGAAGCACTTTGGATTTTCTGAAGAGCTCCTTCACAGCCAAAACATGAGAGGATGGACCAGGTGAAATACAGACGGAAGGCAGATGTAAAGACAGAGGAAGTGAGAGAGGATGGAAGCAAGAGAGTCGAGAGAGAGAGAGAGAGAGAGAGAGAGAGAGATAGAGAGAGAGAGAGCATGTGGTGAGAGGAAAAGTGTGACAGAAAAAGAACTGAGAGAGAAAGTGCCACAGATCAGAACTGAAAGAGATTTGGCCATGAAAAAAAGGGATGTGGAAAAATAGGAAGGTGAGATTATTAAACACACATCTGTAGAAAAGTAGAGCAAAAGGTACTAAAGGCACATGAGCCTCAGAGTGGCTTAAAATAGAGACATGGAATAAGAAGAAATGGTGCAACGGCCCAGCACGGCTGAGACCTGAGCCCAGCCTCCAGGTGCTGCCCCCGCACAGTCAGACCTCACTCTAACACTTTTCTCCTTCCTCATCTAATCCTGGAAAATAATGTTCAAAGTGACAAAACATAACAGGTTGACACAGTGAGATAGAAAAAAACGATGACAGAGAGGATAAGAGAGAGGCGAAAGAGGAGAGAGGACAAAGTCAGACCTTGCTGAAGCGAGGAGAGCAGGAAGAGAACTGTCTGATCTCTACAGGCTCATCGTCATTGGTGTCATCTTCGTCGTACGTATTGATGTGATGATAACGATCTGAGCGGGCTGGCAGGGGAGGGAGTGAGAGAGGAGATGGACTATATGAGCTGTCAGTGGAACGGAAAATGTGCGTTTCTGACTGGAAAGCTGTCAGAAAATTATTGCAAGCCACAAATCTAATATTGATATTACTGCTGTACCCAGAGGAACGTACTATCAAAGTAGCTGGTGTCCTCCTCTGACTCCAGGTGAGGGATGAACTCTGCCTTCTGTCTCAGCAAAGTGTTCCAGTCCAGCTCTGTGAAGAACGAGTGCTGCTTCACCTCGAACGCTCCACCTGGTGGCAGGGGCACGAACAACACAACCGGTCAGCCTCCTTCAAGATTCAGCGTGGTTGGACAGTACACTTAAAGCTGCTAAAGGCTGATCAATCAATACTATTAACAATGGATCAGATGAGAACATGCATGCCCAAAGAGTCTCTCACAGTGACAAACACAGAGATTTATCACCCCTACTCTGCAGTTTTCTTTAGCTCTATGGAGCGTTTTGGTTTTCTCATCCATAATGTAACTGTTTTGTTTTGCTCTCTCCACATCAGGGAAGAGTTTTCAGATGCAGCAGGCAGCTAAAAAAAACCCCTGTATGCTAGCTGCCCGTCACTGAACACCAAACAGACACAGTTAATAAGAAGCTGGTAAACATAGTGGCGTGCTTAGCTGCTAAAGAAGCAGATATTTCCTGAAGTAGCTGGTGAAGTCCAAAAATATGCTAATGTTGCTCCATATATGCTGAAAGTGTAAATAACCATTGTAAGGTGTTTCTAAGGCAATGTTGTGTTTAGAGCTTGTTGTCTTGCCCCCTGTTGGCCAAAAACAACACAAATACAGGTCTAAAAATAAAAAAAGGGCACTCGGAGAGCACAGATTTCCACCAAGGCCAATAGTCCAATCTTGTATCATATGCAAATCTGTGTGTGCGATACATCTGGATAAATTTCTAAAGCTGCTCCATAAGGACTGCTTTCTGTGTGAAGTCTGAGCAACTACATGTGTCGGCTACCCCAGTGGACTACTGGTACCTGTGAATGTGGGTTGTGATGTAGAATTCTACAGTTAGGTGTTTTGTCACGATTCAACTTTACAACCATCTACTGGATTTTAAGATGTACGGCATTTATTCCGCCATTATCTTGAAATGTCAGTGAAAAGTAATTGGTATTTCTACCCTGTGATTCAGACCCACTCCAAAATTTAATGGCTTCTTCCTTGGCCCATGCTACACCCTTCCACCAAGTTTCATAAAAATCAGCCAAGTAGTTTTTCACAATCTGCTGACAGACAAACAAACCGCACTGAAAACATGACCTCCTTGGCAAAGGTAATAAAAGCTACAGTGGTATACAGTCAATCTACCCTCCAACCTGCACCTGTGGTCACAAGCTTTGTTTATTGACTGAAAGAATGAGATCGCAGATACGAGCAGCTGAAATGAGTTTCCTCCGTGGAGTGGCTGCATTCACCCTCAGGGACAGGAGCTCAGACATGCAGAGGGAGCTCAGAGCAGAGCCCCTACTCCTTCACACTAAGAGTCCAGGTGGTTCAAGCATCTAATGCCTATTGGGTACAACCCTTAAGAGGTTTCCCCGGGATTACAAACTGGTAAAAGACTCCAGGAGGGACCCAGAACACGCTGGAATTGTTATACATATCATCATTCAACATCATTCATATCAACAGCTTATTTTTTACTAGATGTGTCATGCACCAACTTCACCAAAGCAAATTCCTCTTATGTGTAAAACCGCACTTGGCAATAAAGGCTTTTCTGATATCTGATTTCTGATCATGGGAACACATTGAGATCCCCCTGGAGACGCTGGAGGACATTTTTGGGGAAAGGGACACCTAGACATCTCTTATCCTGTTGCCACCATGACCAGGGCCCAGATAAATGTCAAAGAATGGATGGATAAAGTCATACTTGTGGAATGCTAAGTAATGCATGACTTAATTTTCAATGTAATGTACGCAAGTCTGAATGCTCCCATTGATGGCACTATACATTCCTAATACTGCTGCAAAATGAGTGCAGATCGGAGCACTGATATGATGTAAATGGAAAGGTTTTACCTGTACCCAACCTCACAAGAGGGTTGGTCTGCAACAGGGCAGAGATGAGGTCCAGAGCATCTGCAGGCAAGGCGTCATCACCGTCTGGCCAAACTATATCATCTAACAGAGACAACAAAGAGAGAGCAAAAGGTCAGAGGAACAAGGAAGAAACAAACTGCCTCCTTCTGAAGTAGTTTCAAAGATGACGAATCACAGGTAGTCCTGAACACCTGCGTGTCACCAGAGAAAAATGAATATTAAACATGGAGGAAAACTATTGTATCTGGAGCAGCTCTCAAACTGCACGGTGTGATCCATGAAGCAGATACAACGTGTTTCCTAAGCTTTGTGGTACACTATGAAGAAAGACAATAACCCAGTCAAATGATAACACATTCTACCGCTTCTGTAGTTTGCTTTTGAGCAGTTTGAAAGCTTCTTAAGAAAAGGAAAGAAGTGTACATTTTCTCACCTGTGATGACCTGTCCAAACAGCTCCTCTGGAGTGTCTCCAAAGAACGGCACACAGCCCACCAGGAACTCATAGAGGATGATGCCCATAGCCCACCAATCCACCGGCTTCCCATAGCCCTGACGGAGAATCACCTCTGGAGCGATGTACTCTGGAGTACCACATACCTGAGTGACGGAGAGCAGGTGGAGGTGGGAGGAAGGGAGGGCAGAGGAGGAAAAGAGAGGATTGGAAAGAGAAAGGAAGGTGGATTGTGAGACAAACAAAAATCCTGTATAATATGTATAATGTATATGTATAATAAATGTATAATAGTTTGTGTCTGATGTAGTTCTTCCACAAAAAAGGTTGATTGGCTTCCAAGTAGTGATGTCACATAATCCTGCCCGTACATACATGTCTTGAACTTGATTCAAAGTGATCACAAAGAGAGGGTGAACATGAAAACAGCCTCAAGCGTTAAACTCAGCATCATTCTGCACAGTGATGGTCAAACATCCACAAAACGTTCAAACACGTCATTCTAAGCACTCAGACAGCTTTGGTTTCATCTGAGATCTCTTTGGCTGAGAATTCAAAGATGAAAAGAGCTGTGTGAGCCTTTCCAGAAATGAATACAGTGCAATGTCCCAATCATTTAGACTGGTGAGGAACTAAAAACAGAGCAAACTGTTCACAGACACTGTGGACCTTTCAGGTAACTGGGAACTTGTTTCGGGGAAGACACACTGAGTCAATTTCAGAAGTCATTTGATTAATGCTGAAAGCACCAAAAATGAAATTACTTTCTCTGGAAAAATCTCAGTGGCAAAGATTTCAAACCATTTGCAAGGCTACAATCCACTTCTGGTTAATGGGAAATTGCTCTTTTTCATTTTCTTTTTTGTGATTTGGACAAACCATTTAATACTAAGCAGGAAAATGGAAACTGTTTATTTAGATGTTCAACACTGATGGTTTCATTCTGGTAATCATACATAAAACGTTTGCGTCTGTGTGTGTGAGTGGTTCCACGTGTGCATGTTGTCTTACACAACAGAGACATCATTACTGTGTGAATGAGAAGCACTCCTCATCGGAATCTCCACTAGGAACATGCAAAGCGAAGCCCTGACCTGTTCCATTTGCAGATGTGAGTTGATTACTGGCAGACAAACAGATGCCTGCTTCCACCCAGAAGAGCTGGAGGACACACGGGCCAATCTGACTGATTATGACTGCTTTCATTCAGAGCATAAACAATAACTTTAATTGCAAAATGGTATTGTGATGGAGACAGAGACCATTAACGATTCACTCATTCAGACAACACAGGAAGCATTGTGATGCAATGTCTTTATTTGGAGATTATTGATTTTGCCAGATGACTTGGCAGGTTGGCACGCATGGCTGGATAAGACTGAAAGAGGCTGTGAATGCCAGTCGCCTGTTCATCCACCATACGGCTGAGCTCAGAATGACACTAATTTGCATTACACACACCAACTCATTCATACAGCTGCTGATTGTATGTCAGCATTTCTTCTTTATAAAGTGGTGATGACGTACTGCCATTAATGTCTACAAACCCAGCTTACATGCTGATGCCAGGTTACAGACACTGTACCTGCTTATCCAGGAACTCTCTGGCATCTTTTTCAATGTGTCCCTCATACAGGTTGGTGGTGAGGCTCATTAGACCCATCTTTGACAAGCCAAAGTCTGTCAGCTTGATGTGTCCCATGGAGGTGATCAGCAGACTGTTTGGAGAGAGAAAACAGGAACTGAACAGTTCAAATCTGGGCACAGTGCAGAAAAATACAGATATAATGGAGCATGTGGTTATTCTGAAAAGTTTGTCACAGTCACAGAGTAGAGTACACTGGGTTTTTAGAGCTTTTTTGTTGTACACATGGCTAAAAAAAGGAAAACTGAAGCAAATCAGTAAAATATCAGGCTGTACAACCAAAACAATGAGCCGAACGATGCTAAATGCTTGTTAGAGCTGAGAGGAACTGCAGTTGGGTGATACAGCAACCCCTTTCATATTACACAGAGCCAGTTGATCCAGTATTATGCAAGAAATATTGATTAGCCCAGCTTTAAACACTCACTTGTCAGGTTTGAGGTCTCTATGCACGATACCATAGTTGTGCAGGTATTCCAAAGCTAAAACAGTCTCAGCAAAGTACATCCTCGCCAGCTCAACAGGCAGAGCCCCGATGTTCTTCAACAAAGTGGCACAATCCCCACCTGAGAACACAGAAACACCACAAGTTATTGCTACTGAGACTTATTGAGAAGAGTACCGACAGTCTGCAGGTCCTCTAAGGCAGATATAGAATCATAGCATGTGAGTAATACTAATAGTACTCTTATTTTTATGATGTACCTGAGCTTATCAATGGGTATTTTTATTCTTTTTCTTTGGCTAGTAATCCACTTTTGCACCCACTAAGCCACATTTGGCAGTTTCATCATACATGAGTCACTCCCAACTACCCTTCATGCTTCAGTGTGTCTCTCCACCAACATAGGAGCTGCTGCAGCCAAAGCACCGACACCGTCCTGAGCTGCCCTCCAGAAAATCCAGCACAACTGGAGAGGAAGATGAGGAGGGCTGGAGCAGCAGCCTGAATATGCTGACCTTGTTTGACTTTCATGGTGGAGAATCACTGTGATAGTGAAATAAGAGTCTGCCCTCCTGGAAATGTAAGTGACTGCACTCCCCCATATTACTTTCGCTTCCTGAATCTGGGCAGACAAAGCCATCATTTGCTATTCAGATGTTTAGCTGACACTTTTATCCAGAGTTAAATAAGTGAAATGAAAACGCTGAATTAGCTTAAACCTTAAGGTCAACATCACCAAAAGCAAAGAGCAGTTAAAACTGGAACGGTCAAGTACCACAGCACCCAGACAAAAAGCTTAAAAGACACAAACTGTGTGCCTATTTGGAGAAGATCATTGAAGCTGGAGAAGTGTTTGGTCAGGAAATATGAGGCAGGGAGAAAAGGCTGAAAAGCATTGTTCTTAGTTCACAAACCAGATAGATCCTGATCTAACATTTCCTGACGCTGAAAAATGAAGGAGAAACAGACCAGGAAAAACACCAAATCGTCCATTCAGATCAAACCCTAAATATCTTTTCAAAGTCCACCCTCAGTGTCATAAAAGTGTCACAAAACCAGCTCTGACTCACTTACCCTCAACATATTCCATGACCATGCACAGGTGTCTGCGAGTTTCAAAAGAGCAGAACATGGAGACGACAAAGGGGTTCTCTGCGAAGGTGAGGATGTCCCTCTCTACGAACGCCTGCTGGATCTGGTTCCTCAGGATCAGATTCTGCTTGTTGATCTTCTTCATGGCGAAACGCTGACGTGTCTCTCTGTGGCGCACCAGGTAGACAGCGCTGGAGAGAAGGTGAGAGAGACGAGTGAGAGCTGAGGGGAATGCTGGTGCCAGGGTGAGGCATGGAGTAAAGACAGCAGGGTGAGACAATTATGAAGTGCACTGTGTGGGAAGAGCTGACATATAAAGTGTGGCTGAGTGGATATTAAGGTTGATATCAAGACTTAAAGTCCTCTGGAACAAAATGTTGAGCTCCAAGTAAGGACCCTTTGAATTTTTGAAGTCTAGCTCGGAAATATGCTTGTTCTTTTACATGGGCGGATAATGGGGGAATAGTGGAGGCTTCACAGCTGCAGCGCTGTCCATCCTGATCACAACAGCCAGCTTTAGACAAACTGAGACTGCAGCAACATGAGGAAACCACATGTTATTGCTTTAAATGATTGCTTGTTGAGAACATTTTAAGTTTACATCATTGACTTTTCAACTGTTCCACAGCAGAGCGCCTGCACACATGAGACAATGCTTTTATAAAGTTTTCTCCTTGAAATCTGCTTGGATGTTGGTGCTTTAATTATTCTCCATGCAAGGATAAAAGACTGAAACACTGCTTTTACTGTCTGTATTAGTTATTTTTATTTTTTTATTTTTTTCTGTGTCAGGCTAAATATAAGGTCCATCCCACATGGGATTACACCACATTGTGACAGCTCAAACATGGAAAATGTAAGAAGACATCCTACGATACTAAAACCCAAAGAAAACAATACCTTTTGCAGAGAAAGGCAGAACAAAGAAAAAAAAGTTAAAAACTAAACACAAACTAAAATACAAATAGAACATACAAACTAAAGTTTATCCTGATAAAAGGCCTTTTTTCTAATTTCCCAGGCTTTGTCGAAGTTTCATGAGTAAAAGTCAGTCGTCCATGCTTAAAAAATCTGTTTCTGTTTTTATCTAGCTGAACAACTCTAACTGAGAATTAACATTACAGTTAACATTTGACAACAACAGCTTACATGTTACATTACTAGCCACAGAGTACTGTAGTAGAATGTTTTAGACTGGTGTCTTTCATTCATTACAATTAGTATTTTAGTGTTGCTGTAGTCGAGGTTAGGTCTTGTTCACAACACTATATACTGTATATAAATCACTGGGTTTGATTTGGTTTCTATGAAGGGTCGACAAGGCCTCTGTCCACTGCTTACCCATAAGCTCCGTTGCTGATCAGTTTGATGCTCTGAAAATCTTCTTCGCTCGGTGGCTTGATGGCTCTTCCTTTTCCCTAGTGACACATTTTAAAACCATAATTAAAATCTGCACAAAGACAGTTTGAAGGGAATGTTAAAATGCTCAAATGTCAGTCTTGATGATTATGATAGCTCTGTGTGTGTGTGTGTGTGTGTGTGTGTGTGTGTGTGTGTGTGTGTGTGTTTTCGAGTGTTGGTGTGTTTATGCAGTCATACTGTATGTGTTCACCTCTGCTGAGTCATCGGTCTCTGGAGTATGTGGACCCTCGCTGTCATAGCTGTCAAGGCTCACAATTTCTGTTGAGAAACATGTTGGTTAACAAGGAAGCCTGGTGTCACCATGAAAAGAGGCATTTCTCATGCTAAATCACCAGGCCTCCCACACTGCTGGGAGCACATAGAACATTTGCAGCTGCTCAGACATCTTTAACAAAACAG
Source organism: Chaetodon trifasciatus (assembly GCA_037975065.1). Lineage (NCBI taxonomy): Eukaryota > Metazoa > Chordata > Actinopteri > Chaetodontiformes > Chaetodontidae > Chaetodon > Chaetodon trifasciatus. The sequence continues at coordinate 679,889 of JBBMOE010000076.1, forward strand.
CTATTCAAGTTTCAAAACAGCTGAACAAGTCAGATCGCAGAAAGAAAAACAGGAGAATTAAAATAGCTTCTTCTTATTAATTTTTCTTGCCTCCGTCAGCTCTCCCTCCCTCTCACTTTGTATTTCCTCCCTCCTCGAGCAGCACTGGCAGCTAATTTTCAGTGTTCTCCTGCTCTTGTATGTGACAGCTGCTCGAATGCACTGATTATAGTTCTGTTTTGTTAAAGCAGGGAAATAATTGAATGGCAATTAACTTTGCAAAGCCTTTACAAAGCCACTCTATATATATTAACATCTTGTAAAATAAAAGTCAGTAAGCTGACAATCGTATATTCTGTCAGTTCTGTTTGACGCTGAAAACAACTGATCTTGTCTCTGCAGGGAACTGAGAAAAATAAACGAGAGTGTGAAACTGTGGATGTGCAAGCAGCTACCGCACGTGGGTGTGCATGTGTGTCTCTGCATGACAATGAAGGTGCAAGAGAAAGTGCAAGATCAAGATATCAAGTGGCACAATTTTCGCAGAAATTAACTGAGAAGGAATGAGCTGGCCCGCATTTTTCATGAATTCTGAAATAAAACTGCAGCTGTTTATTGTGAAGAGTTGTTCCAGATCATTTAACCCATTAGCTAATGAAGAGCTCTTGATGGATTAGAGTGGGAGCGGCTGAGCAGATGTGAATTAGTGCTGTGAGTTTGGGGGCCGACTTTGAGCCGTGCTGATTGATGAAAGACAGTGATTTCACTGCATCCCCAGCCAGTTAATGATCCAGCCAGTCCAAACTCTACATCTCCTACATCATCATGCTGAACATCCAGGAAGGCTGATCAGCTGCACAAGTTAACTGTACTCCAGCAGACAGTTTTAAATTGTTGACTTGTTGTGTTGTTTTGGAGACAGGAAGTTGGCTTCAGAGGAGCGGAGGCCGTGGAAGGGAGTACGGTGGTGAAGTTGGCTGTTGTTGGAGGAGGGGGCCTGATATTATTCTTTGTCTTTGACTTTGGTGACAATCACGCTCTAAGTTTTGGAACTACAGTTACCAATAACCTAAGGGCTTTGGCAGATGTAAACAGGAAGTACAGTGTTGCCATGGAGTTTGTTGTGGGTAACAGCTTGAGCCCTGTGTTTTCAGTCGAGATTTCTTTACAATTTTGCAAGTCGTCACCATTAAAAGAATGTCGAATTAACTATTAGCAGCTCCAGTTTGCAATGTACCCATGACTGTACAGATAACTCTCACTGGATTAATTTGATAGTCTGATAAACTGGAAAACACACTAATTCTCAGGCAAGTTCTGGAGTTATAAGGTCTTAAGTGAGGTCCTAAGGTCCTAAGTGAATTTATAGATATTTGTTCTGAATGGACATAGGAGATAATTATATGCTTGGAAGTGTAACTTACACTGAATCTAAAAGTCTGCAATATGTCTGTGTTAAAATTTGACAAGAAGAATTACGACTTTTGACACAAACTGTGGATGTTCGGGGTTTTAAATGACCTTAAGTCTCTCTATAAGTGCGCTGTGGGAAAAAACTACATCAACTAACTTAAAGAAACTTTTAAAGAAATAGCTTGAGATTTGGGGAAATAAGCCAATTTGTGGTCTTGCTGAGAGTTAAATGAAAAGACTGATGATGTCATGCCTTTCTGTTAAGTATGGAGCTTGAGGCGGGAGGTGATTAGCTTAGCTTAGCTCAAAAACTAGAAACATGGGGAGCTAGCAGCTAGCCTGGCTTTGTGTTTTTTAAAATCCACCTACTAGCACCTCTAAAGCTCACTAATTAAGATGGTGCAGTAAAAATGACAAGCTGCAGAGTCAGGTAAGCTGTTTCTCACTGCTTTCAGTCTTCATGCTAAGCTTAGCTAATCAGCTCCTGCTGTGAGAGTGGTATCAACCTTCTCATCTAACTCTTGAACACAAAGTGGATAAATGTATTCCCTGAAATGTTGAAATATTCCTTAAGGTTTTATGTTTGATTGTTTTATTTGTGGTTTGCTTTAACTCAAAACAAGACCACTGTTTATTCCTCAGTCTATAATCACCAATCAAGTTTTCTTTGTCTACAAGGAACCAGCCAATGTCTAACAGAAGACACTGAAACAAATGAAAACTCTCTCTTACCCTCCAGCGGGTCTCGGGTCAGTCCCAACTGGCTGATGATGTATCGAGGGATGTCCGCCTTCATCAGCTGTCCCTCCTTGGCGTGGTCCTCCGCTGCCTCCAGCAGATGGTAAAACTCTTCAGGGTTGAACTCCTGTCATTGGAGGAGACAAAAACTGAACTGCCAATAGAGGCTACAATATAAAAACACCTAAAAGCTTGAACTGCCAAGCTGAAAGTAAGACTTTCATGATAATCATTATGTAGATGATCTGTGACTTAATTGGACGTTACAAAAAAAAAAAAAAAGCCTGATGATTATTTTCATTGTCAATTAATCTGGTGATTATCTTATCCATTCATTGATAAATTATTGGTAGCGGCAGTCCTCCAATGCAGAAGGGTCAAATGAGGTTCTGAAAGCTCAAATGTCTGCAACACAAGGAGAAAACACCAGTGTTCATCGGGTTATGATTGGTGCCCCACAGCTGTGTATTGAACCATGATAACTAACTTCCTCATTAGCAGTAACAAAGAGACGTGGTGACACCTAACAAAGGATGACTGTGAATGAACTGATCATATATTGTGTCCCACCATAACCATGAATCAGCGTAATTATTATTAAGTATGGCCAACTTATAATCACAAAAGTAAGATTTACTTCAACCTGCTGCAAATTCATGGCCAAACACCACTGTGGGGCTGTCAAACAAACACAATCAGTGTTAATACACCTTCGAACTTTAAATTGCTTTCTTGAAACATCCTTTTTCCCAGTGAAACAGCCTTTTGTAGTGTCCTGTGGGATTCAGTTTCAGTCCTGTTGGTGGAATAACATTTTGATTAGAAAGCAGAGCCCGGGGCAGGCCGGATCATTTCCTTCCTCCCCTGCTCTCTTATATCTGCTCCCTTCGACCAGAGAAAAAAGAGATGGTATGGAGTCGGGGAATTAACCTGCCTCTCTGATAGTCTGCTCTGCTCCAGGATAACATTCTTGCAGCTAACAGCCTGCTGACCGTGTGACATTTTCACCAAATCAAACCTCGCAACTGACTTGAATGCTAAGTGAACTCCACGGCCGTGGACAACATTTTTATCTGTGTGTGTGTGTGTGTGTGTGTCTTCTCTTCTCTAACCTAAGGGCCACGAGGATCTGAAGTCCCCTCCACATCCTGCCTGACCCGATCGACCTCTTCTGATGGTCGCCTTGGCAACGGAAAGATGAGCCGGGAGGGTTGGAGGAGGGAGCTTGTCAATGATAAACACGTGAGGCCATCAATCAGGGAGTTGATAGCCAGGTATGGCTAATCCTCTGTATACAGAGGGGCTTGTCATTACAAATAAGTTTAAATGAGTTATGTAGTGTACATGTATCAACACGCCAAGGGCACGGCTCTGTCTCTCTGCTGATTTGATGTGCTGCTGAGAAGACTGACAAGTGGTGAAAGTGGAAAGAATATTTTACTCTTTTGAGTTAAGTTGGAAAAATATCCTGCGGCAATAAAGTGTACTCCGCTGCTGCGGAGATGAGCAGCATGTCTGATGGAGTGAAGGATGCAGCTTAAACAAAACCATGACCTCTACTGCATTACACTGTAAATGCATACATCCACATCTCATGTGTTAAGAAAGCTGAAGGTGAAACTACATTTACTGAAAGGATGTGTATACATGAGCTTTTTCGAATGTAAGGACACACAGTAAATATGCAGAACAAGTCCAAAAAGGAGGCAAAGACTGGAAGAGGTACTGTCTTTTCACATTTACTGGATTTGATTGGAATGCAGCCATGTTCACTGATCATTTAATGACATCAAATCTTTTGCAATCCTTTAAGATTTTCCATTCACATTGAAAATGATGTCATCCCTGAGCCTTTCTGCTTATACAAGGGCTTTCTCCAGCAATCCAGCATTTCCATAAAGTTAGAGATTCACATAAAACACACACACACAAAACAAAATGACTGGTCAAAGTCAAAGCACAGAGGTATCCAGACCCAACAAGACTGGATCCTATGTTTCCCATCATGCAATTTAGACCTTCCCTGCCTTCTAACTGTACACTTTTTTCAAGCTTCACCTCTTCAACTTTACAATGCAGGCTTTATGCTAAACATTTTAAATCTCAATTCCAACCCTGATGACATTATCAAGGTTATTATGCAGGCTTTGGAGTTTTCTTTCCAGAACCACAGAACAGATTATACAACTGTTCTCACAGGCTACGAAGTCATACTCCTCATGAACATAAGATGAACTCCGTGTGTAAGATCAGTGACGGTTATGAGATGCAAACCCCCCGATGAACTCCTGGTGAACCCTCTACAAAGATGCGTTTCTTTCTTGTGTGTACAAGGAGCTGCAATCCTTTCAAGTCTTTCTGAGAGTAGCTCAAAAAATCTAATTATTACTTTAATCTCTCCAGAATAAATAAGGTGGCGTAAAAAAGAGCCATTCAGAAACAAATCTTAAATATGTGTGTATGTGTACATCTGACTGCATGCTAGGCAGCAGCAGTTAATCTTTGTTACTAATGCATTATGTTTTTCTTCTTTCCTTACGTGGGAAAATACAAGAAGGAGAACGTGGTCATAGTGCAGTAATATTCCCAATTCTATTTTCATTTGCTTGTTAATTTTTTATGTTCTGCAGCCAAAGGTATAGGGCACAAAGGGTAGGTGGGCTCTATATCTGTGTTGCTAATTGGCCATAATTAAAGGTTTATGTTTTCTATATTAGAAACAGACAGGGAAGCGGGCACACTTTGCCTGTTTTTAATGAGATTACATGTAGGTCTGTTATTACGGAGAGTGCATTCCTTGTACGAGTGTATAAATAAATCTCTTTTATTTTAAATCCTTGTGAACCCACCAAACTAGATGAGAAAATAAGGTTAATAAATGATCACAGAAAGATAACAGGTTGTTTATTTGTCACAAGTAAAACAGATGTGATGTGAAAGATAAAAAAAGCGGAGTGACAGCACAGCTTCCAGCTGTGACACGTTTAGAAAACCTGTGCTTCATCACTTCAGACTGAATACACAGGAGACAGCCTGCCCACTTCTGCTCATTCTTTAATGCCTTTTCAGTGTGAAGAAGCTGACCCTCCATCTCCATGTTGGAGGACAGCAGGTAGGACACGAGGTCTTTCCCAGCAGATGAGGTGGAACACACTCAGAATGTAAAAAAGCCCTCAGAAAAAAAAGATCTTGTCACTTAATTCAATAAATGTTCGTTTGGTGGATCTGTATCAGTGTGTGCTGAGTCTCAGCTTGTGTGACTGCGTTATCAGATAGAGGGATGGAACTCACCAAACACTCGAGGAGCCTGGCTGGACGAGATATGACGATGAAGAGTTTTTTAACCAGCTCAATGACGAAAGTGACCTCCGAACTCTCTGAGCGCTCATATGCCTGATAGAGAGGGAGAGAAAGACAGAGAGACAAAGAGACAGGGTCAGTTAGAGATGTGCAGAGGTTGAACTGAGGCTTTACGTTCCTCTCCACCTCCACGTCTCACACGTCACAACTCACATCATGCAGCAGCTTCTCCAGGTTTTCCTGCAGCTCACAGAAGTAGACACTGGTGATGAGGCCCTCGCGGGATTTGGTCAGGCAGTCCCTGGCCAGCTCAGCTACCTGGTGGTGGATGAAGCTGAGGACCCCATCGGCCAGTGGCAGAACACTCTCTGGGGAGTAGTTCTGGATGAACTCTGCAAGCCTCTCCTCCATCTGAGCTGTGGCCTGATTGAGTACAAACCGGTGGTTAACAGTCTGTTACTGTCATCTTGTCAGGCCAGTGTTCAGTAATCAACTGTCCTAGACGACAAATCAAATCTCCAGAAAGGCAGCAATTTGATCACATTCCTTCCCTGAAATGGGACCTATTTCTTCCATCTGTATGGTCTGTTTAGCTTAAGTTGAAGCACGACAGGTGATGTTGTTGTATTTACAAATCCAGCAGTTATGGAACAAAATGATCATTTTTAGCTCAGTTCTTTGGTCTCCACCACCTCATGAGAGAATTATCTGTCTTTTAAGCTGCTAAATGCTCCACCATGCTCACCAGATAGTTGCTAACTTTGTCTGCTGAATAGGTAGTGTTCAATGAAAACAGCTGTCTGCTGTGGCGGAAAATGTCATAACTCGTGGGCATCACCACCTACCTCTAGATTTGGATGATATTTCTCTGTAGTTTGATCATTAAAAACACAATGTCACATTTTCATTTTATTCATTGTTATTATAAAACTATCGATTATAGCTGCTTTAAATGTCAGACAGGACAAAGAATACATAATGTGAAAAAGCAAGAGCTGTCAGTCTTTTTGGAAGAACAGGAAGTAGCCTAAATCACGTTGACAAGATCTGCTACAGATGGAGCCACTAGCTGTGAAAATGTTTTTAAAAAGGTGCAACATTATCAGATTTTAGGCTCCCTCTAAGTATCTATTTCAGATATGTAGCTGCTAATTATTCTCCTTATGATGATGGTGAAGATGCAACAATGTGAAGCCTTCATTTACAATCCTGGGAAGTGTGCAATAGTATGTGGGAAGACCTGTTAGCACTGCTTCTTCATGCATCACTGTGAACGAGCACAGGATGAAGTTGATGGTCTGTGTGCCTGCGTGTGTTTTTGTGAGTACAGGAAGGTGTTTGAGGAAACCTGCTTGCGAGTGACATACATTTGCATGCATAGACTTCCCTGTTCATATGACCAGTTAGTTCTCTCAGGCGCTGAGTCATGTACCCGTGTCTCAGTATTTAGTGCCAGCGGACAGGTTTAGGAGGTTAGGTTACAGTTTGGTTACATATTGGCCTGGAGCAACATGAGTGATCTAATTGATTTTGTGCCTCTCATCAATGAATCACAGGTCAGGTCGAGCATCTCAGTCAAGGCTATCCTCCAGGAGTTTCAAACACTGCAGAGTAAACAGCTTACCAAGAACAGTGAAACAGTCTCAGTAGCAGCCCTCTGACTAAAAGCTGCCTTTATGTTGGAGGTCAGAGGAGAATGGTAAGCCTCTTTCAAAGAAACAAGGGCTCAGAAATACAGAGATAACAGCTTAGTGCAACAGAGGTAAGCATGAGCTAATCTCTGAAAACACTTATTGGGGTGTGTTCAGGACTGCTTAAGGATGTTGGTTCATCCTCACAGCCTGTAGTTTGACCTTTGGGATGTTTATGTTTATTCTATATAAGAAGGGACGATGTGCATTATTTAACACGAACACTTTATGTTAATCATGCAAACATGTCAGATTCAGCCATACAGGTTAAGGTTAGGCCCTGAGGCAAGGTCGCAGGTAGTGTTTGCACCACATGATATGCTTCCTCTTCATCTTCAGGCCTGAATGCCATGTGGACCATTTCCAGGACTTAAATGAATCTAGGATTTCAGGCAAAAATGTGAAAAAGCAAAAAGGGCACCACTGGTAACTGTTGCCTGTGGACCAGTGCTGGTACATCTACTTTTTCCCCTACATCACATCTCTTGTCCCTATACATGGCTTCCTTTAATGCCAGTAATCTTTCTGTTATTTCACAGTCAGTGTGAGACAGGCAGGAAACATTTGGAGATGAAGGAAATAACATGTGATAAAGGTCCTCCAGCTGGGAGTCAAACTGTGGACATTGTAGTTACAAGGTATGCGAACTAACAATTAGGCTACTGGGGTGCTCCCTTTACTACTTATCTTCTGACTCATGTGGCATTGTGACCATGCTGGGGTGATATTCACTGAGGCCCTAATGACTGTGTTGCTCCTTGTTGAAGGAAATTTTTTCTGTGAATGACTGGCTGTTGTTCTCAGATCATATAGTGAATTTGTTTTCTTTTTCTGGAGGTTTATCCTTCAGGACATCAGTAAGACACACATGTATCCCAAGACCCCAGCGTCGCCTTGCTAGGCTGTGTTGTTTTGCAGGAGGTCATATCCCTCCAACTCTCCAAAAATGCAGGAGCCTTTCTGCTCTTCACCTTGCCCAAACATACCTCTGCCACGCTCCTTACATAAGCTTCTTGTAGTGGCTTACATCAGATCAAGTCCCCGATGTTAGTCTACAACCCCTGCTATGGTGAAACCTTTTCACTCGAGTAAGAACCATCACATCTACTGTTCGCCTGGAGTCCTCCTCTCAGTAAGATCCTCACAAACATGTGGCAGCACTGCTCTCTGTTCCCACAGTCATTTGCACTTGATCCAGACTGCAGAAACCTGCACATGTTCCAACAAACCCGCCTATTGACATAATTTTTTATTTGTCTGCCACGGATCAAACCCTTTGTGTTTAGTATCAGGGTTCAAGCAAAATAACCCAAAACCCATAACTGCATGTTCTCTGGTGTTTCACAGTAAGAGCAGTTGGGAAAATAGTGATGACCAATGTTCTAGAAGGACTCTGAGTTTGTTTACTAGTTGTCGTGGACACACGTTCACCCCCTGTCATGGTTGACGTATTGTCAGCTAGCCACCACAAATGTCTGAATCCTGAATGTAATGAGTGCAGTTTAAGAGGTAGCCACTGACTGCATGCCCATTGTTTGTGTGCGTACTTGATGTGTGTATGTAGGGTTGCAGAGTTTACACTTGTGTATTTGTTTGTGTGAGGCTGACCTTGGGGAATCGCTCCTTGTAGACATGGTTCATCATCACTATTTCATTGTCATAGCAGGATGGAGAGCGCCCCGGGCTGAAGGGAGACAAACACAGAGAGCAGGAGCGTAATACACAGCTCTGACGGAGGAAAACATAAAAGGCAGGAGTGAGGGGGGCAGCCTTGGAGACAGAGAGATGCTCTTCTGTATTTTTTCACTTCAATGAAGGAACAATTCACCGCTCCCCCACACGTCCTGTCTGTACATTATGCTAATTGACCAATCAGAAAATCAGTACGCTCAGTTCAGTTTCTCTAATGCATCTGGCATCCTCCTGCATGTCATGCCGCTCTCATTACAAGCATCAGATGTCAGAGTCACATGTACACTTTCCAACACACACATGCAGAAATAAAAGGCAAAGACAACTCAACATGTGGCAGAGAAGAAGCTCGAAAATGTAATACTATCAGCCCATAGCTGCTCATAGAGTGCTGAATGAGACATTCACAAAAGAGAAGTATGTTATGGAAGGATGTCTTGTGGGCAAAAACATTAGAATTTAGCTGATGTGATATGAATAGTGATAATGAGGCCTGCCAAGGTACACAATACAGGCATTCTATATACTGAAGCTGCAAGAGAGGCTATTATGTAGGGCAGCAAGTGTTGAGGAGCTTAATATGAAAACTGAATACTGATTAGTAGTGACGTGTTGTATGTAGTTGGGGCATGCTGCATCCAGAGGGGGGCTATAATAGGTGTGGTTGGAGGGAGTGTACACCAGAGACTTCTGCTAATAGACAAACTGCTGCACTCTGGAGAGGCTTGAAGCACTGGAGGGTGGACTGACACCGCTGTAACAGAAGTGGTGGTGAGCAGCTGAGTATGTTTACTCAAGTACTGTACTAAAATCTGAAGGTACTTGTATTTTACTTGAGTCCATTGTCTGCTACTTTTTACCTCTGAGGTCAATGCTGTAGCCTTTTTTATACACCACTGCAACTCTGACTGCAAAAAAAGCTGGGATGCTCCATAAAACATAATTAAAACAGTATGAGATGATTTTCTAACCTTTTTTTTTTGACAAATACTTCAAATTGAAAAAAGTACAAAGAGAATATATTTAATGTTGAACCTCAGGTGCAACTAAAGCCTGGGAAAGTTGTGGAATGCTCCAGAAACACCTGTTTGGAACATTCCACAGGTAAACAGGTTCATTGATAACAGGCGATAGTGTAATGATTGGATATGAAAGATCTGGGCCTTGTAGTTTTTAGCAAACATTCCTTTAACAGTATATATGTTGGGGACTATATTCAGCAGCGGATGCATACATATTTGATGCTCTTTTGATTTGCTGAAGCAGGAAAGTGTTTATGGGATTGATTGAAAATAATCTTCAGTGCCTGTTTTCATGATGGAACATGTCACCAAGTGCAACAGTGTGGCAAGAGTTTGTGGACAGCAGTGGAGGTTTATGGCACAGAGGAGTTAACTGGAGCAGATTTGGTTACACAGTCAATAAACCTATTCTTTAAACAGTAGTTAAAATTACCATAACATAAAAATGCTGCCTACATATCAATAATCATCCATTATCATAAAAGTACTTTTACTTTGAAATGGCATATTTCATAGTGTGGTGCTGGTGTATGAAAACTTCTTTTGTGACTTTTTATTGATATAATATATAAAATAATATTATATATATACATATATATATATATGAGGGGGAATCCAGAAAATGTTCATGACGGAGCACAAATGAGATGAGCAACATGAAGAAAAGAGTCTATACTATTTGTAAACTTAGTGTTTTATGTGGAGAAATATGTTTTTACTTTCAATTATTTCATTTGCATGATAAAGCAAAATGTCTCTTGTCTCATTAAATGGCAGAAAATGAAGCATTCAACAGCACTGACACACACAAAAAGGTGAATTATAAAAGATAAGCAACAAAGAGGCGTGTGCTCTCAATAAATGATTGAGAGCCCTCAGCATCTCTTCACGACACAATGAAGTTGCTCATGCACACTAATTAAGGCTTCCCTTTCATAATCTTAAAGGGCAGCTTGATGTCCTTTCACTGAAGCTCAACAAGCTCAATTTTGGTTACTTTCGTTTATTTCTCTTCACCAGATAAAATCAGTTACGAATAAGGCTTTGAGCAATGCTGGCACTTTTTTAAAAATGCATCACTAAAAATGTCAGTACTGTAGCCAGAAAACACCCTGATGGTTGAAACAATGAATCATGAATGTTTTGTTTTTGGAGGAAAGTGTCACAACATTATTTTTAACTGTGTGTAAATGCAAGATGTGCTAAGTCAGCGACTGGCAGCTACTTCCTGCTGCAAGAAGAAACCAGCATTTCAGTCCTAATACGGCTTCTGCTCTTACAGATGAATCGCAAGTAAACAACCTTAATGAAAGCAGCTGGGGGGGATGGGGCATCTTTAGCCCATGACCTGCCACGCTCTCACCTGAGGCTTCGAGAGCGAGGGCGGACGTGCGGTGAGCGTCGGCCCCCGTCATCGTCCGTGATACTCTCGGTGCTGCCAAAGTGCTTGGACAGGAAGTGCAACTCGTCCATGGTCGGCTGGAAGGGCAGCTGGTGCAGACGCTCCTGGGATGAGCTGGATGACTGGAGAGAAACATGAAAAAGAGGCAAGATGAAAATGTAAACTGCCCTTTGTTAGATCTTTTTTAAAAGCCTCCGTTGCAGCTTCACCGTCAACAGTCCAAAAATAGACATCCAATGATGGAGAAATCAAAAAACAACAAATGGCAAGAACAACCTTAATTGATGTGGTGACAACGAGAGAAGAGAAGAGAAGAGAAGAGAAGAGAAGAGAAGAGAAGAGAAGAGAAGAGAAGAGAAGAGAGCACAAGGTGTACTATGATGCGAGTGGGTGGAAAGAACTGAAACAAAGAAGCGACGAACTTAAAAGAACAAGGAAGGGAAAGAGAGAGGTGGAGAAATAAGAAAAATATCCAGAAGGACTTAGTGTAGGAGGGCAAAACAGAATAATGTGGACTGAAAACAAGAGCAAAAAGACTGCAGGGAACGAAAGAGTCATTCCACGTAAAAGTTGACTGCTGCTTTAAGTGTCTGCTGCCTCGGGGGGGTTAATGGCAGCGCTCTTCGGTTTTAAACAAAAGACTTTTCTTCAGCGCAGGAGGGAAAAACCAGCCTGGATCAATGTGAGGTTTTAATGAACACATCTCCCAATGGGACACCACGGTTGGTGTTGGTCACACAACGATTTCTGCTGTAGAAATCCATTAGAAACTCCATTCAGGTCTTAGGCACTTGCAAGCTGCAGAAAAGCACTGAAATGATGATGTGAACGTCCAGTCATCAGAATCAATTAAGAGGCTCCCTGGAGACACAGACAGCTCGCAGGCTGAGGAAAATGCCACTGGATATGACGGTTTTCACAATAGAACACTGTCTCATATCTGACCTGATCCTTTCATGCAGTCGCAGGGTGCATCTCGGTTCACTTAACTGCATCCAGCATTTCCTTCACTTGTGTCTTAGTCCCTTCTGCTGAAGACGTGACAGCAGGAGAAGATGCGAGGAGGCGTTTTTAGAGAAATGTGATGTCCTTTCTGTCTCATCTGGAGTCAGTTTTCTGATGAGCACCTGATCACCTGGCAGTCAGCTTCAACAGCTCTGTTGTCTCTTATGATGTCTTGACCTTTCCATTTGCACATAAAGTACTGTCCACATAATACTGTAAATACATTTACTATTTCAAGCACAGTTTTTTTTATATATATCTCCTCCCACACAGAAAAACAGACTTAAAACAATTCTCTGCATGCTTTCCCTTAAAAGAAATCAGTTTGAAGCATCCACACATGCATCTAAATTACTGAACGCACATGAGACATCAATTATTCATTATTTGTTATTATTATTTAATAGGTTATGGTGAGAAGGTCTCATGATTTGTAGAAATCGTTTGGGCCTCATAATTATGGCAAAGTGGAGCTATCATCAACACATCACATCAAGATGTAGTTTCTTGTGGGCACACAGAGATTTTCAGCATCACATGTGACTTAATGGAAATGGCACCAGTAGAAAATGTGTGTATTGTTGAACTCTCCTCCTCCTCCTGACTATAATTATTATCCTTGATACCGGTGAAAGAAGGAAGTGGAGCCTTTGTGATGAACAATGCAAGTTGTTTATGGTTCCTTTGATTATGAGAAGACAGATCAGCTGATTTGAACTAGTTGAGATAAATAAACTTTACACATCACCTGGGTTGTTGCTTCCTCCATCTTCTGTATTGTCTTACCTCCACCTTCTTTTGTTTACATTTCCAACTATTTCTGCACACACACACACACACACACACACACACACACACACACACACACACACACACACACCTCCTCCTTTCAACTGCTCTGTTCAGTATGCAAGGGTCCTGCTGTAACTAATCAAGCGAGTAATGGCCCATGTAAGAATCAGCAGAGCACTGAAACGTGACAGGGTGGAGGGGAGTGATGTAGGTGGAGAGGAGAATGGAGAGACTGAGAAACTATCTTCGACCTCATCAACCAGTGAAAAGAGAACAATCAGTCGCCCGCAGTGGATGTCGCTCCATATGTGCCGCTTTGAGGAGAAGCACGAGAAGCAGTCAATGAAAGAAATGATGTGTGAAAAAGCGGCAGAGACGCAGAGGAAGTGATTGTGTTCACGACGGCACAGAAATGTTCAGCGAGTGGATTATGAGTCAACACCTGCCTCCACCTGAGCGTCATACACATTAAGGTCCATTTCTCAAATGGACAATTTACCAAATGGGCCTCGGCAGTGTTCATTTTGCTGAGTCGTCTCCTGTGCTTCAAACATCTTTCGCTCAGCCAAAAGTGAACTTTGTCTCTCTGTTCGCTTCAAAGCACGTTTCGCTTCCACCAACTCTGGCTTTCATTTGTCTCTCCTGCCCCTGTTTATCATCTGTCTCTGCTTCTCTGGGGATTAAGTGATGGATAGAGAAATAGTTACTGGAACAGTTTGCGACTGCGAGGCAGAAATACAGATTGGTTACATTTCATTGCCATTATCCCTGCTCCACACTTTCCATCAGCTGCACATAAATCAGGTCGATCATATCTTAGCAACTGATTAGTTATTTTTAGTTCTGCTTTACATGTGATGCATGTCCTTCTGCACTAAAAGGCACTGAAATAATCGGGTGAGACTCGCAGCAGCAACTATAAAGTCAAAGGACACAGGGGCCTGTGTGTGTGTGTGTGTTTGTGCATGCATGATGTTTAGCTGCAAGCGTGGCGTGTAATCATTTCAATGCAAGTAGAACATGCAACTTTAGAACATGAATTTATAAGCAGACCAGCACGCACCGATTTTATGCGTGAAAATAAATGCAAATTAATTCCAAGTGGGATACATATTCATGCAAAGGGTACAGAACCCACCTCACCAATTTAGCATTGGATGGAAAGTCTAAAATACTTTTTTGTGTGCTGATTTCATGACTTGTGCAGCTAAATTAGAAGAAAAGAGGAGAAAAATTCGATTCCACGCTAGTGTCAATGTCTTTTCTCCTGTTTGTCTGCTAAAACTGGAAATCAAAGACAGACCAGATCCTTTTTAGTTGTTCCACTATTGAGAGGGCAGACATGAAGGGATTTCTCTGTGACAACAACATTACCATCAGCAGAGACTTCAGGGACATTTCAGGAGACTGCTGCTGCACTGTGCTGTGGTGTCCTGTTTGATAGCCACAGGTTTTGTGTTACAAGGACACACTTAGTCAGCTCTGCCCTACATTTGGGAAAGTATAAGATGCAGTAGCTGCTGCAGAGACAATACCCGATAGATGAAGCAGAGTTCTGACTACTGTTGTCGTGTCTGTGGTACAGACCAGTGGGTCCCAAATGGTGCGCCGTGAGGCAAATTCAGGTGTTGTGACAACCATACATTATTACAGCAATATACAACTTGTGGTAAAACATAATCCTTGTCTCTGGAGTTTGTGTCAGCACAGGAGGAGGAATCATCTGCTGAATGTGCATAATTTCCCAGTAGGAGTTCCTTCAGGAGCTGCTGGTCTCAGCAGAGCTTTGTGGGGGTCTGCAGTAAAACCCAGAGCAGAGTTCTCTTTCTTTTTGTGGTTGTGAACTGGATTGGGCTGAATTGAAACAGACACTTTAGCAAGCGGATGATCTCTGGGACAGTGGGACCAACGTTCACACACATACACGCACACACAGAGTTGTTCATTCATAATTTATGGGGACATTACAAAGACTTATTCATTTCCTGGAGAGTTACCCTAACCATTAAACAAAACCACTACTTGCCTAACTCTAACCTTAGCCCAAGTCGTCATCCTAAAATTTAATGATTTACATTGTGGGGACCCGCATTTTGTCCCCATAAGGAAGTAGGGATGCATCGATCCACTTTTTTCACCTCCGATACCAATACCGATATCTGAGGTTTAGTAATCGGCCGATACCGATCTGATACCGATACAGAAAAACAGCACGCTCAATGCGTGAGACTTGAGAGCTTTGTGGTTGTGTCGTAACTTGACGTTTTACCACCACCCCTCGGAACATTTACTGCGCAGGTATTGCAAGCAGCCGTCGAGTTTGTAGGCTGAGATAGAGTGAAAAAGTTCCAGATTTTTTCACTCGCGCTCTATTTTGAAAACAATGCGGTCCACATCATGTGCGCTTCAGCACTGCATGTTGCTTGTGCATGATGCCCCTCACAGCACCTATAGCATAGCGTTAGACTGAATAGATCAGCCCCTATGTATCGGGCCCAATGTCACCGATACCCGGTCTAGAATTTTCATCAATATCGGGACTGATACCAATACCAATATCAGATCGGTGCATCCCTATAAGGAAGATGACTCCCCACAATGTGACAGTGCAAACAGATTTTTGTCTCCACCACGTTTTTGTTGAGCCACTGTTACGTGCAGTAGCCTGCTTTCTCTCTCTCTCTCTCGCTCTCTCTCTGTGTCAGGTTTTGTCTCCCTCCTCCTCTCTCTGCTGCGCACCTGAGTGCAATCGGCACTCAGGTTGAGAGAGGAGGAGGGGATAAGAGGGACAGGGAGTGTAGAGATGGGGGCGGCACATGGCACAGACACCTGCACAGGTGGTGAGGGGTTTTCTTTTGTTCCCTTCTGTTTTTCCTTTCTCCAAGCAGGGTTCGTCTCCCCCATGCTCGTTTAGGTGCTGGGGTTTTGTTGTTTTAATTTGTTGTGTTAGTTTGGGCTGGAGATTGCCGGTAGTTACGTTATTCGTTTCTCGGTTTATTTCAGGTTTAGGTTGGCGTTAGGTAGGTTAGGGGAGAGATGCTGGGAGCAGCGGCCCACTGCGTGGCTGGCCCAGCGTCTTCCCTCCTTTTATTCTTTTTGGCCGGGGTCTCCAGCCCCTTTTGTTTCTCTTTAGGTTGTTTGTGTGTTTGAGTAATATTTTGGGTTAAAGAAACAATAAAGCTCGTGGGGAAACTAATACTCCTGGTGTGCCGTCCTCTTTTGTATGTTGCTGCTTCTTACCCTATTGAGCCATTATTCTTTTTATCGTTCGTGTGGAGGCCGTAACACCACCAACGAAGCAACTTATGGCTAACCTACTCCACCACGAGCTACAGCAGCCTCATGTTGATGTTGGAGGCCTTTTTGGCAAAGAGTGGCAAATAAACTGCACTTATTTCAACCTTAGCAGGACAAAGTGCTTCACAATTTGCCTCTCATTAGGCCTCTCACACACACGCAGTCACATAGCAATGGTGGTGGAGCTGCATATCGGCAAATAGGCTGGAAATTTGTCAGTCAAATCATCACTGGGGATGTACCAGGGGATGTATCTCAAATGCAGAATTGGTTTCAGCCTCGATGCTCAAGTGGCTCAGGTATCAGAACTTGACTGATTTCACATTAAATACAGTTAAGTTAAATGATTCAGGTATCAGTTACATTCATTTAGTCACAGACTCAATTTTAAGTGCCACAGCGATCACTGGCTTGATTATATGATTCCAATGAGTTCCACACAGTGAGCTGCTCAGATTTTAATTTTGGTAAAATGGAACAATGGTGTCAGGTTCAGGATGGTTAAGGAAATCAGACGTTTGAAGTATTTCCAAAATGCTTCAAATGAGTGTGAAATGAAACAGTTTCATAGCTGAGCTCTGAGTGTGTGTGGCTGTCTTCCTCCTCTAAAAGCTCACCGTTGAACTGGGAGTATTGGTGCCATATCCTGAGGAAGGCAGAGAAGCCAAGGACCATCTACGACCATCAGCCCTGAGGAAAACACATAGAGGTGGAAAAGGGAGAACATATGTTAGAACAAAGAACGATAGAAACTGTTACCTCTTTCACTTTCAACAGCCAGAACTCAAATATCAGATTCTATTTTAGTCCCTCCAAACAACACAATTGGCGGTTAAACAAAAACAATCCCACCACCTTCACTTCCTTTCACTCTATCCAATAACACTTTGGCTCCTTTTGTTCCTCTCTTCCCTCAGGCCTTCTCCAGCCCTCCCCGAGTCTGACACTTCCTCTGAGTGAGCGATGAGGGATGCAAGTTTGGGCAGAATCCCGGCACCTCGCCTCATTCATCTGGGCCTGCTGTCACGCCTCAGTCACACTGACTCTCGGTGGGAGCAGTGTAGGACAAAGACAGGGCAGTGGCATGCAGTTTTATTTTGCATGTTCGTGTGTGAGGGAGTGTGTGTGCGAGTCCCCTGTGTGTGTGTGTGTGTGTGTGTAAAAATAATCCTATCAGCGATTTCCCTCAACTGCTTCGCACTGCTCTTGTAATGTTGCATGTGTGACTTTTTGTGTGAATAAAGGAGGGACGCCAACCTGCGAGAGGAGGCGAAGGAGAAGTGGGCAGGTCCGCTCGGCGAGAAGTTGCGCGGGCTGTCCAACGGACTGCTTCCTGTTAAAGTACATATGGACAGAGCGTGACAGAAAACACAGGCTGTGGGTTATTGGCAGGATAGTATACCTTAATTCATTTTAAATTTCAGATTTCATCAAGATTTCATTCCTGTTTCATTCAGTCAACCTCACTTTAAAGGTAATATTGCATTTTATTGGCCGACATCAAGAATATGAAATCAAATTTTGTTCTTTGTGCATTCAGTCAACAGAGACGGTGAAAATGGTGTTATAACAAAAGCAACTCCATGTATATTCACTGTGACACCTACTTCCAAGACACCTAGAGCAATATCTTATCTGGTGCTAATTCTGTTCATGAAAAGTGTGACTAACCATGTTCGTTTGATGCCTTCACCAAAACACGAGGATGATAAGAAGGTAAGCTCTGACTGCGACAAATGGCTATTTCGCTTGCAGTTTGATGGTCAGTATTTCTCATTGTTGTGCACCTTGAAAAGTTGCATGCCAGAATGCATATTGCATTACTATGACAACTGGCACCTGGCTCCTCTTATGTCATCAGTTGCTGCATATTTCAGTTTACAGTGATCATGACATTTGTCGCCCGCTTTTTCAGTTTTTATGTTTATATTCTGTTTTTCAATTAGGTGAAACGTTATTGAATGGTGAATAAAAATGCAAAGGAAAAATAATCTTGAGGCATTTAAATGCTCAGAGGGTGGGAATCACTGCTTTAGTGGTTTGAATTGTCAGGTTGTACTGACACACCATAGAGTACACATCACATCACTGTGGCGAGGTGAGACTGTGGCTAACTGTTTTGTTTCTTTCTTTCCTTGTTAATTTTTTTTTTTTACACAAAATTTCAACACTGAGGGCCAAATGTATCAACCATTCATACACACAAAAAGTGTATTTACACCACTTTCCACGCAGGTTTTGACTGTATGAAAACCCACAGGCGGTGAGAATGTACACACCAGTACACATCTTTCACCCCACGCGTGCTGTATATGTAGTCTTTTGAGTCTGCCTAGTACGATGTTGCGAGTTGGTAATAAAGGCTAATAAGAGTGGAAATTTAGGTGACATTTTATTTAGAGCCTACATTACACTACATTGTGTTGGGAGATTAAAAAAGCTTCACTGTGATTACATGGTGGTGCCTGATTGGTTAACAAGTCTTAATTTCATTCTAATGTTGAGTAAATGTTTCTCAGCGTGCAATTATAAAGTAATTATAATGCTAATGAAATAATTACACACATGATCTTTATATAAAAATGCTGATTATTATGTGACTGGGGAGTAAGAGTAACTTACACCTTCAGGTGTGACCAGTTAACTAGTCCTTAAAATGCCACTGTATGGCTCATAAACTATCGCTGTAACTTCTTTTTTAAACACCTCCTCCAGGGTCTGCGGCTCAGAACTAACAGTATTCAGTACTTCAGTTACTCTGCCGTTCCACTTGTTTCATTTTTTTGGTCAGGCCAGAGTTTAGGCTTCCAAACATGATGACATTTTCTTCTCTCAATTTGATAAACCATATTTCAAGTTTACAGTCAGTACATAGAGCTTCTTCTCCTTCTTCAGCTGTTTCTTAGATGCTTCCACCATTTCTCCTCAAAACTAAGCTGAATTCTGGCTCTTTATGAGCACACCAGGCAGCTGGGGCTTGTGCACGTGCACACAATTTCAAGATGATTGAAACCTGAGAACAGATGTACGTGGGGTTTTCTACATGTGACCAAAAGTTTGTGCACACAGATTTTCACACCTAAATATAAATAGTTTTATACATTTGACCCCAAGGTTTTATGTAAGTAAGTTTCACACAAATTTCATGTCCTAATGCATCCAAAAGCTGCAAATAGACACTGACCAATGTAATTTAGTTAACTCCCACTGAGACAAGCTAAATTCAGAAAATCCCACAATAGAAAGTGAAAGAAAGTATTGAAAACTGTGAGCTACAGGATATAACATGCAGCTTTTTGTGTAATTATTTTTACCCCTTAATCACTCATTTTCCGTCCATTCATTTTCATGTTGTCAGCTACAACAGCTATTTAGTTTTCTCCAATTTACAAAATTCTAAAAAAACTAATTATGAGCATAATATACAGTTAGTACTATAGGTTTTACATACTGACCTATGTGTCCAGGCAGTGGAGAGTGTGGCCGTGGCAGGGTGGGGGATGTACTGGTCAGGATGAGGCTTTTCCGGTTACTGGTTCTGCAACTAGAACATACATGAGAACAAAGAGCACATCAATATTTGTCTTCATTATATTTAAGGCTCCATCGATACCAGACTAATGATAGCAGGCATTCACACCACAGAGTGACCCTCAGGTTAATGAACACACTTTCTTTCTCTGTATGCTTACTTGTCACCTTGAGTAAACGTATAGCCTTCAGTATGTGTGGGTGTCAGTTTTTATCTCGAGTACAGTATGTTTTCTGTGTGTGTCTGTGTGTGTGTGTGTGTGTGTGTGTGTGTGTGTGTGTGTGTGCGTGTATGTGGCAGCACATAATGCAAGACTTTATTGACATCCGCCCATTCGCAGGGGAGAGTGACAAAGCAACAAAGATTTTTAATTTCCTCTAGGTCCAGCCCCATGACGGCTGCTGCCATGAAATATAATTGTAGGAGTGATGAGGCGATGGAGAGACATACGGAGAGGAAGGAAAGGAGAAGGGAGGACAGGTATAGACCATTGACTGGACTTATTGAACCATAAAGGCTTCACTCGCTGCTCCTGCTGCCACCGCTGGATGTGGCTTTGAATTTCACAAAGGAGTGTGTGCACACACACAGACGTGCAAGGGTTTTCATCTTACATAACAGCCCGTGAAGTGGGAAGTGGATTGTTCAGGTGTTATCTTCATGTGTGGATTGGGTTTGCTCGTAGGCCTTTTGTGCTTGTCTGCGTGCTTCACTGGAGTGCCTGTCAGACCAGATTTTGCAGAGCTGAACCACATCTGACAAACAAGACAAGTTTGCTCCATGTTGCATCAGCCAGCATGCTGCTCTACATCTGCGCAGGAAGTGATCATATACGCACACATAAAAATAAAAATCAGTCACACTGGATATTTGACGTATCTCCCTCAATCTATAATCTATATTGCAGTCTTGCAGTCCTCCCACATCCTCCCTACCAGCACCTCTTGCTGTTTTTGATGTGAGTAGTTCTTTCTAGCACTGTGAGACATCAAACCCTGGCAGGATTTTATCGGTGGCAGTGCGCCTCTGTGGGCGCCAGCTGAGGAAGAGCTTGTACTCAACCTTGCAGAACAGAGGAGGATCATATTGAAATATTTAAGGGAAATGCATTAGCTTTGGACGGAGGGCTGGAAGTGGCATAACGCTGTCCTGTGCTACAGCACTCAGAAGATGAGATCAGAGGAGAAGGGGGAAGGGTGGAGGGAGAAAAAAAGAACAAGACAAAAAAGTCAAGAGAGTGGAAGTGCATACATTATATTCCTCTGATGCACTTTGTGTGTCATGCTCCTCTTTTCGTCAAACCACAGTTATGCTCTTGAACCTGCCTGCAATCGTCTTTCCTTTCACTCGCTCTTTAACCTGCAGTTTCTCAAATCCACATTCTCGCTGCTGCTCTTCCTCAATCAACAGCTGAATCACTTGAACATACGTTAGTCAAGCTTGGCTCCAGAGCATATTCTTCGCTTTTGATTCATGATTCATCACATCTACAGCAGCCTGACTCCACCAGCGAACCGTCAAATGATTCACTTTTAGGTGGAGGGTCTAATGTTTCAAACCACGTATTACAGGGAAAGGGATTTAATCTGCCTCGTTTCTGTGACTTTTTCTTATTGCTCATCATTGTCAGTCACAAGACATCTCTTCACCATCTTTTGATAACTCGTCACTCATCTCTTTCTCCTTCATTTCTTCCGTCTTTGCTCTTTATGCTTCTTCATTCTCACTCTGCTTTCTCCTTCTTCAAAATGAATTCTCTCACTGATGAATAATTGAAATGTGGGAAGTCCAGAAAACTCACTCTTCCCCTCTAACTCCCCTTTTTAGGGTTGTAGAGTCGACCAAACTATTAAAGACAGTAACAGAATGAAAACCCACCAGGGTAAAGCAATCTAATCTTCCTATAAAGCCAGAAGACTCTTGCAGTCACTATGTTTTATAACATCCCTATCTTAAATTAATGCTGCAAAAGGGCATCTTGCCCAAAGCATTTGTACTGTAAAAAAAGGTTAAATAGGAGTGGTGCTCTGTACTCTTTAGTCCAGCAGCCAGCCACAAATTTATCACCAGTAAAGGTCACATTAGAGTCCTGCCAGTTCCTTCAAAAGCCATGAGATGCATCAACGATAGAAGCGGGAAGATGGAAGAGGAAGGCAGAGACATCCATCAGTGCTTCGAGATAATTTGGACTCAGCTTCTCTCAACCTGCCCTCAGTCAGTGATTTCCTAAGTTCAAAGAATGGCTTTGGGAAAACCCCAAAATCCAAGCAGAAATGTACATTTTAGACATGGGGCTTATTGTACTGAGACAACAGATACTGAATCCATCGACTCAACACAGAGCCTCGTGACTACATTGTAAATTAGTCCATTGGAGTTGATTTTGTTGGATGGCTTGATCAACAGATCTAAATTAAAAGTGTTATTGAACATGCATGAATTGATCTCTTCTTTGTCATTTGGGGGAAGTGTAAAAAGCTGTAAACACAACATTGACATACTATCTATCTTATAAAGTCGGTACGGCGAATGTGTTAGTTGCAGTTGCTTATTTACTGATTGAGCAACATTCTGATACTCTTGGAGGCCTGTTTTTGTTCTCCTGATGAATAGAAGTCTGGCATTCACTTTCCTTTTAGCAAAGTTTTGGTCTCCACCAGCTCCTGAGGGAAAATCTGTCTTTAGCTGCCAAATGCTAGTTGCTAATTTTGTCTACTGTTTGGTGTTGAGCAGGTAGCTTCCACTGGATTTAACAGAGCTGATCTAAAACATAAAAGGGCTGAAAAACAAAAACAAAAAAATGAATTGAAAGACATTAAAATGCTCTTGAGAGCCGAGGGCAATGGCAGCTTGGTGATACTTCTCTGGGGGTTCATCACGTTCACTTTGCAGAGGCTTTTACCGTTTTATCTTTCAACTCCTCTAATGGGATACACTCCATTCTTTCAGTAGAAATTCCCTCATATGATATTTTGATGATGGTGATGGAGAATGCTGTTGAGCACATTGGTTCAACATCTCCCATAAATGCTCAGTTAAGGTTAAGAAACGGGCATGTTCAGCATGTCTATACATGTCACTGAGCTAAACAGTATTGACCGTATTGTCATGGAGACACATAACAAATGCAGTGCATCTGCATTTGTTATGTGTCTCCATGCTTTAAGCCAGGTTTTTCCTTTACCTTCACCAACGAGGTTTTATTTTCTGTTTGGTTGCTTGGTTTGTTTGTTAGCAGAATTTCAGAAAAACTACTGACCACATTTTTATGAAATTTGATGGAAGGGTGAAGCGTGGGCCAAGGAAGAACCCATTACATGTTGGAGCAGATCCAAATCACAAGGTGAAAACATTAATTATTTTTCACTTTAGTTAACATTTTGAGTTAGGGTATTTGGCCATAGCAGAATAAATACCATATATCTTTAAATCTAAGAGGTAGTAAAGTTCAGTAGTGACAAAACAGCCAGAAATAAAATGACTCACTCTCATATCACAATCCTCATTGACGGGTACCAGCAATCCTCTTGGGTCACCTACAGTCATTATGGAGCACTTGGGGACAGTGGTTTCATGAGTTTTCTCAAACTAAGATGTGTTTGTGGAAATCTAAATAAACACATACCATGCAACTAATTATCCAATTATCTTTCTCACATCCAAATGTGAATTGTATGCAATAAACTCCACGAGAGATATTAAGAAATAATATTGACCGTGACATTTGTGCTCTGACTGTCGACCTTGGTGATGCTTTATGCTCTCTGAGTGCCCTTCTATTTGGTAAATGTAAACAGTAAAATAATATAGACATAGAAAAAATGTGCCTACACATATAGAGCAAAGGGATGCTCTTCAACTCATCAGAAAAGCAGGACAGCATAGAGGCAGGATTTAAGGAGGAGTTCATATTAGCCTGTCTTGTCCTGCCCTGTTCCCTGTCTTGCCCTGAAATTGTGGCCACATAATTAGCCGTCACAGTGGCGGCAGTCAGTGAAGGTTACAGGACAGGAGCTATAGGTGGCTGTAAGGGATTATTACTTACATGCTATAGATTCACTTGACTGAGGAAGCAAAGAAGATAAGGGAGGAGGGAATGTGTTAGCAGTGATGTGTGTATATGTGTGTGCCTTTGTGTGTGAATGTAACTTTAAATCACTCTGTCACGGTTATGGTCATGTAGCCGTGGCTCATCCTGCCTCAATCTGGCTAAGTACGTGTGTGTGTGTGTGTGCGTGTGTGTGTGTGTGTGTGTGTGTGTGTGTGTGCGTGCGTGCGTGTGTGTGTTTAAGATAGAAACAGTACACTGCACGTCGCCATCTTGAATCATAAATCTGAAGTCATTCTCTAGTTTTGAGATCAAAAGTAGACACACACTTAGTTTACAGCCAAACAATCCTGCACTATGTCATCTCCACCTCCATCTGACGGATATTTGGATTCATTCAGTCATCCACATGCGCATAAATTAATTTTGAATACAAAGATGAAGCTTTACTGAAAACGAGGCACTTTCCTTTCAAATATTCAAACTCATTCACATCCAATTAGGTTCATCAAGAAACAAATTCAGTCTATGTATAATGAATTGACCGAGACGAAGAAAGATGAAGAGGAGTGAGGAGAGGAGAGGAATGTACAATGTTACCATAGAAACAGATTTAGTCACACTTGAAAAGAAGCAAACGGTGACATCTCTGACTCTTTTTTCTGCTTTCAGCCAGAAACAGACAAGTTCTGTTAAACAAATAAATTCATGAAGGTAAGCATCAGACTGGTCTAAAAAAACCTGCTCTCACCCAGCAGCGAACCACATCACAGTGTGAATCAGTGTCTGATAATACAACTGAGCCAAACAGTGTTTGTGTGTTTTTTTGTGAATGCCAGTCATATAATCCATCATAATCCATTGTGTAATCCATCATGCAGGCTCAATCTGTGTGTGACAGAGGACTAGTGGTGAGGCGCGTGCTGCTGTCAGTCAGACAGAGTATGATTCATTGGGGTCAGTGGTGCATGCTGCTATTGTGTGGGCCTCTGTTGACGGACAACAGAGCAGATGAGAAAGCTGTGACTAGGAAACAAACTTTTATTGTGTGTGAGAGAGAAACACAGTGCGTATGTGTGAGTCTGTCAAAAGGTGCAAAGCAAGTCAGAGTTTTTCTGTTTGTTTTGCTGCAGGATGCAGAAGGTCTCCAGAAACAACCTCTATAATGACAAATAGTGACAGGGGAGAGAAAGAGTGAACATAAATATTCAACAAGTCGACGCTTTGACTTTTCAAACGTTTAACCAAAACCACAATCTTTACCTTTTTCCTTACAGCTGCTCTAATCATTATTAACATCAAACATGGATCAAATGACTATGTATAAGGTGCAAAGTGATGCATGTAGAGATGAAGCAGATAAGATAATTATCACAGACTCTGCAGCTCCCCTCAGCTTTGCGCAGTGTTTTAGTGCCTTTCAGTTGATTGTTTTGGATTTGCTGGTGTAACATTGTTAATAATGCTTCCACTTGCCGTTGTACCAGTGGTGCATATATTTGTGTTTTGGTCTACTGCTGTCATAAAATAAATGTGTGGTTGCCTTGACGGGAATGACACACCTTATGTTTTATAACACTGTGCAGATTATTCGAAGTGAGTGTTCATTTTTGTTTATAATTTTATCTTTATATGCATGTAACATTAATGTACTACAAACAACGGCAGGTAAGCTCTGTTGCCAGCTACGTTAGCCAAATACTACGCTATGTGTATGTGTGTGGTAACATGAGGGTTTCTATGTTTCTGCTATCATCACTGCTGAAGATACATGTTCCAGAGCAGCTCAGTGACAACATTGTTTGTCTATTACCAGAACAGATGAACTTTACCGGAAACCCTGGCCTGTGGTGTCTTTACATTACAAGATCACACCTGTTACACTGCTGTTCATCCACTCTGCTAAATCCACCATACACTTCCTGCTTCCTGCTGGAGCATTTAGCAGCTAAAGAGATGGTATCTCCCTCAGGGGTTGGTAGGGACTAAAGCTCCACAGAGCTAAGACAGTAAATATTGTACTTAGATTCATCAGGTGGCCAGAATCAGGACAAATGAATGATAATGCTAGCTGTGTAAAGAAGTAAATGTTTGCTGACACATTAGCAACAACACAAGAATAACACTTGGTTATATAATACTTCAGTGTTGTGTTTATAGCTTGTATTGCATGCCTGAAGCGACCAAAGAAAATAATCAATTCATACCACTTTAACTAAGTGTTAAAGTGTTTCAGTAGCCTAAATGCACGGGACATGAACCCGAGTACTTGGCAAACCAAATTAGTGGCATACAGATGTGACAAGTTTGCATGGTGACACAGCAATGTAGAGAGGATAGTACAAACAGACAATGTCTAAGGTGACAACAGAGAAACAGAAAGAGCTAAATCCACAAACATGGAGACAAAGATGTGACAGCCATCAACCCCTGCTGCTGTCTCCCTGCTTCCAATAATGAAACCCAGGGCTGCCATTGGCTAAAACGGTCCGGTCAGCCCGCTGTGGGGTGGGTCAGAGGTTAAATCTGTGGTAATGACTCGTGCAGAAGCTTTGACGAGCAATTATCCCCCTTCAGGCCTCCGGCTGGCACTGGGCCATTCGTCTCTCACACACACATGCACACACTCATGGAAAAACACAAATGCATAGTGTAGGTCCCTCAGCACAGCCCCAAAACTGTCCCAAACTGTCTACGCTCATAAAAAAAAGGGGGAATACAAACAACATTCATTCATTACGTCATTAAAACTACACATTTCATGCATCCCTGGTGCTAATACACTCGTTCAATTGTAAGTTACGAGCCGGGATGGAACAAGTGCATAAAGTAGCTGTCCAGTAATAATAAAAGGCTACGGCTGGTTAATTAGTACAATGCTGTTGGGTACAATAGTAGTGTATCTATCAAGGTAATTACTGTGAACTGCCAACACAGCAACACTGCCACAACAAAGATGGGTCAAGACGCAGGAGCAGGTAAAGTTGCAAACAAGCCAACAGTTTAACAAGATATAATATTTGAGATAAAACTGAAAGACAGCACATTTCAGATGCTGGTGATAATCCCTCATTGCACAGGAAAATTTTACAACCCCTCAACTACAGCAAGTTTGCCTTTGATTTCTTTTGTTTAAAACCTGTCTGACGGTCTGAATGTTCATGTTTCTTGACTGTCTTACATCTTTTTAGCAATGTCACCATGCGCCCAGATGTCGGCAATAAACTTGATAAGTACAAGAGACAACTGTGCCTCTGTAAAACTGTGATGTAATTAACCGAAAATATCCTAGAAAACTAACACATTTTCATGGAAAAATACCAAAGAACAGAATTTTCATTTCCACCAGTTGTGACCTCAAAATAGAACTTGTGTCAGCTGGTGTTCACAGGTGGCCAAGAAACCTTCTCCACCAAGAGAAAGTGAAGCATAATGCATAACGGTCTTTAAGAAGATGCTTTTTAACCTTAATGCTAATGTCAGCATGCTAACGCAACACAAACATGCTGCAGGAATAATGTTTACCATGTACACCATTATAGTTAAGTTGAATTTTATATATTTGTTCACACAATGACACCTGGGCAAGTGGACACTGAAGGTGAGAATAATCACTGCCTTCTGCTCTGAGCTTTGACCGCTAACTTAATAAAAACATTGAAGAATGAAGGGAGCTGCACCATGAATTAAAGTGGGAATTAAGATGACAAATGTAAACCTTTATCCTCATTTTTAAATAGTGCTTATACATATTGATATTTGATCTCATTATGTTTCTTTGGCCATTCGTAATTGTATCCTAAATAACCTCTCATGAGGAGGCTGTCCTCTCTGCTCCACTCATCTCCTCCAATGAAGCTCTGTCCACAAATAAAAAGGCTGGTTTATATTATGACCAGACGGCTGAACACTTTTATTACAAAAGATGATCACAGATAAGAACATGACAGCGTCAACCATGAGCCATTTAGACAGAGCAGCTCCACATTGCACAAAATCAATTAAGGAATGAGTTTTCAGGATGAAGCACAGACACTGACGCCCTGACAGCACATCATGAGAGGATGTTCAGCTGTCTGGTGCAGGATGTTATGGACGCGGGTGTCAACATGTGTGTTCCTCTGTGTGTTGTGTGCCGCTGGCCTATTACTGATTATCCATTTGTATGCACATATGAGCCTGTTACAGGTGTGAGCGAGCGTTTGTGCATGCTTAATGTGTTTTATCTTGCAGATTATTAACTCTGCGTGTGTGTGTGTCTGTGTGTGTGTGTCTGTGTCAGTCAGTAGTGTCATCTTCTGCTCCAAGTGCTGACTCACAGGGCACAGAGGACACTAGACCTTCCTGATGTTACACCATCGATTCATCCAGGCTGACTTCCTGTCAGGTGATATCTCTCTCTCTCTCTCTCTTCCCTCAGGACCTCTTAAAGGTGAGTGCATGTTTACAACTGTGGGAAATGGGATGAAAATGGACGGATAAAATGCTACCCCTTTAAAAAAGCTTTCTGGACAAACAGGCTGGTCCCTGCGAGTGCATCCTATTACGCAACATCCGCTGTTCTTACTGGCAGTGTCCAAGACATCCACCAGGATCTAGATGGATCCCAAACTCTGGAAAGTGGCCAAATCAAGCCATGTGGGCAGATTAATCAAGCGTGAGGCATTCGGATGGAGATTGAGGGGATGACTGAGTGATGCTGGCAGGCAGCAGATGAAAGCAAACAGGTGACGTAAATAAAGAAAAGAGTACGGGAGAAAAGATAAAGGATGGGATGAGACTAGGAGGAGAAAGTACCGTTTGGTGTTAGGGGTTGCTGCAGGGGTTAGTCACATGGCTTTCTTGTTGCTATCCAATGTAGTACAGAGAGACATAAATAGAGGCTTTTGCTGTTATTCCCCATGCAAAAGAGGCTAAGCAAGGAGGGAAAAAAATGATGACAAAGCCGACCAAAAAAGTAACAACTACAGCTTCACAGTCCAGAAGAGAAAACATGTAGTTAAAAAAGGAGGCAGTAAAAGGAGGTCACAGAGAAAAGATGAAATGCTGAGTCACTTCAGCATCTTAGAAAAATAGAAATAATTTCAGCAATTCATACTGTGACTACGGGGCAATTCTAAGCTTACAATATTACTCGGCGCTGCTTCAATAAATAAAGAAAGGTAGTGTGTTTTGTTGTGACTCCAGTAACTCAGTGATTATGTAGTGAGCTGGTCAGGAAGCTTGTTGTATGATTGAATAAAGCATTGGCTGGCAGACAAGGCAGCTGACTAAATTACAAACCAATTGGGTGGATGATAAACATTCTGGCTGACAGTCAGATTGTGGGTGTTTCTGTCTGAACTGGTGCCTAACTATCTCACCTGACTAGAAGACTTTATAGTGGAGTGACTAATAAATAACAGCACGGTCAAGGCCTGGAGCTGCTGTCAGAACCTTCTCAAAGAGGAGAGCAGCTTCAATCGACAGCCCTGTTGCCTGCTCCCCCTGAACATTTTGGCTTGGATTGGTAATTTGAAAACCTCTATTTTACTTTTATTTGCACATGTGCAGCCATCATTGTGCAAACTGGGCTTTTTCACCTGGAGGTGAGAAGCCTTGCTTAGCATAATGGCAGGGTGAAACAGCTGCATGGCTCTGTTTAAAGTTCAAAAATACACCTGCCAAAGCAAACATGTTGTGCCTCGTTTGTTAACATATGTGCATAAGCAGAAATGTGTGGTGGAACTGTTTCTCCACAAACAACAGCAGAGCACAATGAACTACAGTGAGGGTTGTCCTTCTCTCTGTATGCAGATTAAACTAATGAGATACTTTGTGTCATTACTGAGATCTGGAGGTGCTCCTCCTCTTCCTCCTCCTCCTCCTCCTCCTCCTCCACCTCCTCCTCAAATCAGAGACTCTTTACAAATATTTTCTAACAGACAACAGAGGTAAAGTCCAGAGAAGCTTCCTGGTTATAATTAAAGGTGATGTGACTTGCATTCAATAACATGATATCCAAAGAGTCAGTGGTTTGAAACACGCCACAGTCGGGACGCAGCACATAAATAGAACACAGCAGGACACAGCAAACATCCAGACATCTATTTTAGTCACATCACTTCTCTCCAGTCGAAGGTGTTGTCAGATGTCCTCTAAAGGTGTGAAAGTGTATCCTCGGGCAGAGTGATGCAGCAGGAAGCTGTGGTGGTGCAAAGACCTATCTGCATCTTTCTGCATGTGTCACTATCGCTCCCTCGTCTGCTGGTTTCCTGCCTGCATCAGTCTGTCCGCCCTGTCTGTCTTTGTGGACGTCTCAGCTCTCTGCAGTTACTGTGTGTGGAGACCTGCGAGGTGATCTGAATCTCCACGATCATGACACTTCACTTTATTTGAAGCAAATGATCCGTGGCCATCACCTCAAAGATTAAAGCACTTCCTCCAATGAGCAGCACTCATTTGCATGAGTGGAGAGTCTCACAGCATGTCTAATAGACATTAAAAATGATTTAATCTGATTATGGCTGATGCATATGGATTCACAACCAAGCAAGGCCACAGCTTCTATCTCTTAGAAGAGAGTTTGAATGGAGTCTGACGCTTAACTCAATGTAACGTCTGGTGTAATACTATGGGGCTTTAAATTATGACACTAATGGTTTTAAGCAGGCTTAAAGGAAAAGCTAAATGATTCAACTGTAACTGGGCAGCTGCGACATTTTGTGACCAGATGATTATTTACTGTGTGGTTTGCATTACGTACATTCTTTGATTCATAACTCTGTGATAACACAATAGTGACACTCTGCATTTTTGACAACATTATACAATGTGATACAAGTGATTTGCTGAGAAACAAGTGTGGAGCGGTAACACCATTGTTTTCCTCATGTCTACAGTTTTGCACTGCAATTTCTCCCCAGTAACTCGTTTGTTTGATCTATAAAATGTCAGAAAACAGTGAAAAATGCCAAAATCACAATTTTGCAATGCCTCAGTCATGAGAGTGCTTGCTTTTGTCGAAAGATATTCTGTTTATTACCATAGAGGACTAGGAAAACTAGCAACAGGGCTTGAAAAGCTAGAACCAGTACATTTCTAATTACACACTTCTGCTGAAATTAATTTGATTTCTGTTCAACCACATTCTGAAGGTGAAGCTAAATGCTTTGTTAAATCATCCATGAGTCAAATACAACACTGGTACAAAAGGAAAAAATCTTTCTTTTTGATAAAAAGGTCATAACTGAAGAGTTTTTAATAAAAATCTATGAAGGGGTAAGGCATAGAGTGGCTGTAAGAAAAAAAATAGAAGACGGCAATGTGCAAAAATTTAACATTGACCTGAACTGACACAAACATTAATAATAGAATATTGGCAGACTCATATTGTAGCTGCAGCTTCTACAGAACAATGCAGGCTGCAGCTTTAGATGCACATTAACATTCATGTTGGTGCAGTACTTACACAGCCTGACATATCAATGATTACTCAAAAACAACAACCACAACAACCTCAACTTAACGTCCATTTAGTGGCTTTTTCAACTGTATCTCACACTTCTTCACTAGATGTAATTTGCTCAGTAAACTGTAAGAAAATTGATCTCCATCCAGTCACTGCTGTTTCAAAGGTCAAGAATTAATTTTACTGCTCAAGTATTCAGACTACTTGCAGGAACAGAACGTGTCGAGGGCTCCTCTCGAACTCCTCTTAATCACACCTTTCAATAATTCTGCATGTTAGGATGTTCAAAATGTTCAAATAAGCAGTGACTGCATAAATCCTTCATGCTCACATTAGCAGTACAGGATGACATTGAGCTACATCATCTCATCAGATTTGTAGTTTGACAGTGTCTGTATAAATGAAATAAGATGACTTCATAATTATTAATTATTATTTCATACACCTAAATGCACAGCCTGCACATCAGATGAGATGAGAGAATGAAATTTCATTCACTTGCAGTTGGTGTTGCCAGGCTGTCCTCCAGCTCGCGGCTATATAAGACATGTTGTGTTATCATGTCACTGCAATATCAAAGATAAACCACCAACAGTCTGTGTGTTTTGGTTAAGGCCAGCCTGAACACCAGCCAGTAACAGATGGTGCTGTCATGGTACAAACAACATGAGTGGAGCACAGAGAGGAATTTCATTTTCTATACTATCTTTCACTTCATTAAAAGAGACCAGCCAAGCAACGCAGCAGCTCAAACATCATATGTCAGCGAACACCTGGTCGGGACAGAAGATAAGCATGTTGGTGTTTTTAGCCGCATGTATGAAAAATGTGCAGCCAAAATTGTCTGAGAAAGCACCATCATGCAGTTACCTCTAAAAGTCACAACACCGCCGATTACGTGCTTCGTTGTAACTGATTTGTTGATGCCGAAGTAGATGACTGCGGTACCTACTTACAAGCTATCAGGCCCGTCATCATAATGTATGCTGCACTGAAGCTTAACATAACCTGAATTAGCTGTGACAAAGATGACAGCAACCTCAACAGATGGTAGATATGTATGAAATGAAACCACTGTAGCGAGGTGAGAGGTGTTTTTGTCTAACCATTACATATTCATTGGAGTGCAATTATAATCTGTTACGCCACGAGTCGAGGAACGAGAGCTTACAGGCTAAATACATCAAACAGCAACCAGTGTTTTACTTAGCTTAACTGAACTACAGCTTTATCTTTGCCTCGTGTGCTTAGAGCGGGCTCTCTTTTCCAATGATGTCCTGCTAACAAAACATTAAAAAATACAATATGGGTAAAAATTGCCATACATAGAAAAATGTAATTGTATATATTGTTGATTGCCTTGTCATTATCTGTATACATTGTATGTTGTTTAGATTTTTGCTTTGGATTTAACTTATTGTTCAGTCCTTTGTTTTGTTTTGTTTTTTTGTCTTTTTGTCGTTGTTGAGCGGTGTGTCCTTTTTGCCATACAAGTACATTGAGGACAGTGTCTCAACCTCAGTCAAATTCCTTGTATGTGCACACATACTTGGCCAATAAATCAAATTCTGACTGAACAACAAAACTTAAGTACAACCACTTGTGTGGTGCAAAGTATTTCAGAGCCAGTTTCCCTGTCTCAGTACTGAGTCTTGGGAGCAGTACAAACTTGATTTAAAGTTAAGAAGACAAGAGATGCTCAGGTTTGCCAAGAAGAGGTTTATAGATGAACAGAATGCAGTGCTGTTCTCTTCTGACCATGGATGACGAGCAGCCCGCTTCCTCATACAGTAAACATGGGTGTGCTCTAAAAGCATCCCCAGTTATGAACCTAAAGGCAGAATGATAGACTGCATTGAGAGGTTTAACAGGGGAGGCAGGAGAATGCATATGGATTACATCATCATAGTCCATAATGGGTAAAAGGTTGACACACACACACACACACACACACACACACACACACACACACACACAAAGGGACACTCACTGATGTGAAAAATCAACATTAGCAATGTGTATGAATTGTGGGATGAGATGCCCTGTGTGCTGTTTGTGAGTGGGATCGTTTGCATCACGCACACTATAACAATATGTGTGAGTGGGATAATACTGTATGCACAGTGTGTGAGTGGGATAAACATGCATTCTCATGTTCTCGCAAGACAAACATTAAATCCTCCTTCACTCTGTCCTCCAGCTTTCGTCCCTTCCTGCTTCTCCAGCTCCCTTTTGTAATCTCAAAGAGCTAAAATGAAAAAAAAAAAACAAAGGCGTTCACCTTCATGTGGGAAGAACAAGTGAGAGGGAAGGAAGTAGACGAACAGACTGAGAGTGTATCGTCATGGGCTCGGTTAACCCCGGTGGGCTACTCTTAAATGTAGGCTGAGACACTACCTCAGGCTCAGCCTTTCATCCCACCCCACTCTCCTCTTCCAGTAGCTCTGCTGCTTTCTCTGTCTCGTGCCTTAAGTTCTCTCTCTTACTCACTCATTTCTCTGTCTTCCTGTAGCTCAATCTGTTTGGGAGTGGGCGCAAAGCATTAACTCTCTTAATTACCACAGCCAGCCAAGGAAACACAACATGCACAAGTGAAACAATATGCAGACACACACAATACTGAGCAGCAGAGAGAGTGAGCATGAAAGAAAGAGAGAGAGAGAGAGAGAGAGAGAGAGAGAGCTTGATAATTAAGAGTCTCTGTCTAAACAAATAACGGGGGATTTTTTTCAAAAGACAGCTAAAAAACGTATCTCTTCACTTTAGCATTTAACTAAATAGCTTTTGGTTCCTGATACTGGTCTGAAACTTTTGTGCTTTGCCTCGTGCTTATGTACTGCTGCACTTCTTTTAAAATGTTGTATTTTACTTGAATTCATGCATATTATGTAATCTATTCTTATCGATATTTTATATTTTTTTGCTGTGATTTGATGCTTTTTCCTTATTTCTATTTTCAACCTTATTCTACTCCATTTTTACCTAGATTTTAATACTTTATTGTGTGGTTTTAAGCATTGTCTCATTTTTATTTTCATCCTTATTATCATTATCATGTGGGTTTTATTCTCCATCTTTTTTTCATTCTTTTTTTTTATTTGTTTTTATGTCCATTTTGTCTTTTCTATGCAAAGCACTCACTTGATGCATGTGATTTCTTTCTTGTAAAGTAGTTTGAGCTGCAATTCCTGTATGAAAGGTGCTATACAAATGAATTATTATTACTGTTATTAATACACTCAGTTGTTAGTTATTAGGTGCACCATGCTAAAACTGATGCAGTCCCATGCAACAGTCCTGCAGTAAATCCGACTTCCATGTTCAGTTTTTGTTGAGAGAGGTCCACATCATTTATATCAGAGGGCAGTAATAGTACTATAAGGGTAGTAATAACAGAAACACCTCTCTGTAAAAATGCAGTACAATTCAACAGCACCACAATCTATAACCTAAAAGACAAACATAAAGTAAATCTACACTCTGTTCTCACATTGTAACCTTCAGGACCATAAACTTCTGTTTATCAAGATCTGATTAACCAGATGGTCAATGCTAACTATCAGTATGTGATACTCAATACTCACATTATGGTCACTACCAAGCTTCATATTATGCTCTATTGTTTGGTTCTTTGTGTTGTAAATCACACTTTTTACAGTAATATTTGTTGTCTTTTGGACGGCGCTCTGTGGGCCTCTGCACAACACAGATGCAGACAGGAAATTTGCATGACGGCAACCCAAACAAACATGGACGAGAGTCAGCGTGACTCAGAACATTCTGAACGTGAGAAGGACCAGGCAAGACAAAACAAGGAGCGCATGCCTAAAAGAGGGTCTACTTCTGTCGCATGGATGTGGTTTGAGTCTGACACAGACCAGAAAGCCTGCAGAACGTAATAAGAAATAGGCCTTTCCTTTCCTTTGTGGACATTTTATATAAACAGTTACACGCTATATTGTGATATGTATCATTTTCTGGATCTGAAATGACCTGCAGTACATCAGGATATGAGATTTTGGTCATATCACACAACCAAGACCAATAAACACATACAACTCAACACCAACACAGACTCAGGCAGTGCTCATCGTGCCAACTGCTTATGCTGACAATCAATTGATCTATCGGCCAAACATCTGCTGCTTTTAGCAACTCAAATGTGAGAAATCTAGTTGCAGCCCCACCACTGACAATGTTATAACCTCTACACACAAGCACAGTATAATATTATGTCGCACTGTCAACACACACTCATGAACAATTTAACAAAGGTAGAACAGACACATGGAAAGAGCAACAACATACAGACTGTAAACATGCTGTGGCCACAGCAAACACACATGTACAGGCTCAAAAGCAAACACACCCTTAAACAAATATACTCATGCAGACACACACACACACGCACACACACACACACACATACACACTGCATGATGGCTGACAGTCAGAGTGAGGGAGGCTTTATTCTTGTTCACATACAGAATATCCTGCTGTTCATTCCCTGTGGGAGCAATGGTGAAGAGTCAGACTAATTCCCCTGTGATCAGATGAGATGAAGACTGCTAAAATGAAGCACTACATGAGGGACTAGGAGAGGAGAGGAGAGGAGAGGAGAGGAAGGGTCAATGAGGACAAGAGCGGGAATGAGTAGAGTCACAGAGAAGAATTTAGGAAAACAGACAGAAGGAAAACGTGAGCAAGGAGAGGAAAAGATGGGACAGGAAATATAGGCAAGAGGAAAAAGTGGATAAGACAGAAAGAGGTGAGGAGGATGGGAGAGGAAGAGCGAGGACTTGTGCCAAGCAGACAGCACTGCCCACTGTTGGCTCTCTGCTGCACAAGCACTCCCTGGACGCTGGCAATAATGCCTTCACTTCATAATGCTATCTCTGGCACACAGGCTACTGGCCAAGCACACACATACCTTCCAGTGTGTGTGTGTGTGTGTGTGTGTGTGTGTGTGATAGAGGAAGACATCACCAGCCATAACGTAAACCAGACTAAATCCTCGTGCACATGTGCACCACTACAATAAAGCACAACAAGGATATAAATAAATAGTCTATGGCTGTGATCTGTCAGAACACACACACACACACACACACACACACACACACACACACACACACATGCATGCACACACACACACACACACACACACACACACACACACAAGCACGTTTAAACCTCAG
The DNA here is from genome assembly GCA_037975065.1 of Chaetodon trifasciatus. NCBI lineage: Eukaryota > Metazoa > Chordata > Actinopteri > Chaetodontiformes > Chaetodontidae > Chaetodon > Chaetodon trifasciatus. The sequence goes on from JBBMOE010000076.1 coordinate 716,448, forward strand.
TGTACTTTAAAGCCCTGGAGGCATCTACTTATCAGATGTAACAACATGCTGTATGCATAAAATCACATTACATATACACACATGCACGTAAAGACGTCAAATACACACACACAAGCACATACACCATATTGCTGGAGCTAAATGGAGACAGGGAGACAACTGTGACACAGCATGATAGCTGGCAGGGACATCGGAAACATCATGGAAAAACACAACAACCTCCTCCCATGAATCAACACACACTAACAACAGCAGGACACCACACTGGTCAAAAAGACAGCACAGAGACAGATTGTTGCCATTTACCTTTTTGTGCGTCGAAACATGTTGCTAGCAGCAGAGGCTGTGTTGGCAGATGAACATGAGAGCAGCTGAGCCTCCACACACACACACACACACACACACACACACAAATAAACACACACACACAGAGGCAGTCAAGAGGCAGCAATTACGCTCCACGCCGGCATGTCAGCCTCCTCTGGCCAGTTAAACACACAGACGCACACTCACCAATGTCTCGCCGTGACTCTGTGCACGTGAGAGTGTGTGCAAGAGTGTACGCGAGAGAGAGATTAAATGATTAGAAAGAATTGGAAATGTCAGCCATGTCACAGACGGAGGAAACAAGAGAGTTAAAGACAGAGCGAGGGGAAGAGGAAAGAGATGAAGAGAGGGGAGCAGGCTGCCGAGCATCCCTCTCAGAAGGAGAGAGGATTGTGGGGCTGCTCTCAAGGGTATCGTGCCAAGCCAGGCAGTGTAGAGCGACAGAGCGGGGGGGGGGACAGAGAGAGAGACAGAGAGAGAGACAGAGAGGGGAAGGGGGGAGCAGGTATATACAGTATGAATGAGAGAGAAACAGCATGTGGGAGAAAAGAAAGAGAGCGAAAAGCCAATCAGAGACATGAGGGAGCAGTGAAGTGAAGACTAATGTGAATGACAGGACAGAGGAAAGGAGAGACAGGGGGGCGCATTGAGAGTTGGTTTTCACACGTGAGAGTGTGTTATTCTGTGCATGTTACGACTGGTTCATGAGCACCATTACACTTGTTATTAAAAGACGTTAAGGATGATGATAAAGTCTAAACCTACTGCTAAGAAGCCTCATATGGCCTCTGTGCCACTGTGGATGTCCATTGTTGTCCAAAAGCTATTACTGGATAAGGCTGGCTATATTCTCTGTTTTTCTTATTGTCAACAAATCTCACGAAAAGACCAAAACCAATCGTGCATTAGTCTGTCTCTCAATGCTTTCTGGCTTCCTCAAGCTGTGAACTCATTGGCTCATTGATGTAAATCTTCACTATTCAGTTAAAAAAAGGCTAAATAATTTCCTTTTGGATTCGTTTTGAGCAAACGTCACAGGAGTAAATAGTGGGTTTTTTTGGGACTATTTTCAGGGGGATTTGGTGATCTAGTGGGAATTTACAGCAGCAGGATGGTGTCCGTGGGATTAACTCAAAATAATCCACAACGCCCTTGTTCATTGTGGTGAAGCAACATGTCACCCAGCGCAACCGTGCGACTGGTTTATGTGTTTTTTATTTTTTTTATTTTTAAACAATGTAGGCACAGAGTGATAAGCTATGTCAGCCTTAAGCTGCACAGACAATATTTAGTTAGCAGGATAAATGTGCTTTTGGTTTTAGTCTTTTCATGGGATTTGTTGACAATAATAAAATATAAAATATCATATCTATCCCTTAAAAACACACCAATAAACAACACTGTTGCAATGGGTGACATGTTCCTTCATTACCATGAGCACGAGCACTGTAGTTCATTTTGAGTTGACACAGTTGACACTGCTCTTTTGTTGTAAATACTCAGCAGAAATGCACTATTTATTCCTGTTTAGAGAAAACTACTGATCCTTTTTAAAATGAAACTATATGTTTGTGATGCGTTTTACATCATCTGTAGGAACAAATACGCCTGGAGAGCCACAGACAGGGCAGGAAGTATCGACAGATGGACCAACACACAATTGGTTTTTGGATTTTATTGACAATAAAGAAAAATGTACAATTAGATCAGCCTCATCCTTGAAAATGCTTACAGAGACGCACACAGATGCTATTTTTCTAAGTAAAATGCCATATTGGATGAGCCACAGCGTCGTCTATTTGTCCTAGATATCACAGGAGCTGCTCTGCAATGCGCGGCCAACAGAGATGTCATTTCTGTGTGTGTGTGTGTGTGTGTGTGCATGTGTGTGTCCCTCCTTCCCTTAGAAACAAATCCACCAAATGTTAAAGCTGACGTGGGGTGACAGTTGCACAGTAGTGCTGAGGGGAGTAATTCAATAATGGATGCTGTCTCTAATGTGGGAGTCTGGATGGATAAAATATACATGGGAGAGAAGAGACGGGGGGAGGAGGAGGAGGAGGAGGGGTGGCTGATATCACTGAAACACAGTGGGGGGTCACAGACAGGAATGGGCTGCATGATATCATATAAAAGACACAGTGTGTGTATTTTTGTGCATAATGTGATGTTTTTTATCTGTCTTTCAGGCTTTTCTGAAGCACATTTAAGCTCTCAGGATTTTAGTATTTGGTAGCCTTGTTGTCCTTCATGTCGCTTTATTCTCATTCTGCTATAAACACACAGCATTACGCCCATCGTATAAAACTCCAGCTCCACCCACAGGAGGATGTGTGTAGAAAAATCCAGCGTGGTGAGGGAGGGGGTGGGAGCTGCGAGAGCTGACCATGAGCCTCCAGCTCCAGCGTCTCCTTCATGTCATGCTGTGACATCTGCCACCTCACCACACGGGTCAGAGGTCAGGGACGAAACACACCCAATGACAGCAGTCAGGGACACACATGCATGCGGCATGCTAGATCACCGACACACACAGAAGCATGTGGCAAAACCGAGCGAGGCAGTAAATTATAATTACAAAAGGATACGCATACATATTAAATAACCCCTCGCCTTTATAAGCTCGCACCATCACACTACGACTAGCAGATAGCACCTTTGCAGAGCGGAAACGCATACAGAATATTAAACAGACCACCACACAAACAAATAAAAAAATGAAGTCGAATAAATACAGGGAACTAAAGCCATGCTTCACATTAACAACATCCCGAACTGCCAGTACTGTCAGTCCAACCATCACCGTTTACACAATAAAAAGACATTTCCTTGATTCACATTCTGCTCACACTGAACAAAAGTGGGCAAGCAGAAAGCAGAGTTTAAAAAATAAAAAATAAAAGTTTGGCTCTGGACTACAGCAGTTTCAGAGAAATTTCAAGGATTTCAACACTCGAAATGATGACGGCAAAGTGGAAGCATTTTGTGGAAAATTACACCCCCCTTCATGTTCAAAGGCATTTTCAGACAGCGCTTTGAGCTGACATAAGACACTTTTCCAAATTCTGCATGATTTGTGAAGAGCTTTTACCAGCGGCACAGCAGCCAGCCACGGCTTTCCAAATCCAACTTTAAGAGCAAAAAAGCAAATTCACACTTCATCCCAGTCAAAGAGTGGATATTGTCAAGAAGTGAACGGTAATTAAGATGTGGCAAAAGAAACGCCGCCAGAAACAAACGCTCCGATGTCATGTCAGCCTGTGTGTGAAAAGGAAAAATTATTTTTCAGTCGTATTTTTATGGTGGAATCAGAGGGACGGTGAGGTTGGAGTAAGAGTGACAAACACTGTGAGCAGGAGACAGAAAGTTTCATTTCAGCACCAAGGACAGAGATGCATCAGGTGCATCAAAAGACATTATCAGTTTGTGCTCCCTCGCAGCTTCCTGCCATAATTGTTTTTACATGCCTGCACCACAAATTAAGATCATTTAATCAGTTTTGTCAAACCTCTCAGGATCATTCAATCTCACTCGCTGCTAAATGGCACAGAAACGACTCCAGAGGGTTCAGTCACTAAATGTATTATCTCCAAGGAGGAGCTCACTGCACCTCTCTCTGTCTGTGAAGCTGCATTACAATGTTTAACGTCAGGCTTTAACACTGACAGTCTGAAGGAATTTCCCTCAATCATTTCATTCAAGAGCACCATGAGGGCTGAGATGAGACATTTTCACACCATGGAAAAATTCTCAGCGAATTCATGGACATTAAAAATAATATGAATACATAAGGAACATGAATATTGGTGCAAATTGCAGAAATTGGGAGCTACAGGTTTTAAAGTACCTTAATTGCCTCTATGAGCCCTCCATGGGCCACAGCCACTGCTGCTGCTGCAACTGCTTACTGTGTTGATTAAATGTCAAATCAGGAATCAAACAACAGTAACTACCTTCCCGCTGTTTTTAATAATGGAGGCATGCACCCTTTTTCCCTCTGTGCAGTTTAAACCTCTGATTTTGGGCTGTGTATTCTATATAACTCATTACTCAAAGGTCCACATCTGATTATGGTTTGGAACGACTGGTGATTACAAAATAACATTTAATCAATTAATTGATGTCTCATCTCTTGTGATTGGCAGACGAGGCTCAGACAGTTAGTCCATATTTATTTCTGACGCTTACATTTTCTTACAACTACATTTACACTAGTTGTAGAAGTTGTACTTGTATCTGCAATTTAGGAGCTGATAGATTCTCCAGAGTAACATAAATGCGTGAACTCAGCAGCGAGAACACACAACTCTCCAGCAGTCGCAATACAACAGCTGGCTAACAACAGTAACGCCAAGTGACACGTGTAGTGAGTCTCTGTGAGTAATTGTTTCTGTAAACCTGGTGAACTATGAATTACGCACCTTTTGGCTCACTGTCAGGGGTTGGCAAGTTAATCAACCATCACTCTCAGGACAGAGTGGACGTCAGTAATGTTATATGACGATACGGGCTGAGTTCTGACTGAGTGGCTATTTGGTCCGGATGTGGACCAAGCCCCAGACTTAAAGAAGCCCTGGTATATTGCTTTCTAACCAGATTGATCTGTGCACATTTTTCTATGTATGTGTATGTATGTTGGACCTTCCTACAGTTATGTCTCTGGTCTGTTTCTTGTGCTGCTGTAACGCTATATTTCCCTCTAGGGGAAATCTTCACCACCCACCTGTTTGCAGGCTGAACAATAAATTCAAAACAGTAAGTCAATGGAAGACATGAGCAGAAACTCCAATGATGGTCAAAATGTCTCAGGCAAAAGTGTCCAGAGGAGCATAAAGTGTGAATTTGGCACTGAAAAGACATGTGATTATTGTATTATACACTTTAACGTGAACCCGTCCTTTAATAAAGCATAAACACATGTCAGTCATTCACTATCTGCACTTCACATCTCAAGTGTGGTCACATCATGTACTGCTCTACTCTGCCCTCTCCACCTCCCCGCCTTCCCAGAACCACGCAGGGCATTGAGGTCACAACACAGCTCTCCTGCTGCTGAACTTTCATTGCACAGCTCATTGGTGCAACAGATTGGGCCGACAGAGACACTCTGAGAGTGAAAGGTCTCCCGCAAAGCTGGAACATGCTGCAGCCTGAAGACAAGGCTTATACTGAAAAATACCATCCTTTAACAAAGCTGGAAAGATTCCAAGGCCTAAGGTGGCTCAACGTCCTCCTGGATCCATACTCTTCATGTATGTTTAAATCTGTAAGTGTGTCATCTGTCCACACTGTCATTTTACTATTGGTTGTTCTATTCTGGCCATACAACATCTATGTACTGTATGTCTGCAAACTTGGAGACGGATCTGTCCTCTGTTGCTCTTCCTGAGGTTTCTTTTCATTTTTTCTCTCATTACAGAACATTTGGGGGAAGTTTTTTTCCAATCTAAAAGAGGCTGTCATATGTTATATAAATTGTAAAGCCCCTTGAGGAAAATTTGCAATAAATAAAACTGACTTGATTTGAATAAAAATGTTATGCTTCCTGGTTTGTGTATATCTTTCAGCTTAGAGAGCAGTCTGATTTGCATAATGTCAACCAATAAAACAAGGTGCAAAATTAATTCTATATTAAGTAAGAGCAGACTGAATTGCCTCGTATATGCAACCCTGATTCCAGAAAAGTTGGGGCGCTGTATAAAAATAAAGACAGAATACAATCATTTTCAAACAAACTGTGTTTACTGACAACAGTTTTACGAAGTGTTCCTGAGTCCATGTAGTAATCTCCTTTATCCAATCATGTGTTCACAAAGTGGTGAACCTCGCTCCATTCTTGCTTGTGAACGACTGAGCCTTTCCAGGATGCCCCTTTCATACCCAATCATGATACTATCACCTGTTACCAATCAACCTGTTTACCTGTGGAATGATCCAAACAGGTGTTTTTGGAGCATTCCACAACTTTCCCAGCCTTTAGCTGCTCCTGTCCCAGCGTGTTGAACATGTGTTCAGAATAAGCAGAGATTTACAAAAATCAATGTAGTTGATGAGGAAAACATGACATATATTATCTTTGTACTGTTTTCAGTTGCTTTATGTGTGAAAAAGGATTAGCAAATTATCCCTTTCTGTGTGTGT
>JBBMOE010000076.1:723315-787957 GCA_037975065.1 Chaetodon trifasciatus
TATATATATATATATATATATACACACACACACACGTTTTCTGCAGCGTTTCCCAACTTTTTTGGAATCAGGGTTGTAAAATTTCCCACTGATGTTGTCTCACTTCTTCAGAGAATTAATCAACTTCCCACTCTTCCTGTCTGGAAAACTACACAACAGCATTTCTGTAATTCCCGGAGCAGTGGAAACTCAAAGATGAAGAGAACAAAAAGTCAAATAAATAGCGTACCCTCACACATCCAACACAACAAACAAACTCACCTGCATTTTGGAGAAGGGTGCACACATAAAGCTGATGCAGAATCTCAACAACATGCATTCATCCTGAAATACATGCAGACAAACAGAAATGTGCATGAGTGTGAACTTACCTGCTACTTTTTCGGGGCAGAGGTAGATCCTTCTGGGGAGGAAAAGAGAGCAGACAGATCAGACTGATTACATGAACTTTACACATCATGCAATGTGTTCATAGTTGTGTGTAATGTGCTGTAAGTGTGCTGATAAAATAGGAATTAGCATAATCATAACTGTAATCTCATTATAAATACTGCAAACAGCAATTCAGTTAAAGACTGAAACAGATCAAACTAATAATACTGAATTTCTGATAGGTTACTTAAGGAAGAGGATGTAATTTCATGAAAAGCCTTTCATTTTACTCAACTCAAAATTTTGACTTCCTAAATAATTGCTGCCTGACCATCAAACCTTGACAGACCGATTTGAAAATGACTCAAAAGTATTTTGGAGCACATTCGTTCTGCTGACTCTTAAAACCATGAAGACACATATTTTCATCTCCATGTCACAGATAATGAACTTCTACAGTTAAACCTTAGCATCATCATTAGCACATAGCTAGCATCCCAACGACAAAGCAGAGCTGAGGAGAAACATTTCAGCGTTTGACCTTTTGCCTGTTCACTGGACTTTAGATTCCTGCCTGCTCCTTGGTGGATTTGTTTGCTTGTGTTGGACTGCGTGCTACACTTTCTCTGCCAGTCCCGTAAACCTCAGTTTATATTATTAAAGATCGCTGAACTGCACCAGATCGGCCTCTGTTGTCTGCATTTGAGTCCATCCCTTGTTCCTTTACAACAACTTGTAAATCACAGCGTCAAAATGCAACTGTTGAAGTGCAATCACACAAGACACTGCTGCATCAAATGCAGCCACCTCACCGCTGATACCTCCCAGAGAGGGCAGAACAAGGAAATCCTGATGGACACTGCGGTTTAGAAAATACATGTTTCAAACACTAACATCAAATATTTGCTAATAGAATGGTTTAAACAGAAGCGTATGAGATTAATCTGCAGACAGTTTTGTGATGTCTGTTGATGTTGAGCGTACGTTGAAAGCAGTTTGAAAACTGATCCATCCTAAGTGCTCAGAGGCTTCAGGAACCACCAGGCTGAGTGCAGCCAAAGTTAATTTAAAAAATGTCAGTGCTATATTTATGTTATATATATATATATTGGGACACAACAACAAGGGCCCTGATGTGATTAGGACCTACTGGGATGAATCTGCATGGTGCTTGTTGCCCATCTATTCCCAATTTGATCGTCAGGTTTGATCAGGTTACCATGAAATTCTATTGTCAGCCTGTGCGGCACTTCTTATCGAGCCATTTTCTACTGCCCAGCGGCTCCGCTAAAGAGATAGTTATCATGTCTTTCTTTCCACTCAGGGGAGGCTTAATGGCACACAGCAATGTCAAAGAAACGAGAGGAATCCAAGCGACAAATCGCACCAGGGTCAGAAGTTGACAAATCCAAACATGAGAGAAAAATAAGAGAGTGTAATTTGCTTTGTAGAGAAGAATTCCATCCTGTTAGCTGAGGGCAGTCCTGAAATGTCTCTCTCACACACACAGTCTCTTTGTCTTCGTATAAGTAAACAAGCATTACAAAACCCAAACAAAGTCGAGCTGATGAAACATGACTTGACAGCTGGAGCTCTCATCTCCAAACAATCTCACAACAAGCTTACTACCCAAACTCACCCGATTCACTCTCCAGCACTGTGAGACTCTTAATACTCACACTTCATAAAAAGCCAATAGGGAGCCGATGAGCGGCAGAAACCCTACTGGGCTGCAAAGACGCATTGTGATAAGTTAGAACCTGTTTTCCAAAGGCACACTGAAGAGATCATAATCATCCCTCTTGGGGATCGAACAAGTGCAGCAGGTGTGCAGTAATCACATAAATATAGAAGCAGCAAACTGTGCTATGCCTAAAACTGGAATATTAAAGGAATAGTTCTATATCTCAGGAAAACATGATTGGCTTTATTTTGGTGAGACTTAGCTGAGAAGATTGATACCACCCTCATGTCTTGTCATGTGTTACCTATGGAGGTCAAGCCGAGAGACAGTTAGCTTAGCTTAGCATAAAGACTGGAAGCAGGAGGAAACAGCAAGCCTGCCTCTCATTGTCCAATAGTCTGCTTACCGTTACCTCTAAAGCTTGCAAATTAACACGTATAACGTAACTACGCCTAAAACTAAAGACTATTTTCTTTACATTTATGCTTGTGGACTCAGTAAACAACAAGATGTGATGTGCTAATTAGTGGGCTTTAGAGCCGCTGTTACTGCAGACATATTTTTAGCTTTGAACAGAGCCAGGCTAGCTGTTTCCCTTTGTTTTCAGTGTCTATGCTGAGCTAAGCTAATCGTATTGTAGCATACATATGTGAGAGTGGTATTAATCTTCTCATCCGACTCCCTGAAAGATTTTTCCAAAAATGTCACATTAAAATACACCTGGGACTGGTGGACTGACATCACCCATCATAGTGACAGCCAATGAGTTACATCATGAAGAGGAAGTGAGCTCTGCCAGGGTGACTCAGAGAGAGGCCCCGCAGGTGTCTTGTGTGTGTGTGTGTGTGTGTGTGTGTGTGCTGGGGGTGACGGGGTGGCTAATGGATAAAAACCCCAACACCTGCTCCCTCTCCTCTGTCTCAGTCTGACAGACAGCTACTGTACGTGTTGTTGCCATGTTACAGGTCACTCCAGCATTTCTTACACTCGCCTCGGTTCACTTGAGCACAACAAGGTGTGAAAGTTCTCAGCAAAATCCACTTTGACATGCATGTGCTGCAAGATTTAAAGGCAAAGAAAATGAGCCTGGATGTGCATATAACAACATCAAGGACATTTTCAGTGAAATGTTTCTGCAGGACAAAGAGGTTTTAAAGACAGACACTGGCGATTACCTTTTTAAAGCATGAACCGCTGACATGAGCAACTTGTCAATGTAATCCAAGTAATACTGCCAGACCTCGAGGAACACGCTTTCTTTTCTAAGACTAAATGTGATGTTTTCAAGGGTGACACAGCTGTTCATTTCTAATAACACCCTGTTATAGGGAGAGGCTGCCATACAGTTTGTGTTGACACATAAAGCTATTTTACTTTTTTTAAAGATTGCTTTATATGTGTACTAATGTTCACTCCTGTAATTTTTGCCAGTGTTACAGACATCATGCTGGAAGGAAAAGACAGTGATGCACAAGCAGGTTCACTACAAAAAACGAGCCTTCCACTTTAATTCCAACTCTGAAACACAGTTATGCAGCTCCTATGGTGTGAAGTTTGTGCTTGCAGATGGGCATATCAAAGAAGAGTGGACAAGAGGTCTGTGCTCTCTGTGTGCCCTCCTGATCTGACTTCTGCTTAAATACCTTAAGTGCATTTGTTATTAAGATTGATCAGCCTCATGTGTTTTACGCCTCAGAGTGCAGCTACAATCCTAAAATTGTAGGATTTTAGGATTGTAGTCTAAATCATGCTTACATTTCTATTTTATCAATTATTTACATTCACACTTGTCTATTTTGGCTAAAGAGGCAGTGGACATTGTTGGCCATTTTAGAAAATCATCAAAGCTGATCCTGAACTGTGGACAAATGGTGAAGTTGGTGGGATTAGTAATGATAAATTCTGTCGTGTCAGAAAAGCACAAGATGTGACATGACAGAAACATACAAGTAATCATAGGCCTGAGCGATCATTAGATGTGACTGCTCACCATTAAAAACCATTTCCTGTCTTCACAGTTACACATAAGAATGTCTCAACGCATCCTATGGTAACCCTCATGCACACACAAACACACACACACACACACACACACACACACACACACACACACACACACACACAATACACATACAGTAAAACCACACAGTGCAAATATCACAATACATAAATATCTGTCTGTGGGAAAATAGGTGGGAAAAGTAGAAAGGTGTGATACTACCCCAACTCACGCTCTCTCAAACACACACACACACACACACACACACACACACACACACACACACACACACACACACACACACACACAAAACAGATTAAAATATGAGACAACTTTCCCTGTCTGACAAGTAAAGGAACAGTGTCACACAGTTATTTCCATGTTTTTCTCTTTTGGTTTTATATTTACTCAAGGACAAACCGAAGGCCAATTGGAGACCAAAGAAAAGAAAAATGTTAATATGCTGCAGCTCTGGGCAGAGTGCTGATGCTTCTGCTCTGTTTCTACTGCCAACACTGACAGCAGATTGGGAGGCAAATGTCACACAGAGCATTCTTCAGTTTTGTAGTTTCACTTAAAAGCTTTGAATTCACTGGACATTACACTGAGGTCGAAAATAACTTAATGTCTCATTGACTCACACTCTTGTCCTATATTACTTTCTTGTTTTACTGGATCTAGTTTCAAACTTTAACAAGTGCTATTTTTTCCTTACTTTGTCCATTTTTGTCTGTTTTGGGGATTAAGCTGGGCTCAAGCTTTTCTGCTTTATAGGCGTCTGGCATGATAATTCAAGCAGAGTTAAAGTAGTTCATATATTTGAAGCTACTCCCAAATATATTCTGGCCCAGATCTATTGCTTTGATGTACTCTTTGCTCTCCTGGTACAAAACTTACCCTTTCTGTATAATACTACCATCAGAAGGACGTGGTGAGGCAGAACAAAGCAGTGGGCACGACAGTGAGTGACAGGACTTGGCAAAGAGAGCTGGATCTTCTGCAGTGATCACACTCTTATCCCTTGTGCTTAGCATATTGGAAATGGGCACGCTGCCCAGAACAAAATATTGGACAAATTATGCTTGTGTGTGTGTGTGTGTGTGTGTGTGTGTGTGTGTGTGTAGACATGTATTACTCATGTTGTGGGGACATAATTCTGCTTACACAGTCACCATGTGGAGAATCACCTCACTTTTGGGGACACAATGCAACTCCCTGTCATGTAAATCATTACATTTTAGGGTGAAGACCTGGGTTAAGTCTCCAGGAAATGATTGTAAGTCATTGTAATGTCCTCTAAAGTGCTGGAAACATGACTGTGTGTGTGTACTCAATACTCCTACAACACAATGGGGTCAGACACATTGTATGACATGTGTTCGACTGTGTGTGTGAATGAGTGCACTAGCATATGGGTTAAGTTTAAGTACGCTACACACACACCTACAACCACTCGAGGTGGCGGGATCATCTTCACTTGAGATGAAAATGATTCATCTCGATGACACACACCTTCCTACGGTGGAATCTGAATGAAAATAAAACGGACTGGACCATGCCACTGATCCCAATCACTGTCGGTGATCTAGTCTCTCTATTCACTGTGTTTTTTATAAAGCTAAATGGGGCCTGTTGCAGCAAAGTGGTTGATTTAAATGTTTTATATGAGTACATTTAGCAATTAATAACCAGTGATGGACATGTACTGTAAACAGTTGTAAATGAATATTAAAACCAAAGCAAGGGGTTTCTCCCTCCCCCCACATTTCCTTCCCTGTCATCTATCAGATAAAAGCAAAAATGCCCAAATAAACTATAATCTTAAAAAAGAAAGCAAGGGAAGAAGTCAAATGTCATCCCTGGAAATGATCTGCCAGTTGGGTCATGTGTCAGTGCCAGAATGAGAGAGCTAAGAGTGAGGAGGAGGGAGGTGAGAAATGGGGAGACGTGGACTGAAAGACGGGTGGATGAAGGAGGTGATGAGGGTGGAGGAGGACCGAGTGGTGAAAAAGAGATGGTTGTTGCGGAAGTGAGGGAGAGAGGCAGAGAGAAGAGCAAGACTTCATGGCTTAAGGATGACAGCAGGACGGATCAATCAGGATAACCACTGACTGCAGGAGGCCATGAGAGAGACTGTCCGTCCAAGACAGCCAGAAAACTACATCGGTCTCCATTCAAGTGAAACAAGCTTTCTACTGATTATGACAGGAGCAAAGGAGGAAGTCACATGACAGTGTCAGAATTAGAGACTTTAAAACCAGAGATTTCCTATTTCCGAATCTTTTGGTTAAAATAAGCACTTAAAAGTCATGGAAGCATCTTGGTTTGGGTTAAACTGACTATTCTATCATGGATAGGGGAACTCTGTCGTCATGGTTACAGCAATGACCACATGGTTAAGATGACCTGACTTCCTCTTTTGCTCCCGCCATTAATTCCTACGGCCACTAGAGGGCTTTGTCGCTTGAACGTGAACACACTTGAGTGTCATTTGAGGCGTTGGCTGAAACAACTGATGCTGTCACTTTTTCTTCCTTTTGTTGTCAAATATAACCTGATTAAAAGGTACAGTATGTCTTCTCTGCCACGGGGTCTCTCAGTCAGAAAAAAAAAGAAAAAAAAAAGACAGTTTCATGATGTTGAAGTAGTGTGGGATGATGGGAGTTCATCGTTAAACAACAACCAACTGCCAATTAAATGAAATGATCACAAACAATAAATGGTAAAGTATTAAGTTTTATTCATGCTATGTTCAGTCAACTTCACCGACATCCTTCCTCACTCTCTGAAAAATCATCTGGTGTCTTCCTGTCGCCAACGGAGGCGACCAAACGTAATGCACTGTTACTGCAAATAAGCTATGGATTTCTCTCGAACATTGATGGAAAGATTTGGGATAATGTAAGTACACAACTCAACAAAATATATAACACAAGTCAAGTTGTTTTTAGATATTTTATTTGGTAAATGTTGAATATAGTGCAGTTAACATTAGAACTTTGTTAATTTTACCACAAATCTGAACTGAGGGCAAAGTTTCTGTCAGTTTGTGTTATGACAACAATGAAGTGGTGCAATTGAGAGGCTTGGCTGTTTTTATTGAATGAATTAATGAGAAAGTTTGGATTATTCTTATTCATGATAGCAACTGCTTACAGTGTTGAACAATCCCAATGACACTCAAATCGCTCTTGGTCTTGGTGTCCTCACTCATAAACAACCAATAACATCATCTGTATGAGATACAAACATGCCATACATGAACACACACACACTCCTCTCTCCCCCTCCCTCTGTCTCTCTGGTGTGAAAGTAGATCCAGGCAGTAAAGAGATCCACATAATGTAATACCCACTTAAATGGGGTCTAAGGCAGCCCACAGCTGCTGCCTGCCTCAAGTCTATGCTGACCCCACTCCTCCTCCTGGCCTCCAGGCCTTTCAGCCCGTCCCGCTGCTGGTGGTGGTTGGTCTTCCTCCCTGAGGGCACACAGGGCTGTTAGGCCACCATTAGTCCTGCTAATGGGCCTGACAACTGCGCCACATCCTCAGCATTTAGACCCTCTCTGTCTGAGATATGGATATCGACCACTTGAATGGAAATGGAGAGTAGGGGCAAGAGGCGGGAGTCAATTTGATATGGACATATAGGCATGAATGTTATGCACAAACACACACACAAGAAGCTCGGTGTAGCCATGGTACAGTCAACTCAATGGCTGGACCCAAAACATTAACGTGCACTCAGCATGTGACTCTAATCAAAAGTCTGACTCACCAGTGAGCTCCTTTTAAGGGAATGTGTCCTTTCATGTGTGTCTATGTGCAGGTGTGTGTGTGGTTCTGTATCACATTCAAACCTTTATGTTGACATCAAACTGTCTCTCCATTTCCACTGATGGTGTTCATATCCAGGTCTGAATTTCAGCTACAATTAACTTCTGAGAAAATATCCCAATCAACGACGACGACTGCTCAGCAGAGAGATGGAACGTCTTTACATTCACACACTCAGCTCTGCCAAACTTTCAGTTCAGCATGAGACGATTTCTGAGCTGGATTTCATGTTTTTTTTTCCATTTGACATTAACAAAACCATCTGAAAATCTTTACCTCTGTGATATATGAGATCTGTGCCTGATATGAGCAATATTGTATGTGTAAGAACTCAATTTATAGTAGAGCTGAAATAATTAGGTGTTACAGTTGTTTAATCAAACAAAAATGGGAAATATCCTCCAGCAAATTGTTGTGAATGAAGGCACCAGTGTGTAAGATTTAGGAGGATCTACTGGCAGAAATGGAATATAATGTTCATCACTATGTTTTCATTGGTGTAAAATCACCTGGAAATAAAAATTGTGTATTTGTTACCTTAAAATTAGCTCTTTATATCAACAGAGGGAGCCAGTCACTGAAAATGGACAACCCAAAACTGTCTCTAGAGGGCTTTCTGTGTTTTTAGCAGTAACCGTGACTTGGAAGAGGGGTTAAGTGTGTTCAGTAGGTTACAATTTGTAACCTCATTGTTAGATACCAATAAATCCTACATGCTGGATCGCTATCTATATCTGAAGTTTGGATTGTTGGCCAGACAAAACAAGACATTTGAAATCGTCACCTTTGGGCATGTTTCACAATTCTACATTTCAATGAATAGCAGCTTATCAATCAATCAAAGAATTCACTTAGCTGCAGCTAGAGCTGAAACTTTTTATGTAATAATGTCAAAAATTAGATGGTTCTAGTTTAAATAAATGTACATTTATGCTGGTTTTCTTAGTTGTATGTGATTGCAATGTGAACACCACTGGGTTTTACACTGATGTTCATACAAAACAAGCTGCTTGAAATGTCAACTTGGGAATCTTAAGAAGAATTCTTCTCTATTTTCTGGCTTTTTAGAGACCAGCTGTTTACCTCAGACAATGATCTGCAGACTAATCAATATAATAAACAATCATTAGTTGGAGATAAGAAAAAAAATGCTCCTTACCTCCTTAGCAAACTACTGGAGCTTTCCCAGCATGTTTAACAGTGATAAGCAATTATGAAAAGCCTTAGTTTAAATGTCACTTCCATACACATGAGGGGAAATCTTCATCAAACAGTTCAATAAATACAATTCAATGAAGGTGGAACTGGTGGTAGAGGGAGCAGACAGCCTTGTATTCTGAAGAATGAAGAATAAAATGACACCTGGACTAACCCATTCATCATAGCATCATTAATTCATTGTCTGCTTTAAACCATCAGGCTTTACAACAGAGTCCAGCACCTGTGAGAGTGAAAACTCTAAGCCTGGCAGTGTTACTGCTGCATTTTACCAACTGAACAACATGTGTCCAATTACTCGTCTTCATAAAAGATGAGAAATCACCTTGAGCATACTACCTTGCCATAAACTACAGCAGAATACTTTTAATGTGAAATGAACTCATGAAAAATCACAGGACTGACAGATAATGCACAGTCAGCTTTGTCTGCCTCACATGATTATGTTCACCCAAGCACTCACCACACAGAGGGAAGCACCGAGGACAGCTTCTTCCAGTGCCTTCCTGTGTCTGCCGTAATGTACAAGATAAAGGCTAATTGACGAGCCTACGTCATGCAAATGTAATAGAATAATGTACTCAGTCTCTTTAAGTCGTCCAAACTGAACATATGACTGATTATTACAGACTTGATGATTCTAGAAAAAGCTCTGTCATCCACTGCACTTATTTGGACAACATGTTAAGGAAGTTAGTCTACTGTTTATACCAAGGTAGCTTTCCCTATTTGTAACCTTAATATGACTGGGTGCATTGGGCCATTGTGATAATGTTGCACATCAGTGAGCTGGATTGATTTATGGAGGTATTTGATTTTTTTAATGTTTTGCATCACTTTGATGAGTACCATAATTTGTCATTTTTTAAATCCATTAACCATTTCTCATTTAATTTTCTATAAATTTTACAACATCATGTATATATTGATGCCGCAAGACAAACTGGCAGGTACTGTGCTTGAGGTTTTCAGTGCTAATCGACTGATTCCACACCTTCTGCTTAAGTCTAACAGTGTAACATGTTTATATGGTCTTCAGCCTCTTCATGTTACATTCATAGATGCACTCATGGAAATATGTTTCCTGGGGTTGGAGATCTCATTCACAATATATATGATTTAAATGTGTTGAAAAGGGTCTGCATGTGTAGTAAACTCATTCAATGCACAACTGATAGCATTGGCTGTATTTGTTTACACCGTTTATATCTATGTGTGCATGAACAAAATCTCCTTTAAAGAGTATGATCCAGTGAAAAATGCCTCAACACTTTATTCTGATTTATAAAAAGAGCTATTATTCATTCAGTTTTCATGATATGATCCGTGTTTGTAACAAGGGGGTTAAAAAACAAGTTCTCACCTGCAGCCTCCGTCTTCGGATGATCCCAGAATCATCCATGGCACGTGTCCGGGTTCGCACCTGTCGGAGGGTCTCGTGGCTCCTGTGGTTTCCAGGTGACGAGGCGAGAACAATCCCCACTCTCGCGAGGCTTTCAGGGACCCAGCAGGGCTAGTCAATTCACCGCTAGACCGTAAAGCTTCCCGGAGCCGCTTTTAACATCGTTCACCAGCAGAAATAATGGCTAATTTTATGAGGACAAGTCGGTGCTGTTATGGCGGAGTGGCACATGACATCATGTGGGAAACAGTGATATATGCGTTGTTTCTTTCCCGTCACAAAAAATTTAAAAACTACAAATATGAGCAAAGTATTAAAAAAGTGGCGGTCCTGAGCTCGACCCCGGCCAACATCGCTTGTGGACGGGACTGACAGAGACTACTGACGAGGCTGCTCTGTGGTGGGAACTGCTGAATAAGCGAGAGGCTGCACGGTGGGATCAACACAAGTCCAGCTGGGAAACAGAGAGGAGACCCCCCGAACAGCCCAGACTGTCAGACCGAAGCGTATCACAGCACAGATTAGACAAGTTTGCACACATCTTCACTCCAAGACATCACGGCTCCAAACAAAACCAGTACACTACAAGTAGCTCATTGCACCAGCCGAAATCAATCAATTCATCTACTGTCATCCTTTAAAAACGCTTCGATCGCAATGATCCTCTGTCGGTCTACGACCACCTCGCTGCCGCAATCCGCTTCATGTTACAGGAGTCCACATTCAAACACAGCGTGTGTGCTGCGGAGGCACCAGTGCATGTATGAACGCGGAGTTGACTGCATGCACACCGCACATTGCTACACAGCTCCAATCTGCACCGTGTGACACATCCATGCGCTGTCAGAGCTTCTGTGCATTGAAAAAGGCGCGATCAATGCGAACCTGCAGCCACTCAGCGTCCATCTGCTGACAGACACACGCATCGGCACTGAAAGCACGTTGATAACTTTACGTTTTCGTCCTCTGGTTGGCGGATTTGTCCGTTTTCCGTGCACTCTCACAGGTATAAGATGTTTTCACTCTCCTCTTCTCTGGTGTAACGTTGCTTTTCTCGCGAAAAATGAGCGGTGCTTGCTACACAGGCTTCGCTCCATCCTCGGCTCTTACCACCCACTTCCTACTACCAACGACGTTTAACCCCTCAGCGACCAGAGGCTTTGTTTTTGTATTTACCATCTGATGTATGGAAGTGGTTTTTCACAGAGCCGAGAATTCAAGCCTGCATCATCTGCAAGAAGCCATGTTTACACAAATGTCAGGTAGATCAGTCACATGAAACTGCAAAACTATTTCAAAGGCAAATAATAACGACAACATATTTGATAGCTGCGGGAGATGCTGAGAAACTATTAGAGGAACTGAAAGTAGGAGTCGATAAATCATTTCGACGCCAAAAAAGCAAATATTTTAATAAAATAATCGTTTCAGTAATTTATCAAGAAAAATTTGTGAAATAACAAAATGCAACACATTCTCAGGTGCCAGCTTCTCAAATGACAGCTTCACTTTATCATATAAACTAGTCAATTAAATTTGGGGGGTTTGGACTTTTCATCAGATGAGTCACTTGAAAAAGTCACCTTGGACTCTGTGAAGCGATTTTTGGCTTGAAAGAGACCAAATGGTTCATTAATTCATGGAGAAAATAAACACCTGTCTGGAACATTCCACAGGCAAACAGGTTTATTAATAACATGTGAAAGTATCATGATTGGCTATGAAAGGGGCATCCTGGAAAGGCTCAGTCAAGGATGGAGCGAGGTTCCCCAGTTTGTGAACACATGATTGTATGAAGGATACTACATGGGTTCAGGAACACTTTGGAAAACTGTTGTCAGTGAACAGTTCATTTGCAAATGATCGCGTCCTGTTTTTATTTATGTTTTGCACAGCGTCCCAACTTTTTGTAATTGGGGTGGTATATCAAGCAGTGACTAACAATTCTTTTCCTTACTGATTCATCTGCTGACTATTTTCTCCATTTATTGATTAGTTGATTGGTTTATAAAATGTCAGAAACTGAAAAATGCCCATTGCAATTGTTGTTCTGTCTGATCGAACATCCAAAACCCACAGATGATATAAAAAAAACTCTCTGTGGGCTTGACACATCAATTAACTTGGTACCCAACCTATATGTTTACAGTTTGTTTTGTGAGTTACTTAATTACTCCAAAGCCATGAAGCACTTTGCTTTGTCAAGATGTGTTTATGCTGCCCATGGACTGTACGTGTGCCTGGCAAACATAAATGGACGTCATCTAACTGAATTAACAGTCAGCACAGCCTGCCGTCATGCTTCCATTGCTATTCCAATGAAAAATGGCATCAAGCATTATGCATTATTCAACATTCACACCTGTCACACATGGGATTCACTGCCACATAACATTTCACAGCTCCTCACCCTTCAGTTACTTGCATCCCTGATCCAAATGTTAATGAATGAACGCTGGCATAGAAACAAATCCCCTCTGTGGTGATTTTAAAGAGAAAGATCGTCAGTGCTGTTGAAATATTAACTGGAAGTGCACGTCTGCTGCAGGTTTAATGTTCATATCAAGTGAAGCGTCCTGTCCCCACTGAGTCTACCAACAGATGTAGATGTATTGCCAATAAAATGAATACACTCCCTGATCAATACTAAAGGAAAGTCACCACTAAGCAGTAGTAGTCACTGATTATACTGAACGTTGGAGAGCAAAGTCCATCACCGTGTTCACACAATGTGGTACGTTTGCCAGGATGATGTTTCACTGTTGAACATTCTCACAAGAAGGAAAGCAAGAAAAAAGAGAAATGTTGGTCAAAGGTGGCTGGTGGGACGGATCAATGTGGAGAGAGAAAAACACACAAGAGGCCGGGCAGCTGGTCCGGCTCCAGCTCCAGGATGGAGGGAGACAAGAGGGAGACTAAGTGGCTTTTAGCATCGTGGCCTTAATGTTCCCCCGTCTCTCTGGGCAGACGGGGCAGGCAGGCTTTAGTCCCTCTCACCCTGTGATTTACTGCTGACAGATCACTGTGGGTTCAACCTCAGCACCCCATCACCTCCACGATCACTTCAAGTCTCTCACTCTCGACCATGTGTATCCCAAATGTTCGAGGAGAACTCCATCATCTCATGGTGTAACAATGTCATATATTATGTTAAAAAGAGGAGCTCGATGGTTCGAGGGCTGCAGCTGTTAATCTGCGGATTACTTTTCTAGAATTATTAGTTCATCTCCTAATCTACTAAATGTCAATAAATTGTGAATAAATGCTCATCACAACTTTTAAAAGCAAAAAACGACGTCCTCAGATAGCTTACTCTGTCAAATCAACAGTCCAAAATGCCTAAAATACTATTTATGTTTTTATGCATGATGATGGTGATGAGTATTTTTAATCAGTTATCACAGTGGTTGCAGATTTGTTTTATGTCTATCTAGAATTTAATTAATGACTAATCCTTTCAGCTCTATGGTTCAATAAAGCAAAGGACTCAGTATTCAGTATCCAGCTTTTCTTTTATAAAAATCCATTTTATCTTGGCTGTTTAACAAGTCTTACAGCTTCTGGAATAAAACCAAACTTCCTACAAGCAATCTGGAATGCTTTCCAGATGGCATATCTTTAAAAAGGCATTAAGAACGTGTGTGGGGTCACCGACTGCATTTTCGGGGATATGTTTAGTTTTGTATGCAAGCCGTGTGAGAGGTGTCTATGTTTTGCCAATAATTTTAGAAAGGAGGTTAAAAAAGTGGGATGTATGAATTGAGTTAGCAGTGCAGATGATGCTGAGCCTGTTTCTCTAAAGGCATCTGCATTCCCGAGTAGCTGTACTTGTATACTCCAGTGATTTATTATTGCATTCAGATAAAGGTGGAGAACTCCCAAAATATCTGATCTTATGGTCTCTGGTATGAGTCAATCTCCAAAAATACTGGATCCTACATTTCCCATCTCAGTGGCATCTTTCATTAAAACATCCCAGCCTCCTGAATGGCCACTTGTAACGCAGACGATGCCAGGCCTCAAGCCTGAGCTGATGACAAAACAGTCACATGCTTTGTTAAACTTTGGAAAGCTCCTTTTAAGAACAATGGAGGACATAATAAATCTGTTTTCACAGGCTGAGCTGAGCTGAATTTCATTTATTTAGTGTTGATACATTTATAAATGATCTATCGCATCAGTCCATGATGACAACTCAAACAAATATGCTTCAGTGGCTTTTAGAACACTGCACTAAAACCTCCTATTAGTACTATCATGCTGTTTGTTTAATGGCTGTTGTTGTCTACCCTGCCTATAATGTGCTGGACTGAACAACTTGGTGAATTCATATTAAACATGATGGCCTTTTTAAAACTCTGACTGATGTAATACTAAAGAAAGCATCAGAATAAATTGAAGCCAAACGTGCGTTGGTGACAGCAGGTGAAAAATGAGGTTTCTCAGAGTGACCCAGTTACCAGCTTGTCTGCTTTCTCTTGCACATTTAGCCTATGCTGCTTTTCTTATTAATATTAAATAATTAATGAAGGCACATGAATTTTACATCTTTTTTGTTCATTAGGTGCTGTGAGATTTGGGCAGGGGAGGAGGCGGCAGCATAGAAACCTGACGAGCCGCAGTTTCTACAGATGAAGACTTTCTCCTATTTCCCTGTGCAAAAGCTCTCAAAAATGATGTCACCGTTTTTCAGAGGATGCCCCAAGGGAGGTCACATGGGGTCAGCTCTCTGCAGCCAAAAGCTTGGCAGGGTTGGGATTTGGAATATGCCTGCGGCATGTGCGATCCCATTTCCTGTCCTGGTAAGCCCGTCTCACAAGAGCCACGTCAGCTCACATCTCTTCATAGACTGCAAGTGCCTCCCCCTGCATTCACATCTGCGCTGTGTGTGCGTGTGAGTGGGTGAGTGTGTGTGTAGGTTGACAAAAGCAGTCAGCATTCCCCCCACAGACACAAACTGTAACATGGGCATTATTTTAAGGGAAAGTCTTCTCTCAGTGATTAATTACATCAACCACTGTGTGCAGGTGCTATTGAGACATACAGGGAGTGTGAAAAATAATTGAAAACACCTGGAAAACTCAAACGGTTGAGTCAAATAGCCCTCCAATAAATACTATCTCCTTTCAGTATGTAGCACGATGTTAGGGAGGTGTTGGTTTAACTCTGTGGTTACTTGCAGGCCAGAGCTTCTGGTGTTTTGTATGGGGTTTTTGTTAGATTTCATCATATTAGAGCCTCAATTAACAATTATTTTCTTTAACGACTGACCTGCAGATTGTTCTCTCATTTAATCAGGGTTCAGGGTGGCTTCTTCAAATGGTTGTTTTGTCTGAAAACACAAAGGTAAACAATTTACCATCATAGACGATGAAAAAACTAGAAAATACTGGCATTTGAGACACTGTAACCAGTGAATTTTTCACCTTTTAAATAATTCAAACAATTAATTGTTTATGAAGATTGCTGCAGATTAACTTAAACGTTTCTGTCAGTTGACAAATCCAGTGATTATTAAACTTTTCTCTGCATTGGGGAAGCTGAAATGTATTGAAATAAAACATCTCGGCAAAGTGGCTTTGCTAGCATCACAGTCATCAGAGAGTACGCCCATCACCCACCAGCTTCAGAACCAATGGACTGATCGATTAAGTGACTAATAGTTTCAGCTCTACGTCATATAATGTGTTTATAAGTCTACCCAGCTAAACAAAGGGGCTAAAACAACATGGACACATGACAATATAATTCACTCCAAATGCCCTTGAGGCTGAAAGCTGCGTCTGCTAATTCAGACGTACCTCATTTATTATGTCTGTGCCCCTAAAGCGCATTTTAAAATCACCCACTAATGAGTCTATGTAATTCAGCATCAGGCAGCATAAATCTTCACAAAATGATCATGTTAAGATATTCAAAGAATCGCAGCAACAGGGTTTCCTTTGACGCAATAACTAATTTAGTCATCTGAAAGAAGCTCCTTCACACTGAGCAGTGATTTGGCGTATTTGAAGCTCTCAGTTTGCCTCTGTTGCTGTAATAATTCATTCGTGCATATGTAGGAAAGTGCTACATCTCTCCTACAGCTCACCAGCGGCTGCTAAATGGCATTTAACCTACTACGATCTGACTTTGCAGCAGGGTTTGTGATCGTAATTGTGTAAAGAGGAGCATTGTTTACACTGTTTGCCATCTGTTCGTTTTAATTACCAGCTCTATGTACGTTGTTTTGTCTCTTTCAGTGATCCATTACAACAGCATTACGTTCAATACACAAACTCCGAAGCCACAATTCACACACCATAAACCCTTTTCGTGGCATGCATTATGACTGCCCGGGCAGGTCAAGCACAATGAGACGTCAAAATGTCTGCTGTGAAAAAGGTCCATTTTGTACCATAATTACTGCAAAACTATTCTTTCAGTCTAAATATTCTGACTTCTTAAAGGTGCAATGTGCAAGTCAAATGAAAGTCACTCCAAACAAATGGGGGGCAGCATATTGCCAGGAGAGACAGGGATGTCAGTCATCACCAGCGTGGAAAGCCAGCATGGAGAGCTGGAATATTTCCACATCTGACTCGGTGAATTAACAGTTTATGTTCTTACCAGTGCTCTTGACCAAGGCACTGTCTAAGAGCTGGAACTGGCCCCCAGGCGTCGCTCAGTGGCTGCCCTGTTTTCCTAATATTTAAGGTTAAATTTATTTTGTTTGTTGATTTGATTTTTGAGAATGCAAAGTGGTGTTATGATACATGATGGGCCGGGGTTAACTTCAGTAGAAGACTCAGACGTCTTTAACATAATATCAAAACTGTTATTTCTTGACATTCTGTTGATAATTTGTTAATTTTTGAATGTTTTAAAGTAAAATTCTTACCCTAACATCTCCTTATTACCCTCATCTCCTTCTTTTGTCATCCTCATTTATACATTAACTCTTTTCTTCCTCAAATCTGCCGTTTTAAAACCCTGACTCCTAACCCTCCTTCTCCCGGCTGCCATCTTCTCCTCATTTCTAGCCCTGTCTGTGCAGAAGTGGGTCACAGACTACAGCTGTGCTAAAAGCCTCGTCTGGGAAGAGGAGCTTCTCTAAATAAAACACTATATGATCAGCGGTCTCTGGGGTGCCTCATTATACATACATAAACCTAACTAAGATGGAGAGGAGAGGTGAAGGAGTTCAGGACAGAGGAGGTAATGTATATGCAGCTTGATTGGTTAAGTGGCTTTCTGGCCTTGTTGTCTCAGTAAAGACAGAAAGGAATTTCCGCTCGCATGTATTGCATACATACTTTATATATTATACATCAAAGATTTTCGTCACAAACAAGTGATGTGATGGAAATACTCACAAGATACTTTGTCATGTTAGCTGATGAGTTAGTGAAGCTTTCCATGTGAACTCAATGTACTTTTGATCTACTTGAAACTTCAGTCCTGTGACCTACTGTGTACTGTGGAGTACTGTATACTATGATGTACTGTGTCCTGTGTACCATGTACTGTGGAGTACTGTGTCCTGTGGAGTACTGTGTACTGCAGTTTACTGTCCTGTGATGTACTATGTACTGTGACGTACTGTGCACTGTGGAGTACTGTGTACTGTAACGTACTGCGTACTTTGGAGTACTGTGTACTGTGAATTCTGTTGTATCACCAGCAGTTGGTTTCAGTTGAACATGCTGTTGCTATAGCAACACCTACTGGCACAGTTCCATGGCTGGCAGTTTAACTGACAGTTAACATCCACCATTTTGTCAGATCTGTGACCAAGCAAATATTTACCGGTATCTTTTATCTCCTCTTCAAAAGCCCTTGGTGGAGGATTATTTGTAGCTACTCTTTTATTATTGTTATGGCTGTTCTGTAACTGTGGATTTGTGATTGTTTACTGCTAAACAGGTTAGGCATTATGTTAGCTGCCTGAGGCTAATTGTAGGTAACTGTTAAACGACAGTATGTTTACTAGCTGAAGTATTGTGTTGTACTTCCTGCAGAGGGTCTTTCATTGGTCATGTTTCTTTCTGGCATAAGAATTAATCTTTGAATTTGTGACCCAGCTTCTATATTTGTTTCGCTAACTGTATGGCTAAAAATTAGTCCACTGACCTTGTTGATCTGCTAACTTTTCCTCTAGTGCCACCATGGTGATAGCATTTAACACTAACAAAAATAATAAGGCAGCACTTTTGTTTTTTATGTACACAAAAGGCTCATTTCTCTTAAAATTTGTGCATAAATTCTTGTTAGTGAGTGCTTTTCCTTTGGCAAGATAATCCATCCATGTAACAGGTGTGGTATATCAAGATCCTGATTAAACAGTATGAATGTTGCACAGGTGTTTTCTTGGGCTGGTCAAAATTAAAAGCCACTCTCTCTGACTGGTAATGGCTAGATTGCCATAAAATTTTCCACAGATTTGCAGGTCAGATCAGTTGTAAAGACCTTGGAAATCCTCCACCAACACGTCAAAAGTGCATTTCTTCAATGAAATAGCTTGAAATCTGCTGGATGGATTGGCACAAACATTTCCAGACATTCATGCCTCCCTGACAAGATGTCCTCATGACGTCCTTCTAGCACCACCAGCAGGTAGACATTTGTGCTTCTGAGTGAAAAGTCTGTTTGGTGGACTAAGCCTATGTTTACATGTAGCAGGGTATTTTGGAAAACGGATATTTTAGTCCCTTCATTTTCAAAAATAACATCGTGCACACAACATCGTTTTCAAAAATGTTGTCGTTTACATGAACCCGGATAAATACGCAGTCGAGCGCCATCATAACTATGCCAAACCTGTGGGCGCGAGTGTAAACATAGGTCGCTCACATGACGTTAAGTATTTTCAGTCGCATGTTGTGACGTTTCGGAACCTAAAACGCCGTTCAACTCTGTTTACATGCCAACACATAACCGGCGTTTTCAGAAATCTCCACTTTGGCTTGAGCTTTTAAAAACGATCATTTTCCGTGAAAAAAAAAAACAAAACAAAACTCTGTTTGCGTGTAAGCGAGAGGCCAAACCGCATGAAACCATGCGTTTTCCCAAAGTGTAAATGTAGCCTAACATTCAGTTTAGTCCATGCGTTCAGGGTGTTTTTGAACTTTGGTAAATGGATTAACTTTCCTTTCCAATGAGCAATCAGCCTGACAGAGCCGCTGGTATGGCTGCAGACTCCTAATACCTTGACCTGTTTATGGTATCTTCTCATTTGTAATCACCATCACATATTTGGAGTCCAATACTGTTTTCACAGTTTCACAGTTGCTTCCATGAAAAACTACAGAGACAATCTCTGTCTAAAACCTTTATTGGAGGTGTGTTTAGCTTGCAGCATAGCTGTGCACCCACACAAATACTGAGGGCACAAGGGTGAATGTGCAAAAGATCTGGTATTTGTTTCCCTCACACTTGGGTACAGTAAGTTTTACAAAATACAGTTTTAAAGTATTTCTCATTTGCTTTAGTTAATCGAGATGCTGAGAACCCTGTGACAACATTA
Organism: Chaetodon trifasciatus; assembly: GCA_037975065.1. Taxonomy (NCBI): domain Eukaryota; kingdom Metazoa; phylum Chordata; class Actinopteri; order Chaetodontiformes; family Chaetodontidae; genus Chaetodon; species Chaetodon trifasciatus. The sequence continues at coordinate 743,331 of JBBMOE010000076.1, forward strand.
ATTAAGTGAAACAGTGAAAAGTGAAAGTGATGGTGACCCTCTGTTTATAAAGTCAGTGTATACAGTATATTGTAGCAAGCGACTGTTATATTTTCTTATGTTTGAGATAAGATCTATCGATCTGATCTATCATCTGGTTAAACATTTCTCCTGACTCAGACACTTTACTGTCTGTGTTTTAGTTAAATTGCTGCATATCATGGGCTGTTGAATGTACAAAATTTAACATTAGGCGCATCGTATTAACTTTCATGTAAGTGCATTTTGCTGGCATTGTCCTGGAGCTCATGAACAGCCACATGTGAACCTTTAATAAGAAATAAAATGTATATAAAGAGAGCAAAGGAGGAATATCAACACATGCAGGATGTATTGTACTAAATCAAATACATAAGAAATGCAAGCACCAACCAGCAGTAACACAGGAAAGATGAAATACTGGAATATTGTGGTCATCACTAAGTCACAGAAGCAGGTTCTTCATCACTTTTCATGTAGCATATCAGCACCTGTTATATGCTCTTTATTTGACGCATTTTTTTTTTTTATTTTGATGTTCTCAACACTGCTGTACTGACATGACTCATGAGATGCCTTCAGGTTTCCTAAATCTAACACCCTGTGATGTCACTGAAACCTGACCCTGTCCTTTTTTTAAAAAAAATAGTGCATGAGAAGAGACCAATGTAAAAGCGAGAAAACACAAACTCTATTTAAAATCAAAGACCGCTTAAAAAAAGTGAGTAGCATCTTGTTCCAGTGCAACCTAAAGTCTTCCTCTGGTGTACTGAATTTTTGATATGGCTAGAAACTAGAGCAGCTTTCATTTTGAGGCAACAGGGACACCATGTGGAACACATCTGCTATTCCAATTAAAATGAGACACCATATGTTGAAAATGTTAGCACACCTGAGGGAGCTCAACAAAGACAGCGAAGGCTGGGTAGATAAGAAGCAGCTTTAGATCAGACTGCTCCATTTGGACCAGAAGCTGTGGGAGATATATGCATGTGACACACAGTGTAACAATTAAGTGATGACTTATGAGGAAATGAATGATCTTTAAATCTGTGGCCAGTGATGTTAAAAAATCACTGACAGAGCCAGCGTGAAATGCCAAGTGGAAACTTCTGCAGTTTAATGAAGAAATCCTCAAAGGTCACTTACACAGATGGTGACATTCACAAAATACATTTTGCCATCTGATACTTTTAATAAGACGGTACAGATTGTCTGTGATTTTCTACTGTACAGAACATAATCAGTGACATTATCTTGACTTTTTAAGTACAAGTTCACCAGATACAGTGTTCTATACTGCACAATAGTTTATGCCGCTGCAGCATATTTACAAAACCTGAGTGTCATGTGTTTGGTCTGATTTCTTCTCCTAATGAATCAAATAGAGGACAACGTTCATTTTTACACACAAGGTAGGGAATACATATATGACTCAAAAGAAAAACTTGACTCCAACATGTCAATAAAATGTATTCCTTGTCATTTTTTTCTGTAATCTAAACCTTTGTTTTGTAGTTAAAGCATCTCCTACAACCACGGTTGTATCACCACCACACATTCATTCATGAAAGCTTTCTGTGTCAGTAGTGGAAAAAAACCGGCACAATCCAATTAGCTTAATTAAAGAGACGCCATAGAAAGAAACTGGGACTGTGTGTAACGACCTCGGGGATTAGACCTGCTGACCCCATGTGACCGGGGTCATGGCGAGGAGGAGCTGTCCTTGGCGCTGAAGTACAAGTTGCTGTTATGCATCTGCGCAGGGGACAGACGGGTTGTTTGTTTTCGGGAGGGTTAACGTGTTATCTCTCAAATTTAGCACAAACATTCCCCTGAACTCAGGGATGAGTTGATTCAATTTTGGTAGTCAAAGGTCAAAGGTCACCTTATAAAACATGTTTTAAACCACAACTCAAGAAGTCATGCTAATTTTGACAAAATCTTAAACTAATGTCTCATAAGAAAAAATGATGAAGTGATGACATTTCATAATCAAAAGGTCAAAGGTCAACTTCACTGTGACATCACAATGTTCTGAAAAAACACTTTTCTGGCCTTTATTCAACACCACATCTCAGGAACAGAGGGGGAAAATTGTGACCATGCTTCACATTTGGTCAGACACTGAATTGGTGACTCCAATCTTTGGTGTCCACCTTCACACTATGCTGATTGTTTAGATCATCTGTGGTTGAAGATGTGTGTGAAGCATCCATGTTTTGTAGTTTCTGTGTAGCAATATCCATATTTGGTCTAAGGTGGTCTTGAATGTTTGCTCCCAAACAAAAGTATAATCTATGTACAGTGATATGAAATGGAGATAAGGAGCAAATTGTCACATTTGAGAAGCTTTAACCAGAACATGTTTTGCATTTTAGCATAATAATTGGCTTAAATGATGAATTCGTTATCAAAGTTGCTGCTGATCAATGTCCTGTCAGTGAAATCGTTTCAGATGAGCTATTATGAGGAACGCTATCCAACATCATCTTCCTGTTTACCTCCTTTAATGTAGTGGGGAGATATTTTAGATAGAAAAATGTCATACTGTTAGCTAAACGAGGACAGATCACTTATTTCAATACACCATATATTAACAGCTACATCAATACAATATAGATACATAGTCTAGACTTTGACAAAATGAGAATTAAAGCTTTTAATGGCAAACCATGTCCCTGGCTAGAGACACTTATTAAGAAAAATGTTAAATGAATTTACATTTCACTTTGAACTTTCAGGTTTTGTTTTACTGTCTAATGGTCTTGTGATAAGACAACTCTCTTGTTTCATCTCAGGGATCGAACAGCGCGTGAAAAACACAGTAAATACGATCCGGTCTTGGATAAATTTGCAGTGACTCATTGTGGAAGCCATCAATTACTGTAAATGGAAAAAAAAACTAGCTGCCAAATATTAGCAGCCTCTAAGTTGCTTCCGCTCATGTGTGCCTTGGTCCTTACCATCTGAGATATTTCTTCTGCTTAACAAAAACATTTGCGTAAACTTCTGCCTTTGAGTTACTTTTGTGAAAATGTATAGAGAGCAGTGTGGAGGAATACCGAGCTTCTTCTCAGTTCTGACAAAGACCAGCGGCACTGATACAAACATGACCGACCCTCACCTGTGACAGGTGTCATCATTGTTTATGCCCTTTCCTAATTATGCTTACACAGCAGACTTGACTGTTTGCCAACTTCTGTCCATCCCATATACTCCATTCATTCACACTATGGAACAATGGCAGGTGATCTAATAGAATTAAAGCAGACAGTCTTACACTGAAATAGATCACCACCTTAGTCCTCTGCTGGCATGGGTTACCTATTTTTAATCCCACTGACGCAGTAGGAGACCAGGTTACTTAGAGGGATTAGATAAGGAGCGTGGGAAGTTTATAAATGGAGGTAAAGGAAGGGATCAGGAAAGGAATCAGACAGAACACAACAGATCAGGACCTGCAGCGTGCTGGTCAGGACAGAAACCAGACACCTCCGGCTGAGGCTGCAGAGGAACCAACGTCTACCTAGGACCAGCTCGTGGTCTTTGCCTTCAGCTTCCATCCTGAGAAACATAAGCATGGAGTCCATCGCCCAGACAGTGACCACCACTGCAGCCTTTGACAGAGAGACTTTCCCCAGGAAAGTCCAGAGAATGACCGCCAGAGGAGCGTCGTCTCATTTTGTGGGGAGCTCAATTGTGATCCTGTCCTCGTTCGCGGTCTCCACTTTGGCTATGAACTGTGGGAAGAGGATCCAGGAGTCTCGAAACAAAGCCGACATGAACTAGCGACAGTGGACAGATGGATATGCCTTCATTTCTTATTTCACCTTTCCTAAAGTCGGCGAGTCAATGACGTGTTTATTTTTCTGATGAAATCATGGACACCCCTTCTTAGCCAGCTGCCTTTTGTGCTCCTGTGGTGAAATGTGATGTGTGTTATGTCACGCAGAGTTTTCTGTTGGTTCAAGTGTTACCTTGAAGAAAAAGCCTGGAGATTCAGAAGAGGATAAAGCTCTCAGGGGACATGAGACAGATCAACAACAGGAGAACACTGCTGTGATTTCTGAGAAGACAAGCATTTGGCAACCATCCCCAGATCAACCTATGGGACACCAAACATGCTTTGTGGGTTAACAGAGATTACACTGTGGTATTTCAAGTAGGGGAACAGTATGCAGTAATACCTTCAAACCTCATCCTCCGTTTGGCCTCATTCATGTAGCGAGCAGTTTCAAAACGTAAGATTTTAACAGTTAATCAAACATAATGAAAGCTAAAATTAGAATAAAACAAACATTTTCAGTACTGGGTACTGCACCTCTCTAACTTTTTGGTGCTGACTGAAATGTGTCAAACTGTGAAGCATCGTAAGTTCATCCTTTCTCTTTGAAAATTATTACACATCTTAACTTCTCTGATCAGACAGTTGTGATTTCAACAACAATTTGGACTGCACTTCATTCAGGCAGTGTTCTTGTATGTTCTGATGTATGTACCAAAATTGCATCAAAACTGGTCTTTGCACAGTACTGCAGCTCAAATAATGTGATGAAGATGAGGCACTATGATTTCAGTGTATGTGGAAGAATCTGTCCTGAGTGGTTTTCATCGATCATGTCATGTTGCAGAGGATACTTCACATTTGTCCATTTCAGCCATCACAATGTGGTTGTGTTGGGACCCATAATTGCTCATGTGAAACACTGGCAGCGTTTTTCAAACTTCTGGTGTATTTTGTCCTATTGCCACCAGAGGGCACTAGTGACATTAAAGAAGACAAAATGTAAACACTCGTCTTGCTTTATCCTTATATTTTTGCACACTGTGTGTCCTGTACATAGGTGAAACTGACCATAAACTTGACTGACTTTTGACATCTTATTTTTATAAAAATGTATATTTTATTTTAAAAACAAAGGAAGCAAAGGAGTTTTAAACAGAACTTTTATGTGTAAAAAAAAAAAAAAACAGATGCAAACAGTACAAATAAAGATAGATCTGCAGTGGTGATATAAACATCACATGTCAACGTTTCATCAAAGTCCATTCACACCTGTGCTGAAGACCCAACTGTTTGGGCTGTGTATGAAAATCTTCCAAAGAGCTTCTGATTTCCTGTATGTGTGTGCATGTCCTCTACTGTGTTGTCTTCAGAGTGTGTCAAGGCTCTTCAGCCTCCGATCAGTGAAGAATCGGTGTGTTTGGTGGGCCGGGTTTTGGTCTTTACCTCCACCTGATGAACTGAAGTAGGACAACATGGACTTGTTGTTCTGCCTCTGCGCTGCCCTCTCTCCATCCTCCTCATCATCATCCCTGAGGACAGGTTCAACAAAGCAATACTGATTTTTACACTGTGGTTAGCACTCATCTCTTTAAGACAAATGACTTGCGCAGGCATTAAGCATGACCTGGAAATCAAAGGGGTTGGCTTCTATGGACTTGGGGAAAAGCTGCTAACTAATAGTTAAACAACGGCAGAGACAGTAATTCTCTCTGAGCTGAATATAGTCAAGATACTATAAATCATGTGTTGGTGCTGGATTTTTAACAGTAATACTTCTGTAATTCCTTAAATCAGCCTCTGCTTTTATGACTTTTGCTCAAAAGTGTGAAGGCTCTTTACCAGTGGACAGTCACACCCTTGCTGTCCATCAGGGTTTGGGCAGTGCTCCAGCTAAATCGAACAAATTGAGGGTAACCGAACACTGGGTCCAGGTACTTCAGGAGCCATGCTTTAGTCTTGGGGTCTGAAAATGCAGGAAAAACATTGGTCTTGGTAAATTCAGTTAATTTTTCTTAATGTTATTAGTGACAGATTTTTACAAAATGAAAACGCAACAAAAGTGTAAACGCAAACAAATGCTGATTTTCTCAAATATAGATGTTATTATGGGAGGATTATAAATAACTGCTGTTACCATTGGGGTATCCTGAGCCGTAGTCTGAATCCACCTCTCCCAGGTCCTCAGCAAAGTTCCAGCCCTTTACAACCCGGTCTCTAGCCACCTGAAAAATCAGCAAATAGCATCAGAAACTGTGGACTCTGAGGCTTTCAGTATTGGAACATGTTAGCTTTGTAAGGCTGAAGTTACAGACTTCATATTCACACGAAGCAAAAAGGGAAGAAAAGAGCACTCATCTCCACTGCCTACAACACCTGCAGTCTGTACTCAGCAGGCTAAAGAACACTTGCTTCACTATTCTCACCACAAGATCAACTTCTTTCAATAAATACTCAAGGTAATGTTGCCACCTTCTGGAGGTAGAGTAATGTGGAGCTAACAAATGGTAACAATCAGAAAAATGAACGACATGAGAAAGAGACTGAGATCCAGCTGGCTTGTGGTCACTCACCTTCGCACAGATACTGGCTGCACTGACGATGGGGAAGAGGGAGTCGGCCTTCGGCCTCACAGTCACCTCAATACCCGGGAACAGCTTGGAGAGTTTGTCCTCATACTTGTCTGCTGGGCCAACGGTGTCCACAAATACCTGCAGAAAGCCAGAGATGTCAAGTGAAATAGGAAAGAGCAAAGATGAATGAGAGAAAATGAAGAGCACACATTTCACTGGGGCTGCAAACGTATGGGAAACATAAAGGTTTAATAACGAGAATGGCTACCTTATGGTGAAAATGCTATGCTTTTAAAGTAACAGGTTCAATCTAAAACACAATGAAGCTCTATTCAATTTGGTGATTTATTACATTTTGATTCTCTGATGTTTAACATGTTGTATGTTTCATTAAGTTACAGTCGGACCTGACCCAAAACTGGCACAAAGACCCTGTACTGACTGAATGAAAAGAGTATGTGTAAAGCCAGCAAATGAGAAAATATGACCCTGACAATACAACAAAAACATTAGTGTGCTCCTTCATCTGTTTCCATACCTCTTTGATCTGTACTCCACAGTCCAAAGCATACTGTAATAGGCCAATGGCTGTATCGTGTGAAAGGGCGTTCAGGTTATATTTTGTCCTAACAAAAGCAGACGTTTTATCAGGGTGTGAATACAGAATACACTTTCTGAAAAAGAGAACATGTGCATGATGCTGTGTGTGCCACATACCTCTGTAACATGCTGGTAGAGATAGTGTTTGGTGAGAGAATCTGCAGAGCCCAGCCAACATAACTTTTGGCTTCGTCCAGTTTTTCGAAAAGATTTTCTCTTTCTGCCTCTGTTAAAGTCTTTGAATCTAGGGAGAGACAAAATACATCTGTTTGTAAAATAAACGAAATAATATTACTGAAGATACAATGAAGAATTTCATTTACCACTGTGGAAGGGAAAAATAATTTATTGCTTATTCTGCTTACGTATTTGTTAACGACTTGGTGAGTGAGGATGAGCTCAAAGCATCACACCAACACATGCTGTGCAACAGAGATATGGGCCAATAGGATTACCTGCCACTTTCAAGTTCTTCAGCTCCTCCTTTTTAGAAACTGGACAGAAACATATTCCATACACCATGGGCCCTGGATCACAAAACATGTACGTACAGTAAATATATAAGCCACCTACCCTGAAACACAGTGAGTGTTAAAACAACTGAACAATGCATTCAAACGGTGGCTGACAGCAAATCAAATCATCTCCATGACAAATTACGGATGACTGCAACAGACGATGTGAGGAAGCAGTCTTCTTAAAACACTGTAGGGTCTAAATTACGAAGATCTTCTTTTCAACAAGTAAGTGACAGCATACCCAGCACAGGCCCCCTGCCTGCCTCGTCAATGCCTAAACAGCAGTCTTCAGTCCGGCAGACATCAGGGATCTGAGAAGCCAGTCTGCAGCTGACGGAGTTGTCTGATTCAAAGGGCCCGAGGTCCATGACAGCTGACGGAGAGGAAAACAGACACATATTAAACATTTATCTAATCACGTCCAAGTCCTGCTCGATGTACAACTCTATCTAAACCCTGAAACGAGGGGACTTGTCGCGTTAACTACAACTCCTGACAACCAGCCATGTTAGCTGCACAGCTGCCAGAGACGTTAGCTTGCTCTTTCGCGCTGCTGATACGGTTCAAACTACTCACACTGACATTTTTTGTTGTCATGTCATGTTTGTCAGCAATTTTGGCCGTTCAACGGAAACACTAAACTAACAAATACTGTCACTGATGTCAACAAAGCTCATTCTTACCTATTAAGACCGTGACTAAACTCGTTTCTGTCTGCTACAGATTTGGCGCCCCGGGCATGACGTCACACGCTTGTTTCTTCCTCTTCTTCTTATTGTTCTTCTTCTTCATTTTGGCACATTACCGCCACCAGTTGGTCTGGAGCCTGAACACGCGCAAACGCAAGATCTATGGACACAAAAGTACGAATAAACAGGTAATAACTCTTTTTATATCCATATGTTTTGCTTTTTTTTTTGCATGGCCTGTAATATGTCATCTTCAGAGGTAACCTTTCCATAAGTAAAAGCATCAATAGCAGAATAGCTACAAGCAAAAGGCATTAAAGAGTACATAAGGAAAATGTACTTTAAGTCAAAGTACTGATTAGACAAAATTGCCCCTTTCTGAGTGTTATATTACATTCAATATATAATTTTATTCACTGGCTGTTGGAGATGAATTAACATGTAAAGAGCATGTTAATATTGCAGCTGGTCAAAGGGGAGCTAAAACAGCTATCCTTATTTTTTGCACACTCATTTCACCTTCCCTCACTTTTTTGTATTGTATTTAGGACAGATCAAATTAATCAGCATGCCTTCCCTTGCCAGATACGTCAAATGGACTTACCTGCAAAGACAAAAGTGTTTCATATGGGTTAAAAATGGACACATTTGATAGAAATATTACAAAAGGGACATGAAATAGACATGGGTGGATTAACACTCAGTGAATAAGGCCCCCCATGAACCCGTCATGATCTGATGTCTACTTTGCACAGTTGGTAAATGAAAGCAGATCGAAACTAAAACATATTTTGCTGCAGATGTATTTTCCATGCTTTTTAAAAATTTTACATCCTTTCTGATTTCTTTCCTCAGATTCCAAATTTTAGATCTTTCATGAAAAAAAAAAACTGACTGTTTTATACAGTTCAAGGTTTATTTCTGCTTTATTATGTTTTTGTTTGCTTGTTTGTTTGCAAAGCTAGGCTTAAAGCTGGAGCCACAGTAGCTGAGCTTTTGTCTTTGATTTTTTTCTTCTTTTCTCTCTTCCCGCCTCATTATCTTATTTCTTTCCTTGTTCACAACCTGATTCATAAACCAAGTGCACCTTATGTCATTTATGATGTTCCTTTGAAAAATAAGAGCTTTTTTTTGCGAAAATCTCCGCGCCTATCATCATCTTCTTTGTTTTGCATCTCTGTCAAACACAAAACCAGTACAATGAACCTGACATTCTGATTCTGGATGGGTTTTAGCAGCAGCTGAATGTGGAGGCATGGCGAGGCAGCCTCAGGTGGAGAGGAGAGGGCAGACTGAAAGGAAAGCCATGTACAAAAGTCCAAGTGTATGCTGGTTACTGAGCTGAAATTGGCCTTGCCTCTGGTTCTTTACACCCACCCCTTCTCTCTCTTTCTGTCCCTCTCCCTCGGTGAATAGCTCTCTTTGTTTTTCTCAGTAACACGCAGTCCCCAGCCGATTAAATGTGAGGAATTAGTAGTCAATTTTAGCCTACCACACACACAAACACTCTAAACAGCTTAGGTTGGTGGGGCACTGATTGTGTTGTTATTACAGTTCACACGTCAGCAGCGTGTTTTTAATTTATTATTTTGTTCACCCTTCCCTTGCTCACTGCCCCACGTGTTATCTCTGAACCATCGCTGCTGCATAAAGTAATGCTCTTACACAGGATGTTTTTTTTTTTTTTTTTTATAAATAAATTGATTTAATAGATGACAACAATAATATTTCAACATTGCTTTTCTTGTATGGAAGCAAAATACTCAAGTGAATGTATAGCAAACACTTTACAAAACTATCCAGAATTATACAAAATGGAAGAAGCAACGGTGTGACACACAGTGCATTATTACTTACATAACAATAATAACTACATGGTAAGAGGGTCAGTATAAAATGATAAAGTATGCATCACGTAATAAAGGTGAAGCCTGTGGTAATGACCATTAATCACATTGCTGAAGAGGAAGAGGGCTACTTGGGCCCAATATAGGAAACAAACTGTAAAGACAAGAAACACGCTTTTGGCCTACATGCAGTGCAGAACGGTCGTACATGTGATTCTAATCCTTAAGTAGGACCCAAAGCTGGCCAATTATCTCAAGAGATTTGGTTGAGACTTTGTACTTATAGATTTTAACTCAATTATTGGATAAATCAGACGTGAATCAGAAAAAATGTTAGGCACTTAAAAAGCAAAAAACAAAACAAAACATAAAAACAAACAAACAAAAAAAAGTGGAAGTTTACTGCTCTGAAATTTTGAATACCTTCAGCAGTACAGCAGGTATCCAGAGATGAATTTGTCCTTTGCTATTGGCACAAAATGAGCAGAGCTGAGGTAAGCGTCCAAGACTGAGCGATAAGCTGTAATACATCTTAAAGAGCTCTCTTTCCCTCTCTTTTTCCTATTTTTCCCCTTAAATGTTTAATTCTTCAGTTCAGTAAAGTCAATGTAATGAAAGGACAGAAATCCAGAGTGTGACCTACAAGGAAAAAAAGGTTGCAATTATCCTTTTCTGGCCACAAAAAAAACAACCCCGGGGTACATCTTGTATAAACAAAACATGTTTTTTCCCAAAGCAGTGGTGCAGATGTATTAGTGTAATATCAAATCAGTCACAATAAAGTTACACCCTAGGATATCAACAACAACAATAAACTTACTACTCATATAAAATAACACAAAAACATCAAAAACATCTGCTTTAGTTTGGTTAATAAAATCTGATTACGTCAGTCTAACCCCGTCGCCTGGGGGTCAAATCAGAGTCACTTGTCACTGCAACATGTGTCTGCGCTCACTGTCTCACTCATTTACCTCTCATATACACACTTACTGTACATCTCAACTTGTAAGTTTATGATGGCACACATTTGTTAAGGTTTTATTTAATTTTGATTGGCTGTTGACACATGATTCACACTTTATATCCTGTGAGTCTGTGGCCGTTTTTTTTTTTTTTTTTTTTTTAAACTGTGTAAGGCCTCATGGATGCATCTTGCATTATATTGGCTAAAAAAGTAAAAACCTCTAATATAACATCAATATGGCACGGACACACACACACACACACACACACACACACACACACACACACACACACACACAAGCAACCATTCACATATTTTCACTCCCACAGACACATAGATCCACTCGCACGCTTCCCATATTTCCCTCTGCTCAGCTGGTCTCCCTCAAGGTCTTGTGAGTGTGGTGTAAACAGGCTGCTCCCAGTGTGTGGGGCTGTGAGAGGGGGCCACGCTGGAGGGGTCTCCTATGGTAGTGTACAGAGGCCTCTGTGTAGGGCCCATGTAGGAGAAGGCTGAGTACAGCCCTGGTGCCTGGCTGGAGTGGGCATAGTATGCCCCAGGGGCCTGGTGCTCTCCATACTCAAACTGAGCCCTGGAGGCCAGCGAGGGGAAAGCAGAGCCATAATGAGGGAGGCTGAGTGGGGTGTAGGTGACGTGGGTGCCTGAGGAGGGAGAGGACGAGGCCTCGGCATAGTGGCTCCCGGACCCAGACTCGCTCTTGATCTGGGCCTTGGAGGGGTCAGAGGAAGATGGAGAGGCCTGAGGCTGCTGCTGCTTGGAGAGCCAGGCAGAATGCCCGCTGGCAGCAGCCAGGGCGTAGGCGTAAGATGAGGCCGAGGATCCAGCTGCAGGGGCCCCGGTTGCACTCTGCGGGTGGCCGTTTGGAGGAAGGTACTGGTCAAACTCATTCACGTCAAATGGCTCAATGTTGGCCATCACCTCGTGGCTGATCTCGCCGATGTCCATGGTGCCGAAGTCGATGTGGGGTTTAGCACTCGATGATGATGGACCACCAGAAGACCCTTCAGCTCCCACCCCGAGGGCTCCCCTGGACCCTCCTGATCCTCCGTTCGCTCCTGCTGCCCCCTCCCTCTTGGCATCTGACAATTTCCCAGACTGGAGCTCTGTCTTTGGGGTGGTGGGGGGTGTGGGTGGGCTGTGACCCTGGCCTAGAGGAGAGAGGACAACATGACCAGATGAACTCTGACATCAGGTACAACAAAGTTTTTTTGTGTTACTTTGATGTAGGAATTACAGGTCAAATTATTTGTTTTTTTATGTTCCCCTTTTCCTTCCCATGATGTCTCTTGAAATATCAAAATAAAAATAATGATTTTTGTGTCCAGACGCAGAACCTGTGAGCTACCTACCAGCAGGATGGTGGTGGTGATGGTGGTGGTGGTGCAGGTCACCCAGGGGAGATCCAGCCCCGCCGTTGTGCTCCAGATGCAGGGTTTTGTAGTGTGACTGGGAGTGGCTGGCCTCCCCTTCCCCCTGGCTATCAGACTCGCTAGCAGGCGTTAGTTTGCCGTTTTTGCGCCTCCGGGGCTGGTACTTGTACTCCGGGTAGTCCTTCTTGTGCTGTTTCCTCAGCCTCTCCGCCTCCTCGATGAATGGCCTCTTGTCGTTCTCGTTCAGTAGCCTGGGGGGAGAAAAACAAGCAGTGACTTTAGTCTCATAAGCCGTCTGCCTTAATGTGGAAGTATTTTCTCAGCATGCGTATAAAAATTTGAAATATTTTCGCTTTCAACCCCGTGCGTAACGGATACATACAAGAAAAGATGAGGACAACAGGGTTAGCGCCATTTAGGCCGCTATAAATCTAAGTTTAGTGCATGTTATACATCATAGAAAAGAAACGCAACAATAGAAAACAAGTTGGTTTCTGTTTCTAGGTGTTTTACTTGTTTTTAATCACAAATTTGAGCTCATTTTTGACATGTTCAGTACATCCCCACGTACCCTATCCTTTACGCACAGACTACACAGGAAATGTGCCACTGTATGGCCACACTGTTCTTTTACTGGGACAGTCGCCCCATACAAACCTCCACAGTTTGCCCAGGGTTTTGCTGAGCTCCGCGTTGTGCAGGTGAGGGTACTGGTCGGCCAGTTTCCTCCTCGCCGCTTGCGCCCACACCATGAACGCGTTCATGGGCCTCTTTACGTGGGGTTTCGCTTTGTTTCCGTTGTTTACGCGCACCGGCATAGGCACTAGTGTCCAGTCATATCCGTCCAGCACCTGACTGACCGCCTCCCTGATGCCGATCGGGAAGCGATCGTCCTCTTCCTCTGATTTGACTCCGGATCTGCCTCCATCGTCTCCGCTGCCATCCGCGACACACAGCGCGGCCAGCTGCGGCGGCGGTCCGTTCAGAGGGGAGTCCTGGCCGTGTGGCGCTCCGGGCTGAGTCGGTGACAGTGAGTGACCGTCGTCTGACCCTCCCGGACTCAGTTCCGCCTCAGACAGGCTGTGCTCCTCGCCAGACATTTTGTTTCAGTTTTAGCAAACGGCAAGACAACCCTCGAATACAAAATTTGTTTCAGAGAGAGTCCAAACTATTCAGTGCAATTCAGTCGTTTTAATTGAATAAGACGCCTGGAGTCTACGACGGTCCCAGTTATTGCAGACTTTTCTCAGGCAAAGCCATACTGCTGCGTAAAAGTGTCCAAAACCTTCCACCGCTGGCTGGAAATCCGTTTCAGCAAAATCAGTTACACCTAAAATCATACCAAGTACAACAGAAGCATTTCAGTATCAGTAAAGTTCACACATGCAGAAAATTGTCAATTTTGTTTTCCTGCGAATTGAACATGGCTTGTCAAGAATTTTATCGGACTAAATGTGACAATATACCTACCAAAACTGCATATCTAGCTAATATAATGATGATGCTAACAATAATAATAATAATAAAACAATAATAATAAAAATGTTATTTGGACGAAAGGAGCGCTTCCAGAAGAATAATATTCCGCCCATAGAATAATTTAATTAAAGCCAAATTAACGCCCAAACTCTCCCAATTTAAAAAATAGGAATACACCTGACACATAAATACCGATATTAAACATTCCGTTGTATCTTATAAATTTCGTTTGTTTAAAAAAAAAAAAAAAAAAAAAAAATTGCATAACTTACCAGTTTAGATGTCCAGTGGTTCAACATGGGAGTGTGTGTGGCTGACTGTAGAGCCGATGAATGGCTGCTCTGTGTGGCAACACCGGAGCTTAAAGAGCGCCTTGTGAGAAGGACTGGGAGAAAAAAAAGTGATTGAAAGTGGAAAACATTCCCAGAGAGGCAGCATTCCAGCACACAATCAGCCCCGCCCCCAGGCACCACGCCGCGCCCCGATTGGTCCTCTAATTATCCCCCTGCGCTCTGATTGGCCGGCAGCAGCACACAGTTAATGCTCGTCTGTCCGTCGTGGCAACATTTCCAACAGAGAAGAGGTGAGATTTTACATCGGAGTGGCTTAAATGACTCTACAGTGCGGCCATTTAGTGGCAGGAGAAGGCCAGCTTTGTTGGACGTGTTGACATGTTATATCAAACAAATAAACAATCATGAGCAGAGTTATTGCCTCCTGTGGTCACGTTCCTCGAAAAAAAGGAAAAAGAAAAAAAAAAAATCACCTCTGATTTGTAAAGTTCAGCGCTGATTGAACCTGATTCAGGAAATCAGGCTTACAAGTTTGAGTTACATTCTTTAAAACGTAAAAACATTTGGCAAATCTTTATCAGGGAGACGTACGTTCAGTAAATAAATAGCCAACTAGATCATGTTTTTAAAAGTGAAGACAAGAAAATAATTTAAGATAATTCACCAAGTATATGAGAATGGCCATATTTGGGTTAGTGAGCAATAATGTCATAAAATCAGTGATAATTAATCCGGTATGAACATGTTTTATATCTGACCAAATCTCTGAACACATTATAATCTTAACAAAAAAAAAAAAAACAAAACAAAACAAAAAAAAAACAAGATAAACGTATCCATTCTCATTAACTATGGCCTGCAAGCACGATGAATTAAATCATCAGTTAATGCAACTTAAAGAAAAAAAAAAAACAAGAAAAATAAAGACGAAATTAGAAACGACAGAGTAACTTCAGCAAAAATTAACAAATGTGCTGACAAATATTCACTCCAACCAATAATATTTTTGTGTAATGATACAAGCCTTCTCAACACGCTCCCGGAAGAGTATTGATGTATTGATTGTCGTTAAAAAGCTACATGTGAAACCAGCAAGACCACTGTGCTCAGGTTCAGTGGTGCAGCTGGTCTGTTGAAGAGGGACGCTGATCTACAGCACAATGCACTGTAAGGTAAAGACAGCACATCGCCTCTGATAGATTATTTAGTGACTGATATCACTCTACAAAATGTTTCAATGGTACAATTGTGTTTACTGTCTATGTATGTGTGTGTATGTATCTGTGTATTATATCTTCTCATCAATCATGTTCTGCATTGAATGAAACGCATGATATTGCAGAGTTGCTGCATTAGCACACTTAGAAAAGTGTCCCACTTTGCCTGACAAACCTGGCACAGTCCACTTTATAGGACTTGTAAAAAAACAAATGATGATATTGTTTTTGTTTGTTTGTTTGTTTTTAAATGTGATCAGAAACAACTAGACTTTCAGTATAATACTCATTTTCCCTGAACAGATGCAAGCCAGTCTCTCTTTGACTTCAAGCTGCGCCCACAATGATGATGTCACACAGATAAAAAATGACTCCTGAGTAACAGGTAGTGTTGTTGCAAGGGTTTAGGATAAAAAAGCCATTCGTTCCATTAAATAAAATGGACAAAAAAAAACAAAACAAAAAACAAAACAAACCAAAAAAAAAAGCCTTAAAGGTCCCACTACCGCTGTTAGTCATTTTAGACATTGTTTCAGAAATCACCAGTCTGACATTAAAGACCATATCAACTTTAACCTTGTTTTTAACATCATATCTTAAATGTGATTCAGTGTATACTTGTTTCATTACAGCATTATCAGTATTAATTTATCAACAATTATTTAATTAAACTGTTCTCTGAATAAAAACCTCTGGACGAATTGGCTAAAATGGAGGCTGGAAACATGCAAACACTTTATAAAGAGGAACACATATTCACCATTAACTGGTTGCTTATTAGCATGTATGTTAGTTGCATATTGGTTCTTTGTTAGTCATTATAAAGCAGCTATTAGTGCTTTATTCAGGGAGTTAGGGGTATTAATGGTTAGGGTTAGGTTATTACAATAACTCCCTTACTTCCTATCAATAAGCAGCAATTCGGAGGTTGAGAGAAAACTCTTAGTTAATGGTCTAGCAGCTGCGGAATAAGGCATCAATAAGTGCTTTATAATGACTAATAAAGAATCAACATGCAACTAAAGCCCATCCTTCCTACTAACTAACTAACTAACTAACTTAATATAAAGTGTTGCCAATCAAACTACTGTAAATACTCAGGTGGCTCATCGACACTGGCACACCCTTGAATTCACTTTTTCTTGATCAGTCAATCTAAGACTGTGTTTCCTCATGTTTCTTGCCCTTAAAACAAGACTGCAGCAGTGGAAAAGGTTGCTTTAGTCAGTACATGCTTGAAGGCCATGATTTGTGCCGTTACAGCAGGGCCTGATGGGGAAAGAGACAACTGACTGAGCAGCATCTGATGCGCACCCGGACACACACACACACACACACACACACACACACACACACACACACACACACACACACACACACACACACACACAATGAATGCAACAATAACCCCAGTGTGTCCGTTGCCTCTCATGTTGAGCCTGACTCTCAGTTTTCTCCCCCTCTCTCTCTCTCCTCTCTCTTTGCTCTCTTTGTCTCCATCTCAGGTGAATTGTAGCCATGTGATCAAACGCCCAAGCCTCTATCCATTAACCCTCGTAAATGAAAAAAATGGGGAACAAAAAGCAGTTTTGTGCTGCAAACATGGAAAAAAATGATAACAGAGAGCGATGTGTGCGTCTTTCTCCCCTTATGTCCGAGCATAGACACTAGTGGCGCACACAGAAAATACTCTGCAGCAGACGGGACACATGGATCTCCCTGTTCCTCCCGCTCCGACACTTTTCTGTCTCTAAATGCTCCACAGCACCTGGATTTGGGCGTCGGAGGTGCTGATGGTAGGGGGGCTGTGTTTGGGGATGAAGGGGGTGACGGGTTGGTGGTGGGAGGGTGGGAGACACCTTCATGCTGCACCCCACCGACCAAGCAGCAGCACTGGGATCCTGCATGAGGCCTCCGGGGCTTGCGAAGTGAGTGTTTGTCTGTGAGCTGCCGGCTGACATGAGGGAGATTGTTGCTTGTTGTTTTGCAGGAAAGTGTTTAAAAAAAAAAAAAAAAAGTGCGCGTCGTTTCTGCGCCTTGGAGGAAACTGCGGTTTTACGGAGGATGTTTAGTTAGCGCGGCCAGATGTGCGTGGGCCCCCAGGGAGTCAGACAGACTGTCAGACAGAGCAACATGTTTTATTTTTATCTTCAGAGTGTGTCCTTGCTGAATTTAATCATTTAAATGTCCCCTTAATGCGTTGGCAATATTGCATTTAATGTGCAGGATAGTGCGTTAAAAAGCTATACTACTTCTTATATTCTGCGTCTTATTAATAACTTCAGCACACATGGCGTTAAGTATCTTTACATGAGCAATGTGTTACAATGACTACCGATTCAGTGCAGACTTGTGGAAGACTTAACAATTGTTACTTACCGTGGTGCTTATTCATATGACTGTAAACTTTCTACCAGGCATGGAGCGCTTTAGTATCATATTCAATCAGTTTTTCTTTTAGTGATATTGATAATTAAAGGAAGCTTATCGAAAAAGAGATTTAGAAAATGATGTGTTTTAACCAGCATTTTTTTTTTCTACTGAAACAGTCTTTCAGGATGAAAACAATAATATGCAGCTTCTGTTCATAATATGTATCCAGACCAAATCTTTTTTTCTTTTCTCATTATTATTTGTGCTTAAATATTTGAGACTGAGACAAAATAATCAAACGAACTTTTAAAACCTTTTGCCATTCAAAAATCAAATCTGTAACTATAAGCTAAGTTATAAGTTATATCGTGTATGCGTTTCTTTATATTATTCATGTGCTTATTAAAGCCTTTAATAATGGAGCAACCTGAACGAGGCAGAGCGTCGTGGCCTTTAGAATATTATCTAAACGCGATGTCCGATGTTTAATAAGTCCCGTCCATTATTTTAAAAAATCAGCTATTTTAGGCCTTTATATTAAAATGTGTTTCTTCCAACGAATGGAAAGCAAAGAAAGCGGGGGGCTTTTCAGTGGTGCGTTTATGGTCCTTTTTTTCATGATTAATTCTAAATTTGCGTGACTCTTTAGGCATCAGAAAGTTGCTCACGTTATGTTTTTGTTGCTCCGAGACAAAAAAAAAAAGTTTGACTGATCTTTAAAGATGTAAATTTAGATAAATGCTGTGTGTGGTTTCTTGATCAATTTATCATTTCATCATTGTTTGCCCGCAGGTCTTCAGTTTTTCAGCCTAAAATAGTCCTAATTTCTCCCTAGTAAGCTCTGCTTTGTTTCTAATTTTCAAATATTTGCCTTTATGTACATTTCAAATGAATCATATTTTATATTATTTGTATTTCTAATCAAACATCCAACAGTTTTTCTGTCTGTATGGATATGATTCAGTGAAAAAAATGGGACAAAATGAGCAAAATGATGAACTTCAAACCTGCCAGCCTGAGTTAAATTTCAGAAAATGAGAGAGTGGATATCAAACTCCTTCAGTTTAATCTACAGAGACTTTAGTAATGATATGAGCACCAGCACTGATTTAATACAAAGGGACAAACAACTTATTTATTACCTTTATATCATTGATAACATTTACTTTTCTTGTTCTTCTTCTGAGAGCTCAAACTGACAGGCCTCAGTATGGGGCTGGTACTTTGCAGACATTCATGATCTCTGAGTGTGCATTTGAGGCTTTATAAAACTCGTTCTTTTAACCAATGAAGACTTTTTAAAAAGTATAGTATAAATATTTGCTTTGACAGGTTAGATGTCACATCTTGTTGATTAATATCTCACAGCTAAAAATCTCATTTCAAGCTCTTAGTTTCTTCTTTTCTTAAAGATACGTAGCCAACTTAGTTTATAGGAAATGAAACAACTCATTGATATTCCACCTGTGACCCAAATCTAAAGAAAGAAATATCACCTGTTCATGTCTTTAAGTTGATTCAACTCATTTGTGCACAGAAAGCAAAGCAATCTGCCGTTTTGCTTGGAATCTGCACTGCCATGCATTTCCAGACATATTAGACATCTATGTCCTGTGTGAAACTATCATGGGCCTCGGGGAAGCTGAAACTTGTTAGAAAATAGAGCTCACATGGTTGCATCAGCCCTGTGCTAACCTGCCATGTGACTGCAGTAATGGGCCTCTCCATGGCTGCACAGACCACTGGGTCACAAGAGCCCGTTTCCTGCGGCTCCTGAGGGAGAAGATGGGAGGAAAAGGTCTCATGATCGGCAGGGAGGTCAGAGATCATGATCAGCAAGGGACGGGGTCAAAGAGTCAGCCTTCAGGTGCACAAAGTCAGCCATCTTTCATGTGTGATCGGGATGAAATTGAGTCAGTGAGTTTGAGGCAGATACATCTATTTCTGAAGAATATTTTGCTGCAGATGTTTTCAGGTAGAAATGATCAGGTGGTGGAAGGACAGAGAAGGTAGGCGAGGAAAGAAAGAGAGGACGCCCTTTTGCTTTGGCCTAAATACTTGAACAGCTCCCAGGGGAAATTCCTGAAATCTGACGATGGATGGAGAGAAAAAGGTTAAGAAAGAGAGAGAAACGGAAAGATGCAGATAGTGTGAGAGAGAGTGTGAGAGGGATGCAGATAAGGGAGGCATGCACAGCGGTCAAATATTCACATGCTGGGTCACATTCTGCATTAAACTGATGCATAATTGGTGGAAAACATTCATTCTCATGTCAATGGGCACATTGGGGCTGAAAAGAATGGTGTCACTTGTTCCGAAAGATGACGAACTCAACAAAAGGATCTTAAATTATGTGTCAGAAATGGGGCAGACGCATGTTTTCTTCCTTCCGAGCTTCAGATTTCATTCCAAAATGCTTAATTGAAATAGGCCATTTAAAATTAGTTTATCTGCAGATACAAGTGCTTTTCTCATGCTTTTAGTTTCCTTTGCATTTTCTTGGTTTGTGGAAAACACTGCACTTAATTCATACAGACCATTTCCTCTCAGGGTTTGTGCGAAAAACAGTTGAGCTCAGAGCTTTTGCGTGGGGAATTCCAGCTCTGAAGCCAGACTATCAATAAAACTAAACTTCATGTGACTCAAATATTGTGACTCAAGACTTTCACACTGTACTGTACATCTCATTAATTCTCCTCAAGCCAGCCTCTGACAGCCGTCATGTTGGGACTTCTAACAGCTCACGAACACAGCTTAGTAGCTGAGAATGCAAGGAGTGGCTCTGCTTTCATTATCAAATCATGATGGGAACAAACTTGTGAACTAATTACACCAAGACCTGCAGGTGTTTTCTGGATTCATCACTGGATTTAATCCTCTTGCAGACATTGTAAGTGTTGATGATGCAGTGATATGCCTTTCATGGGGATGAATAAAAAATGATTCTGCTATCTGACCTCTGCCACTCCTTTTTTTGCCCATTTTCACCCAGTAAATTAGTGCAGCTGCACCACACTTAAATGGGTCCCCCTCTTTTTTCTCTGGGAGTGTATGTGACCGAGCATGAATCCTCTCTTTGTGCTCTGTCTGCAGTTTCCCCCCTCTATAGTTTCTTGCCTTCTTCGTCTCTTTTATTTGGGAGAGAGGGGCTTCGGTTGCGATGGCGGCAGCACTGGTGAGGTGGTGGTAGCGATGGTGGTGGCGGCAGCAGGGAAGAGGGGGGAGCGGGTAACTTGTTGGACCACATTCCTGTGCAGCTGTGGAGGCTGGTGCAGGGTGGGGGGTGGAGGGCAGAGCAGGATCATCATTGCATTGCAGGGCATCATGAATGGCTTATTGTTCGGTGGTTTGCTGTGTCCGCATCTCTTTGCTACAACTGCAGCCTGAGAGAGAAATGGAGGAAGAGAAAATGACCAGCAGAGAGATAAAGACAGACATTTAGATTTGTATTTGTAGCACTGATGGGAAAGAGAGATGAAAAGCTAAAGCAGGAGTATGAGATTGAAGCCTGAGAAAAAGCCAGATTTTGACCTCATATTTGTGCCCCTGACTCAGATGCAGGAGGATGTTGAAATGTGGTGATGGTGATGATGATGAAGATGGGGATGAGGGTGACATGGACAAAGGTGGCATTCATATTGTGACTCCATGACGATTTTGCCCCCTCATACGTGCCAGCACTCCGTTTAGTCATGCAAATGTGTTGGCTGTTATGACACTTAGAATTCTTGCCCTCTACAGACGTGCAAAGACAAGATCAGCAGTTGGAAATGTTTCCTCTCTTCATTGTAAGAACATGAGATTGAATTTACAAATGTGATATTATATGATACTGTGCTTTTATACTTGTGGAAACATGATTATTGTACATTTTCAGACCATTCTGAGTCACTGTTTTTGTCTTATGTCTTGCTTGTATTGTTTGTAATTACTGTCTGCATGTGATTCTTTTTCAAAACATTAAAATAAACAAAAGTAACGTGAAACAAGAGTAGACTGTGAATATATGAATCCAGGTGAGCCCCAGGCCTTCAATCAGCATCCAGCTGAGCAGCTGAGCCTTTACCTATTCTCCATATGAGAGGCTGCAGACAGCTTCAGTTAAAACCTGAACACTTTTTATATCTTTGATTTTTTTTCTTTTCTTTTTTGGATTTATCAATTCGTTGTTTAGTGTATGGATTGTCAAAAAAAAAAAGAAAAATGTGCAGCAAAACCCTGAGAGTTGACATCTTCACATGTGTTTTGTGTGACTGACAGTTGAACACCCAAACATATTTAGTTTAAAATGACATGTGACAAAGAAAAACAGCAAATCCTCTCATTTCAGAGGCTGGAGCCAGAGAATATTATACATTATTATCACAATTTCTGCTTAAAAAATGACAATTCATTGATTATCAAAATAGTTGTTTTTCTGTCAGTTGATTCATTGATAAATTGTCTGCTGGCATCACTGACTTATGCCTGCTTCTTCTGTACTTATTGTGAAGTCTTTGCCAGAAAACATCAGCAATAGAGTATGTGCTGAACTGGTTCGACATGAACAGTTGTTTATGAGTATTTTCTATTTTACTTTGTTGGACCTTGGATCTTTGCAAAGCATCTTAAAACTAATTTGTTTACTCTGATTCTCCTTGATTTTATATGTTACCCTTTCTGCCTTTTTGAATCTATCTTTCCCCTTTTCTTCCTCCTGCAAAGCACCTTTTAAACTTGAGGCACAGGAACACAGCCAAATGCACCCATTATGAAAAGAGTTGTACTGTACACTGCCCTCCAAATTTATGACAATTGTAAAATGAAAATAACTTTGATGTACCGTATCTTATTTGCTATTATCATATTTCTCTGGCGTTAACTGATATAAAACCACAAATAAAGTAATATTTTTTTATGAAAACAAAAACATCTGTGTGTTGATTTTAAAAACAGCATTTAAAATGTATCAGGGACAATAACTCAAATCTGGATTTAACAAGGATTTTTTTTTTTAATGAGAAGGAGGGACGAGAGAAGGGAGAAAGTAGCACAGACTTTCCAATCATGAGTTCTCCTCAGAACATGTAATTAGTCTGTGTGAACGCAGGAGAAAGAGGGAGAGAGCCTGAGGGGTCTGAGGAAAAGATGTCTACATGAAAGAGCCCGTTGTTGTCAGAGCAGAGGGTGAGATAAAAGGCAACAAGACAGAAAGATGGATAGGATATTTGAGAGCAGAGAGTGAGAAATATGGTCATATATGACCTTACGTTTGATTTCTTTTTAGTCAATTGTTTCTTTGAAGACATGAACGAATATGAGCAACCTAATTGTTCCATACTGTGATGACATCAGACAAATGTATGTCACAGAGCTTGGAAAGGACAGAGAGATGTTCCATTTGTCCTATTCACAGAGAAATTGTGAATACAGAAAAGCTGCTGGGCCAACAGATAGAGAGGAGCACAGACAGGTGTTCAAGCTCACAAACACCCCGAGCAGACAGACGGATGTGTGAGCAGACAGACAGACAGACAGACAGACAGACAGACAGACAGACAGACAGACAGACAGACAGACAGACAGACAGACAGACAGAGACAGACAGACGGGCAAGTGGAGGGCATGGAATAATCTGATTTGAAGTCAGCATAATGCATTTGGCTCAGTGGGCTGCTCATGATGGTCTCATAGCCAATACAAAATTCAGAAACCTCTGTAAGATGTGGCGTTAAAGTTGTTGTAAAAAAAGATGTAATAAAAAAATGTTTCGTTTTTTTTTTAAAAAGTTGCTGTTTAAAAAATGTTAGCAAGCTGAATTTGAATTGTACATCCTGAATTTCAATCCTATTAATTTTCAAGATGCCAACATCCAGCGGGACTACAAGCAAACTTTGCCATGGTTGCAACTCAATAAAAAAGCAGAGCTGATTCTGCCTAAAAACATACAAGCAAACCAGTCTTGGGAGCACAGTTTAAACAAATACAAATTGCAGCAGTTAATTTCACTTAATCAGGGCTGGATTAATCTACTGTGTTGTCAATAATATGATGCATGTTTTCCCACTCTTCTGTTTTTCTGTGCTGAAATGCTGTTGTATCTGGGCCCAGATGTGCTGTGTGATAATTTGATTAAACACATTATTGTAATTGAGGAAAGTGCAACATGTAAGTACAAAACTGAAATGATGAAGGGCTCGACACTGGGCCCCTCTTCAAGATAGCTTTAAGCTTTAAGAAATAGTTTGACATTTTGGAGAACCTGCTCATTTCTTCTCATGCAGAGACTAAGATGAGAAGACTGAAACGACTCTTATCATGTCAATTGATATTGTTAGTGTTGCATGTTTCAAAGTCCAAATGGTGATTAAGCCATACACTACATAAAAATATGCATCATTAATAAAGTATTTTGGGGAGCATTTTTGCCTTTATTTGATAACAAACAATTAGAGAAATGACTGGAAATGATGGGAGACAGAGGAGTGTTGACTTTCAACGAAGGTCTCACCCAAGACTCAAACCAGGGACACTGGAACTACAAGCTCAGCATCTCAGTCACCTAGACGAGCAGGACATTAATGTTTTATTTGAATAAAAACCACAAGCCACAGATTAGCTATCAAAATGTGACTGATTGTGAGGATTATAGCCTGTAATAGAAATCCAAGATAAAGAGGTCAGACAGCCAGAAGAAGCAGCAGACAGACAGAAGTATCTGGAAGATGTTTGCCCTGTGGTAGTCCCCGGCCTGGTTCAGTCAGGCCTCCTGTGATGAGCTGAGCTGTGGTGAGCAGCACACAATGCTCCTCTGTCCCCCAGCGAGCTGCTTCACAGCTCCACAACACACAACAGCTCATTATGGGACCAAAGATCCCGGAGCCACAGCTCCCAGTGCCTAAATACTGTCCCCTGCTGAGCACACACACTGTCACCAGCTCTGGTCACACAGCCTGGGGCCACAAACAGCCAGTAAGGCCAGAGAGGGCACGGAGATATATAGGGTGTCACACACATGAAAGCACACGCACACACTCACACACTTAACCTACATGAAGATGAACACACACCACCTTATTAGGCCAGATCTTAGTCAGCCATTAGCAGCCTTAATAGAGGTCACAGAGGTCACCCAGCTGCTCTCTCTCGTGGACACTGATGACAGGAGGGTGTGATGGTCCAGTTAATTAACCAGCATCAGACAGCTACCAGGGAGAAAAGGATGGGATGACAGCAGGGCCAGAGGTAGATTGCACAGAGGGGAAATGGCTTGTTAGGGTGGACAGGAGGTGGCATTTAACCAAATCAAAGATCAGCTGATTAGATTGCAGGAAAAGAAAATGATGGAGATAGTGCCCCTCTGACTATCATTCACAGTGATTCGACAAAAGATGTTGTCACCTTGTTTGGTCTTGTGAGGATTGTAAATATTCAAGAGAGCAAAAAAAGAGCAGCAGGAGCTAATTAGAGCATGACATCACCCTATCAATTATGTTAATGAGGAACAACAGCTCAGGCATGAAGCGGTGAATTTCAGTCTCAGCACTGGCACTTACTTTGTGGAGGTGTAGCGTTCCTCCCGTTAACTTCTTCTACGTCCACAAGTATGCATAGTAGAAATACTGCAAAGACACTGTCCTTAAAGCATAGGTTTGTCTTTGTCTTTTTTAAGACAGACTTGAAGAAATGTGAACTTATCCTTAACAAAGTGTAAAATCTGAATAAATACCTGTTGTTAGACTAGAATTGTAGTTTAATTTGATGAAATTAAACAGTTGTTTGGGTTTATATTCTAAAGCAGTGCGTCCCAACTGCCTTTTCACATATTCATATGTCTATGTTTTTTTACCCTCTAAACCTTTCAAATTGTTTAAAAGGTGAAAATGGGAGAGACTATTTATAGTTTTTTCTATGAAGAAATGAGGAAAAACACACACCTACCACATAGTGAGTGGTAGAAGAAAGAACGTTGCACTTCCATCCTGGAAAAGGTAGTGCACTTCTTTTCATTCAATCAATCATCTTGTGTCCCCTTGAGGAGGCTTCAACCTCTAGTTTTGGATCGCTGTCCTGAATTACTAAGTGTTTGGGCTGATTGTCGCACCAGCTGTCCATAAACCAGCAGGGATAATTCTTGAACCTGGTGTAATTTTCATAGTTATATTTCAAACACCCTGATGCTGAATTTGGTACAAGGTAGAATAACAAATACCAACAAACCCACATAAAAATCAGTTTAGTGATCAACTATTGCTCACTGTGGTGTCACTGTTCAGCCACATGGGGGAGCTTTACAACAGCCAGAATCACTCTGTCCTCTACATTATATGCAATGCCTCCTGATGGTCGTCTCTTTTTTTTTCTTATTCCTCCCAGAGTTGTTCACCTTTCAGCCTTGTCTGACTTTGCTCGTCTGTGTGATCTGCCATTAACTTCATCTATTTCTATCTGTCCTTCACTCGCAGGGTGTTTTGAATTGAGATGCAACCAGAAAGAAATGATTGTATTTGGGTCATTGTTACACTTAGTCCTCAGGTATATCTCCATGTCAGTCTTCTAAAATCAGAATCAGAATCTGAATCAAATATACTTTATTGATGATTGATTGATGTTTTTGTTAAAGGTGCTCCTTACAAGAATATTTTAATATTATAATAGAATAATATAGAAATGGCGGCATGGTGGAGCAGCAGGTAGTGCGCGTGCCTCACAGCAAGAAGGTCACCGGTTCGATCCCCGGGTCAGGTGGAGAAACTGTGTGAAGTTTGCATGTTCTTCCCGTGCATGCGTGGGTTCTCTCCGGGCACTCTGGCTTCCTCCCACAGACCAAAAACATGCTCACTAGGTGACTCCCCCGCCTCTCGCCCGTTGACAGCTGGGATAGGCTCCAGCCCCCCCCCCCCCAACCCCGAAAGGGATAATCGGGGTATAGAAGATGAATGAANGAAAGAACATTGCACTTCCATCCTGGAAAAGGTAGTGCACTTCTTTTCATTCAATCAATCATCTTGTGTCCCCTTGAGGAGGCTTCAACCTCTAGTTTTGGATCGCTGTCCTGAATTACTAAGTGTTTGGGCTGATTGTCGCACCAGCTGTCCATAAACCAGCAGGGATAATTCTTGAACCTGGTGTAATTTTCATAGTTATATTTCAAACATCCTGATGCTGAATTTGGTACAAGGTAGAATAACAAATACCAACAAACCCACATAAAAATCAGTTTAGTGATCAACTATTGCTCACTGTGGTGTCACTGTTCAGCCACATGGGGGAGCTTTACAACAGCCAGAATCACTCTGTCCTCTACATTATATGCAATGCCTCCTGATGGTCGTCTCTTTTTTTTTCTTATTCCTCCCAGAGTTGTTCACCTTTCAGCCTTGTCTGACTTTGCTCGTCTGTGTGATCTGCCATTAACTTCATCTATTTCTATCTGTCCTTCACTCGCAGGGTGTTTTGAATTGAGATGCAACCAGAAAGAAATGATTGTATTTGGGTCATTGTTACACTTAGTCCTCAGGTATATCTCCATGTCAGTCTTCTAAAATCAGAATCAGAATCTGAATCAAATATACTTTATTGATGATTGATTGATGTTTTTGTTAAAGGTGCTCCTTACAAGAATATTTTAATATTATAATAGAATAATATAGAAATGGCAGCATGGTGGCGCAGCATGGTGGCGCAGCAGGTAGTGCGCGTGCCTCACAGCAAGAAGGTCACCGGTTCGATCCCCGGGTCAGGTGGGGAAACTGTGTGAAGTTTGCATGTTCTTCCTGTGCATGCGTGGGTTCTCTCCGGGCACTCTGGTTTCCTCCCACAGACCAAAAACATGCTCACTAGGTGACTCCCCCGCCTCTCGCCCGTTGACAGCTGGGATAGGCTCCAGCCCCCCCCCCCCCAACCCCGAAAGGGATAATCGGGGTATAGAAGATGAATGAAGAATGAATGAATAATATAGAAATTAGAAGAGAGAGAAAAAAATATTTCTATATCAAACAATATATATATACTGAGAACTATAAGTATACACATAGAAGAAAACTAAGAAAACAAACAGGAGCAACTGCAACAGGCTGCACGCACAGTCGGCGCATGAGCACTAAAAGAGGAATTGTGAGCGGGTTAGATGGGGCTTGTGGTATTTGTCCTTGTTTTCTTGGCAAGATTAACTTGTTAAATTTGAATGTTTGGCCCCTGTTATGTCTGAGTCAGGTATAGTGGACACAGAACATTGTAGCGTCAGCCTCACTCTAGTTTGTACAATTTCTGGTCATTTTGACTTAGCAATATTAGTGGAGTATTCATGGTATTTTTTCAGGAAGTCAAAGAGACATAAGTATGATGTCAAGGGGAACTCCTGCTCTGATACTTGGTAATCTTGCATTGCCAGACCTCAAACGTCATCTCCACACTTTGTTTTAGCCCTGTGCCAGAAGCTGGAGAAAGGTCCAACTGAACCATTATCATTCTGTTGTAGGGGAAAGCAATGCTCTGGCTTGTTCTCATTTCTTTAAACCAATTACAACCACGTTGGCTGGCGTTAAACCCAGGATGCAGCGATAGGTCTACTGCACAATAGTGTCAAGGGGGAACTTGTTTAGGCGAATTAGCTAAATCCCCACAAAAGAAAAGCCCATTAAAACAATAAAAGACGTATGTCAACTATGTGTATGACATTTACTGATAAAAAGGCAAACTGAATAACTTAATGATTGGTGCTCTAGAGGTGAAGCCTGCCTGTAGTCTAGGTCTCAAGGAACTCACCAGACTGTTAAAACCACAGACAATTTAATAGCTCGATGTAATAGAGGTCTTCACGGGTCCAAAAAGTTGTTTCTCAAACATGCTAAGACCTGGAAATGTACTACCCAGAAACAAATTGGCCCTGTCTATTATTTGACAGCTGAAACACAGACCCAGGCAGGAGACCCAGACCAAATTGGCATCAATTGGATCTACCGTACCGTACCGTCTTCTCCCGCTTCATCCGGGGCCGGGTCGCGGGGGGAGCAGCCTGAGCAGGGACGTCCAAACTTCCCTCTCCCTGGACACTTCCCCCAGCTCTTCCGGGGGGATCCCGAGGCGTTCCCAGGCCAGCCGCGCGACATAGTCGCGCCAGCGTGTCCTGGGTCTTCCCCGGGGCCTCCTCCCGGTGGGACATGCCTGGAACACCTCCCTTGGGAGGCGTCCAGGGGGCATCCTGTATAGATGCCCGAGCCACCTCAGCTGACTCCTCTCGATGTGGAGGAGCAGCGGCTCTACTCTGAGCTCCTCCCGGGTGACAGAGCTCCTCACCCTATCTCTAAGGGAGCGCCCTGCCACCCTGCGGAGGAAACTCATTTCAGCCGCTTGTATCCGGGACCTCGTTCTTTCGGTCATGACCCAAAGTTCATGACCATAGGTGAGGGTAGGAACATAGATTGACCGGTAAATCGAGAGCTTCGCCTTTCGGCTCAGCTCCTTCTTCACCACGACAGACCGGTACAACGACCGCATTACTGCTGCCGCTGCACCGATCCGCCTGTCAATCTCACGCTCCATCCTTCCCTCACTCGTGAACAGGATCCCGAGATACTTAAACTCCTCCACTTGAGGCAGGAACTCTCCCCCAACCTGGAGGGAGCAAGCCACCTTTTTCCGGTCGAGAACCATGGCCTCGGACTTGGAGGTGCTGACTCTCATCCCAGCTGCTTCACACTCGGCTGCGAACCGCCCCAGTGCATGCTGAAGGTCCTGGCCCGATGGAGCCAACAAGACAACATCATCCGCAAAAAGCAGAGACGAAATCTGCCGGCTCCCGAACTGAACCCCCTCCGGCCCCTGGCTGCGCCTAGAAATTCTGTCCATAAAAATAATGAACAGAACCGGTGACAAAGGGCAGCCCTGCCGGAGTCCAACGTGCACCGGGAACAGGTCCGACTTACTGCCGGCAATGCGGACCAAGCTCCTGCTCCGGTTGTACAGGGACTGTACAGCCCTCAACAGAGAGCCTCCGACCCCATACTCCCGGAGCACCTCCCACAGAATGACTCGAGGGACACGGTCGAAAGCCTTCTCCAAGTCCACAAAACACATGTGGACTGGTTGGGCAAACTCCCATGAACCCTCAAGCACCCTGTGGAGGGTATAGAGCTGGTCCAGTGTTCCACGGCCGGGACGAAAACTGCATTGTTCCTCCTGAATCCGAGGTTCGACTATCGGCCGGATTCTCCTCTCCAGTACCCTGGAATAGACTTTCCCAGGGAGGCTGAGGAGTGTGATCCCCCGATAGTTGGAACACACCCTCCGGTCCCCCTTTTTAAAAAGAGGGACCACCACCCCAGTCTGCCAGTCCAGAGGCACTGTCCCCGACTGCCACGCGATGTTGCAGAGGCGTGTCAACCAAGACAGTCCTACAACATCCAGAGACTTAAGGTACTCAGGGCGGATCTCATCCACCCCCGGTGCTCTGCCACCGAGGAGCTTGCAGACTGCCTCAGTGACTTCAGCCCCGGTGATGGATGCACCGACCCCCGGGTCCCCAGTCTCTGCTTCCTCTAGGGAAGACATGACAGTGGGATTGAGGAGATCCTCGAAGTATTCCTTCCACCGCCCGACAATATCCCCAGTTGAGGTCAACAGCTCCCTGCCCTCACTGTAAACAGTGTTGACAGCAAGCTGCTTCCCCTTCCTGAGGCGCCGAACGGTTTGCCAGAATTTCTTCGAGGCCGACCGGTAGTCCTCCTCCATGGCCTCCCCGAACTCCTCCCAGACCCGAGTTTTTGCTTCTACAACCGCCCGGGCTGCCGCACGCTTGGCCCGCCGATACCCGTCAGCTGCCTCAGGAGTCCCATGGGCCAACAAGGCCCGATAGGACTCCTTCTTCAGCTTGACAGCACCCCTTACTTCCGGTGTCCACCACCGGGTTCGAGGGTTGCCGCCACGACAGGCACCGGCGACTTTACGGCCGCAGCTACGGGCGGCTGCATCAACAATGGAGGTGGAGAACATGGTCCATTCGGACTCAATGTCTCCAACCTCCCTCGGAATCTGGTCGAAGCTCTCCCGGAGGCGGGAGTTGAAAGCCTCCCTGACAGCGGGTTCGGCCAGACGTTCCCAGCAGACCCTCACAGTACGTTTGGGTCTGCCAGGTCTGTCCCGCTTCCTCCCCTGCCAGCGGATCCAACTCACCACCAGGTGGTGATCAGTTGACAGCTCAGCCCCTCTCTTTACCCGAGTGTCCAAGACATACCGCCGAAGGTCAGATGATACGACTACAAAGTCGATCATTGACCTCCGGCCTAGGGTGTCCTGGTGCCACGTGCACTGATGGACACCCTTATGTTTGAACATGGTGTTCGTTATGGACAAACTGTGACTAGCACAGAAGTCCAATAACAGAACACCACTCGGGTTCAGATCGGGGAGGCCGTTCCTCCCAATCACACCCCTCCAGGTATCACTGTCGCTGCCCACGTGAGCGTTGAAGTCCCCCAGCAGAACAATGGAGTCCCCGGTTGGAGCACTTTCCAGTACCCCTCCCAGGGACTCCAAGAAGGCCGGGTACTCTACACTGCTGTTCGGCCCGTAAGCCGAAACAACAGTGAGAGACCTATCCCCGACCCGAAGGCGCAGGGAAACGACCCTCTCGCTCAGCGGGGAGAACTCCAACACATGGCGGCTGAGCTGGGGGGCTATAAGCAAGCCCACACCAGCTCGCCGCCTCTCACCGCGTGCAACTCCAGAGTAGAAGAGAGTCCAGCCTCTCTCAAGGAGTTGGGTTCCAGAGCCCAGACTGTGCGTAGAGGTGAGCCCGACTATCTCTAGCCGGTACCGCTCAACCTCACGCACTAGCTCAGGCTCTTTCCCCCCCAGCGAGGTGACATTCCATGTCCCCATAGCCAGGGTCGTCATCCAGGGTTTGGGTCGTCGGGGCCCCCGCCCACGACTGCCACCCATACCACAAGGCACCGGCCCCTTCTGAACCTTCCTGCGGGTGGTGGGCCTACGGGAAGGCGGGCCCACGTCGCTCGTTCGGGCTGCGCCCGGCCGGGTCCCGTGGGCAAAGACCCGGCCACCAGGCGCTCGCCTGCGAGCCCCAACCCCAGGCCTGGCTCCAGGGTGGGGCCCCGGTAACGCCGATCCGGGCGACGTACGCGTCCTTGGTTGACCGTCTTTCATAGGGGCTTCTGAACCGCTCTTAGTCTGACCCGTCACCTAGAGCCTGTTTGCCTTGGGAGACCCTACCAGGGGCATCAAGCCCCGGACAACATAGCCTCTAGGATCATTCGGGTACTCAAACTCCTCCACCACGATAAGGTGGCGGTTCAAGGAGGAGATCAATTGGATCTGTGTCACAAAACTTTGTGTCTTATCTAATGTTAGGTTTGTAGCCTTCTCCCCTGTGCCTGCCTATAGTACATAATCCATCCTCCTAGCCAAGACAGTTGGTAAATTGCGTGCATGTTTTCTGTTATTCTGCTCTTGCTGATTCAAACAGCACAGATAATCAGCTTGTTACTTCAGCTCAAAAGCGAAAGAATGATGGCTTGGTCTATTTTCCCTTTTGAACTATAATAATGATGGCTTGTTCTTTGCCACAGCTTCTCAAGTTAGCACTGCTAACCTGCTATCATCTGTGCTCAAGCGTCTGAGCTTGGAGCGTGGACAGGGCTGTAATCGGAAGAACAGAGAAAAAAAAACTGCCCTAACTATATTGGAAAGTAATATGTTTATGAAGGACCACATCACTATGACAAAGGAGCTGATTATTGAACTGTTTGTGCATTTGCCCCAAACAACCAATGCAGCTACTGTAAGCTAACTAGCACCAAACGTAATAACTGTATCGGTGGGAATGTGCCTGTGTGTTTGTGTTCAGCTCAGCCTCTGAAACTCCGGTTCTTCCTGTTATTTCACCTCAGTCTCTCTCCTTTTCCCCCCCATGCCATTTATGAGACAGATTCATTAAGCCGCAGCATACGTGTGAATTGTTGCTCAAGTTGACACATTTTCAACTGAGCAGGATGCGCCACCAAGGGTGTATTTGCTTAATCGCATCTTTCCATAGACTCTGTATGCAATTCTGTATGAATACCCAGTTTGAACTACAAAGGGCAGACCACAAGAAAATCTGGTATCTCCTCGATAATGTGGAACCGAACTGATATTGTGCTTGAGTGGTGCACACTCCCTTACAAATGACCCACAGTGCTAAGAACCATGGCTGTGGCTTTGAGCTAAATGCTTACTTCAACATGCTAACATGTTTACACTAACAATGTTAACATGCTGATGTTTACCAAGTGTAATGTTGTTGATGCTCACCCTCTCAAGTGTGTTAGAATTAAACTAACAATCACTCTACTTCTAAGCAGAGTTGAGGCAGATGGGATTGTCATTAGGTTTGTGGGTATTGGACAACTTTTGGCCCAATGATGATACTAGCCGAAAACAAAGGAATGTTGAAAGTTACCACAATTCATCCTGAGGGGAACTTGTATGTTTCTACCAAATTTCATGGCAGTCCATCCAAAAGCTGTATTCCAACAACATTTCATTCAAAAGCACAAAAGCCAACATTGTGCTGTCTGTAGATGAAAAGGATTCACCAAAGTCATTTTGATCTGCAAATTATGATTGTCTGTAGAAATTTTCATGACAATCCATCCAATATTTGTTAAGATATTTCAGTCCAGACCCAAAGTACTGAACCAACCAGTCAACCAAGCAACAGACTGCTTGCATTGCTAAAAATGAGTGAAACACAGTGTACTCAGGGCTTTTGGAACCGCTGGAGGCCTGGGGCCTCGGAGCAGTCGCCTGCTTTGCTTTTTAGAGATAAAGAGCAACCACTAATGCTTTGATCCAAAGACAAATAAGATGTTTGTGATCTCATCTCAGTAGACGCAGGTGGTAATTAGCATGGATGGACTGTGACACCGGTGAAAAAATGTGCAATAGAAATTCAACAGAGACAATTCAA
This sequence comes from Chaetodon trifasciatus, assembly GCA_037975065.1. Taxonomy (NCBI): domain Eukaryota; kingdom Metazoa; phylum Chordata; class Actinopteri; order Chaetodontiformes; family Chaetodontidae; genus Chaetodon; species Chaetodon trifasciatus. Next base: position 777,029 of record JBBMOE010000076.1, read on the forward strand.
ACATTAACAGTATATACTGTTTTTTATTTGGTGCTTTATTCATACAAAACAACACACTGTTGCAAAGTGTTTGAATCTATTGATAAAAGTAAGAATAAAGTGCTTTTTCACAATCTGTAGCCTACATGTTTGACTAACCATTTGAATTCTCTTTCATAGTTCAGGATTTAGTTTATCTGAACTTGTTGTCTATCATGGAAAAAAAAACTGATAAATTTAAAACAAAATAGCTTATTTATTAAGTGTGAAAAGTAATAGAACTCAGGCAGGAAGACAGAAGTTCAAAATACAGAAATAATTTATTTTTACACAGAGAAAATTAGTGTGTTGACATTGACCATTTGCATCATGCTTCCTTTAACATGAATAGATTTTTCTCTCATTACATTTATCTGTATATGATGCATAAAATAAAAGCATATCATATATACAAAAACTGAATGGAAATCAAGAACAAAATGCTTGACTTAACTGTAGATCATATATTGTCATATTGAATAAAACAAGGAAGCAAAAAGGTACCTCGTTATAAGATACCTCATGATTTGAGAGAAATACCTGGTCACCATGTTTAAAAGTAGATGAGCTGTGTATTGTCTAGACACTGATGTTACAACTGAAAGTGTACAATACCTGAAACCAGAGCAACTTATGACCTAAAGCTGAGTGAATTTTTTGACGGCTGCAAAAATATCCCTCTCTTCCACCAGCATTTACAGTTTAAATTGTGTCCTCCGCATTTTATTTTTTACACTAGTTCAATACTTTAGTTGGATGCACACAGACAAAGAGAGGAAACAAATGGAAGGGCAGCCATTACCATTGATTAAACTCCTGACTCTCTGCTGATGTATAAAGGTAGAGTTGGCTGTAGTCTGTCAAGGTTGATCTGATTCTCTGAGTCCAGAACACACAGCATCTCCACCGTCTGCTCCTCCACAAATGTCTCTTTGAAACCCAGGTGAATGTCATCTCTCATATTTACCTCTCTCTCACTTCTTACATTTAGGCTCCCCACCTCCTCTTTCACATCACCCTCATCCTCGTCATCCCCACAGCACAGAGCTACCTCATTCTCGTAGCAGAAAGCACTGGGGGAGTGAGGGCCCAGGAGATGGCGGGCTGCCCTTGGAGCAAATGGTGATGGAGACTGGGAGTAACTCGAACTGGAGGATGAGGACTGCCTGCCATGACACATCATCTGGCTCAGTTCCCTGGCACTGCACTGAGGTGTAGATGGCACTTCGTAGGTCTTATGGAACCGGGAATAGTCCACATGGTAGCGGTCACTCTTCTCAAAGACCACAGGCTCAAAGCGGTGACCCCACATGATCTCCTTGGCCAAGTAGGAGCTACGGGCCTGCGTGGTCATAGCTGTGGCCTCCACCATCCCCTCCAGGATGACCACAATCTCAAAGTCCTCCTTTTGCAGGTCTGCGCGGCTCAGGTTATACAGAGGACTGGTCTTGTTAATCTCGTGGACCACCACAAGTGGTGACACCAGAAACAGCCGATCCAGCCCGTCGTCATAGCCGACATCAATGTCTGTTTGCTCCAAAGGGAGGTACTCACCCTCCGCCGTCACGTGCGGCTTAATGAGCTGAGCACGCACATGTGCTTCGACAATGTGGCTCTTGCGCATGTTCCCCAGGCGCCACATGAGGCACAGCTTACCATCTCTTAGAGCAATGACAGCATTGTGCGAGAACAGCAAGGTCTGTGCCCGCTTCTTTGGCCGCACCATCTTTGCCATGATGGTGCCGATCATGAAGGAGTCAATAATGCAGCCCACAATGGACTGGACCACCACAGTCACCACAGCAACTGGGCACTCTTCAGTGACACACCGGAAACCATATCCAATGGTGGTCTGGGTCTCAATGGAGAAGAGGAACGCCCCAATGAAACCCTGGATGTGGAGAATACATGGCCGCCATTTGTCTTTTCCTTCCTCTACGTTACTTTGAGGATCTCCTTCCTTAACAGGAGTGCGAAAGTCAAAGTCTCCATGAGCAAGTGCCACTCCCCAGAAAATCAGGCCGAAGAGCAGCCAAGACAGAAGGAAGGTGGTGGTGAAAATGAGCAGCAGGTAGCGCCAGCGTATGTCCACACAGGTGGTGAAAATGTCAGCCAAGTATCGTCGTGGCTTATCCTCCATGTTGTTGAACACCACATTGCACTGACCATTTTTCTTCACAAAGCGACTGCGCAGGCGGCCAGTGCCCATGTCCAGGCCCAGACGACATGAAGGTGTTGCCCGGCAGCTGTTGTGGACGATAGGCTCATTTGTCACTCTCAAAGACAAAGCCCCTCTTCCCTCATCACTTCCTGGACAATCTCCTCCTCCTCCTTCTTCACCCCGCATGCAGGCCCCCGACAGTGTCTGCTGAGTCAGGGGACTGTGGCCATTGTGGAGCCCAAGGCTGGAGATCTTCAGGGCATCTTCATCTGTGGAAACGATGCTGTATCTGGGAGAACAGAGGGGAGAACATTAGTTCAGGGGATTTGACAGTTTCTATAGCCAATGTATGATGATATAACATTAACTACATAGCTTAAATGCTTGTCCGTATTTTTAAACGCCTTTCACATTTAACATTACAACAGCAAAAGGATCTTATGATGAGAACTAACCAATTTGTTTGCTTGTCTGAAGTGTAAAATTCCTCATATCAAATAAAGAACAGGACAGAGCCACTGACATTAGCCTAAACTCTGGTCACATCCAGGATTGGCTTCCACACAGTGGGGAAATACGACAGTGGATGCGAATAGGGCTTTTTTAAGGGTAACCTGTCAACCCACAAACCAATGTAGTTGGTTAATGATGTGCTCCTTGGCTTTAGAAGTAGCGGTTAATACAGTAGGTAGGTCAGCCACTTACCTGGACATGCTAATGTTTGAAGCTTATTTTAGCAACAAGCGAACACACTGTTTAATTCATTCTTTACACATTTGCTCTTTGGGAAAGAAACAGCCTTAGTATCTGTCAGTCTCACCACAGCTCCATGCACACTGCTTCAACATGAGGAGAAATCCAAAGCTTCACACGTCTGCACTGCCTAGTTAAGGTTGCTAAGCTATGAATAGACAGTTGTTGTTCGGGGGATGTGACATGTCTCACACATTTCCTTTTGTAAAGGGTTTATAAATTCTAACTAATGTCTTCATTAATGGTCAATAAATCATTTACCTTAAGCTTTATTGATCAGTTAGACGCTGTTTTTGAGAACAACTGTTTGGATTGCCAGGCTAAAAAATTCTTGCTGCATTAAAAGTCAAGCCATTAACAAATTCTCATGAGCTTAAGAAGAAAGTTAAAGGGTAATAAGCTATCAATTCTGAAGTTATACAAACTGATAAACTTGACGATCATGAGTTTCTCGGCAAACATTAGTAAGTCATCTGTGTGATAGTACGAATAAAGGTATTTTAGGATACTCCATCACATCTGCAGTTGGATATGTTAATAAACATTTAATAAATGGGGTTGTTGTCTAGAGAACATCAGAGGTTAAATGTTCTTTTTCAGGGTCTACCTGATGGACTATAGTGTCCATTTTTCACAACCTGGTAACGCACATGTTCTTCCAGATAATGGCTTATAATTGATCTATTAAGCAGGTAGCTAATGATTTATTGACCATTCTATTCTCTTCATAAAGGGTAACTTATTAGAGAGAAATTTATAACATTTCTAATATCTGCTTATGAAAGGACATTTTTTGTGAGAAGGAACTGAAGTAACATAAAATTTATATTCTTTAGTAAAGTTGCTGTGCCATTGACATTGTTTTTTTTCCCATCCTCTCTTACCTGTTGACTCGCACCGCTCCCATGGCACCGGTGATCATCAGGCTGTGTCTGCGAGGGCAGTAATGTAGGTTGGGGCGGGCAGTTCCAACCATTAAAGTACTGTTGCTGGACAGGGAGACAGTATGAGCTCAGATCTGTCTTGAGTTCGTTATCATTGCTGCCATCTCATGATTCATTTTCTGGAAACAAAGGGGACAAGGAGGATATTGTTTCAATGATCAGAAAGGCACAGGACTTTTTCAAAAGCAAGATAAATAAATGAATAAAAATAAATAAATAAACAAATAAAGTTTTAGATAATTCCTGGGCCAAAAAAAAAAAAAACATAAAGAAAATAAAAATGAAACCTTGGGGGCCGCTGTGCTCACACAGTAAGCTAAATGCTAACATAAACATGCTAATGTTTACTGTGGCAGGTAGTGGTCATCTTTGCTAAGCATGTTAGCATTTGGCATTTAGCATGAAACACAAAGTATAGATGAAGCTAATGGGAGGGGCATTTTGGAAGTATTTGGTCATAAACTAAAGCATTGTACAAACTGAAATTTGACCTGATGGATTGACAAGGCTCCCATTCTCCTCTCCTCCTCTCATTAAGTCGTCTTCTTTCCAAAGTTAAATAACCAAATACACGCTAGATGAAAAATGAAGGGATCAGCAAAATCATTGGAAGGTATCTTTATGGGGCACATGAATGTTTGTCCCAAATTTCATAGCAATTTATCTAATAGTTGTAGAGATATTTCAGTGTGAGCCAAAGCAGTGGACCAGCAGACAGACCAACATTGTCATCCACAGAGCCACTAGCCACTAGTGTGGCTAAAAATCAGAAAAATCAAAAATCTCTCCCAGCAAATTTTGGCCTTACCCAAATGCACGGAGCAGACCAGACAGTTTTGTGTAATGAAAGCTTATTGATTAGGTCCTTGCTAGTGGTTAGCCTTAGGGACCTTCAGGCCAACCAGGAGTGGAAAACCAGACAGGCAGTGGAAGGGACAAAGGTCTAAAAAAGAGATGAATCAGTGGTAATCTACTGTTAGAGGAACAATTGATCTGCTGTTTGGCCTGATGACAAGGTTGGAGGGTGATTTCGCTCGGCTTATTATGTCAGCAAGCTGGGGACCAGGACTACCAAAAAGCACCGGGTTGCATAACCAATAGAAGGCCAATTGCACGCGATACAAAAGGGCATTAGTGGTTTATGTTTTATTGTGCATGAATCACTTTGGCTGACATTAATTAGTTGACAGGACAGGCCTGCATTAATGAAAGGTAGTAATGGATTGTCTTGGGAAAATTTCGGACAACTGCAGTTTAAAAGCCTTTGTTCGATATCGCTGTCACATCAATAACAAGCACAAGCAAATAGAAACGCACTTAGGCACATAAACACACACATACATACAGATTTTTCTGGGATTTGGTGTCATGTAACATGGGCTGTGTGCAACCCTTGTTTGTGAAGCTTCCAGACTCTTTTTTCCTGTTACACCAAGGACAGATGTTACGTACTGGCTGCTGATTGGCTGGATGAAGGGTGATTTTCAACTGGATAATCCCAAAAGGCCAGATGATTACATCAGCTCGATAACTCCCACAGCTGGAGTAAAATGTCCTCCATGTGAAATAATGACCTTTTCTTACAGAGTTCTTGAAGACATCAGCCAGTATGCCTGGTCACGCAGGTTAGCCTCATGTCAGTGCACACAGCATTATGTTTGGGATGAGGACATCACATCATTGTCCACATGTCAGTCTGTTTGTCCCCTCTCATATCATTTCATTGTTGTTTAATATGCTGGTATTATATCCAATGTTCTATGTCTTTGTGTCACACCAAGTATTTGGTCCTCCCCACATGGAATTACATTCTCTCTCAAACAGCAAATATATATAAGATGCCTCTTCTATGAAACAAAATCAACAGTAAAAACAGCAGTTACACAATTAAATGTACTTCTGAATACTTTCAAATAACACATTAATGTGAAAATGCTGAATTACATTCTGCACACAGTGGCAGAAGAGAGAAAAGAAATGCTACAAGCCATAAAGGTTATTCTGATTTTTTTTCTAATCTTCTAGTAACTCCAACTCAGTCTTTTTGCATCACAAAATCAATTTCTGCTTTTATTTTTTTTATGAAAGCATTGTGTAGCTGCCAGTGAAGAGGACAATAGAAACCAAAATGGAACTTGTTTTACAGTCTGCTTGTATTTTGCAAAGGTGTGGTCAAAGATGACTTTTGTAGTGTGGCAGACAATAAAGTTGTATTGTACTGTATTGTATTACATTTAGCTGAGAATAAGCCATTGGCTAAAAAGATATTGCACAGTGTTACTTCTGAAGGATGATATTTAAATTTGTCATCACCAGTGTCACGCAAACAAAACTCCAAAGTCTATTAAAAGCATTAATAACAAATTGTGACATATAGCTGGTGGACGCAATAGCTAGTGTGACAAATTCTGCCTTTATGAAGCTGATTTCAGTTGCTGTTCAAATGTTAGAGATGATGTGTTCTTTTGTGTACATATTGCTCAAAATAGGGGGATACCTGTTGACAAAAAAACAAAACAAAAAAACACCACTAAACTTTATAGAAACAACAAAAACTACCATTTGTCAATGTTCATTCTTAATCTTGGATATAAGGAGTCTGATAAAGCCATCGACTCTCAATGTGCACTGAGTATTTTGGCTTTCAGGCCCCCGTGGACAAGAAGTCTTAAAAGTGGTGCTGGGTGAAGTCATGTCATGATCCACCTTCATGACAAATGAGCAGCAAAGTATCAAATGACCCATCTGTAGGATTTCTTGGCCTCTAGTGGTATGGTTGCAGATTGCAACCAACTGAATATCAAGAATATAAAAAACTATACTATATACTAAAAAAAAAAGAATATAAAGAGTCTTAAGAAAATCCATTTACATTTTTTCCATGTTCCATTTTATTTTCTCCCAAAGTCTGTGTTTTCATTTAGCTTTTTCTGAATTCTGTGTCATGTGATTTAAGCACATCATCATCAGAAAGACTGTCTAACCATGAGGTGGATGAAAAAAATTCAATTCAACAAAAGGTATTCAAAGTTTAATGAATATCAGTGAATTTGAAGTAACACATCTGCTGACGTGGTAGCACCTCAGAGAGTTTGTTGAAGTGATGAGCTCTTGCTACACACTGCCTCTCTCGATTTTAGATGTGAAAAGTAAGCAGACATCACACATATCCTTATGGGTCTTCAACTTAACTGTGTGTGTGTGTGTGTGTGTGTGTGTGTGTGTGTGTGTGTGTGTGTGGTAGAGGAGCTGTTGGTGGACACAAGCAGTGTACCCATGAATGACACCCACTGAGAATGTGTTTCTCTGAATTCAGCCTCAGCACTGTGAAAACACATTTCTAAAATTAGGGAAAACCCTGATTTTTATAAATTGCATCCACATTTGGAAAATTCCACAACATTCCTGGTTTTACAGTTAATTTAGTTTTTATTATCAAATTCTGCAGTTTGTTTCCTGCTTCACGGAGGTCATAAGGCCCTAAAAATCACATCTACTTTCTGACATTAACCTGACGAGCCAGATGGTTTTTACCATCTGGGAAGGGCACTTTCAAAAAGTACTTGGCAGGTAAGTGGATGAACCATGTGTCTGTCACTGTCTGTCACAGGCTAACTTCAACCAATCAGATCAACAAACATTATGATGTAGTAAACTCTTAGAGGAGATGAGCAAAAATATATTTTCCCCGGAGGAAAAAGCCTCCAGTGTTGTTATTTGCTCTCCTTTCAGTGAAGAAATACTCTCCAGTTCTGATATAAGTGATGCTGTACCAGCCTCTACGCTAACTCTGGAGCAGCTGCCAGTGTTGTACCACTGTGGTTTGGCCACAAACGCATTACTTGAAGCCTGGCAAGATGGAGTCTCAGATCAGGTTGTCCTGGGTGATTGAAACCAGCTACCTCATAAGACAACCGTGACACAAAATTTTATCACTATAAGTTCCACTTCACTTTCATGTTATTGTTTTAGTATCTATCAGTTGTCAAAGATCTATCTTTGTTTCCATTTTATGAAGCTGAATGTATGTTTTTAGCTGTAAATACTTTGCTGTATAAATGCTGATAAATATTTTTGTAGCCAACTGTTATTGGTATATGCCTGACTGATGTCTTTTTTTTTCCTCAGATGAAAGGAGCCCTGGGGGAGAGTGGCAGTAATTAATGTTTGATCATAGTTACTGTTTTAGCCGTCTCCATAGGAACATCTCTCCTCTCTCTCTACGGGTCTGATTCGCTGCGTGTGGTGATGGTTTACCATGTGAGACAACTTGTGAGGAGGAGGAGATGAGCCGACTGACGAGAGGAGAGGAGAGGAGAGGAGAGAGGTAAATAGGGCTCTCCCCTGAGTTAAAGAGGCTCCAAAATCTGCACCTCTACAGAGCTCTACGAATACAGATTATCTTTATTCCATGTTGAAGACTCTGAGAGGAACGCTCAGTGTCTGACGTAGCTTTTATTCAAGTACGTCAGAGCAACTAAACTGACGTATATTGCAACATAATCCTGTGGAAAAGAAAGAATGGAGGAAGCCCTTGTCAAATACCAGATTACTATGTCCCTTAATCTCCAAATCCACACAACAATACGAAAGGTGGATGGCAGTAGCTGTATGACCTGGCTTAAACCCTTTTGTAATTTGAGATGTGATTATATGGGTGGGGGGGGGTGGGGGGGTTAAGGAGAGAGAGAGAAAGGAAATACATTCATAGAATGTATGGGCTAAAATAATGGGCTTTGCAGGTGCAAGGTCCTCCATGTTGGACACGGTGTGAGGCAAGATACAGATTAAGATGAAGAGATTATGACATCAGGAGATGTTGCTACACCGTGTAATGCCATTTGCAGAAAAGTGGAAGATTTACACACACAGCAAAAGCATGAAAAACACAATCTATACTCTTTTGTTGTTGTTTTCCCTCTCCTGAGTGTAAGGCAAAGAAATGTGTGAAAATGTTGCATTTGGACATGCTATGCGTTTCAGAGGTGGTTCTTTTTTGTTTTCGTCTCTTTCTCTGTATCTCTGGACAACATGCTCCCTTAAAACCAACAGTTAAGAAGGGCCTGCGCGTCCCTCCAGACAGCACTGGGTACACACGGTGTCCTTGTCTTACACTGAGGCAAAAATAGGGACTTGTATGCGTAACAGGAGGGATTTATTTTGAGTAGAAGAACTATGGTCATCCTACATAGACACACACACACACACACACACACACACACACACACACACACACACACACACACACACACACACACACACACACACACACACAAATACTAGAATTCACAGATCATTTACAGGAATAAATGAACTATTTTCTCTTCACTGGGCAAAAACAATCTAATGCAATCGAGCATTTCTACCAACTTTTACTTCTACCACATTTCAGAGGCACATATTGTACTTTTTACATTATTTACTTATTACTGTTCAAATGAAAACCTTACATGTAAAACTGTTCAGTTCATAAAATATGATGCATTATTATTGATTAAACAAACCATATAGACAGTTATTCAAATCTGCTCCTCATTAAAAACATTAAAATACGCTTGCATATTAATGCATATGTTATAATACTCCTGTAAAACACGTATGAAGCTCTGAATTGTGACATTTTACATAAGGAGTACTTTTAGTTTTTATATTTGTAGTGTGTTAATGTTTTTACCTGTATACTCTGTGTGCATAATCTATATTTACTGAATCTCTTTTAGTTTTTATTAAGTATTGTGTAATTCCTGGTAAAAATGAAAATAGAAAACACAGTGAAACTTGAAAACTTATGCTGAAACAGAGATGGCACCAAATCAGCTTGCATCTTACAAGGTGTGGTCATAGACAAAAAATGTGTGGTGTTAAAGCTCAATACTTAAACAATTTTACTATATTAACATTTTGAAAAGCAGGGCTTACTTGTAATGGAGTATATTTATGGTGTGGTACGGCTACTTTTACTGAAGTAAAGTATCCTAATACTTCTCACACTAGTGCAAATATTAGATATATTTTCAAAGAAGCATTACATCTAATATCAGTTCAGTCTGATAAAGAACATTCTAATCTTTGGGCCATGTACTAACTGTGTTATAATAATTTAAAACCCCACAGATAAAAGTGAAGTTTCCGTTTTTGCACATGCATCAGTGCAGGAGGAAGTCTTAAATGCCGATCAATAGGTTCACACAGTGCAACCAGAAGTTATGACGGGGCAGTTTGCAAACTAAGCAGCAGCTGTGACGTGTGTTCATTTCATTGAGGCCACAGGAGCTGTCCAGTGCTGAAAATCAATCCAAAGCCTGCAGGAATAATCGACAGCTGGGAGCGCAGGGGTGGGGGTGGGTGGGGACAGGGGGGCTGAATACTACCCTAACCTTGAAAATGATTTTGGCCTTTAAAATCTTTTCCTCTATCTGTTTACACTCCTGACATTTTTTACAGTCGACTTACTCAGCCACATGAACGTTTTGTTTAAGTATTGATTGTGTTTTCTGAGTAGTTGGTTAGTTAGACCGAACAGGGACAGACAACTACAGCGGGACTTACCGCGGTGGCTCTCTGTCACTGTGCAGTTTAGAAATTTGAAGATTTAAAGTGGTCAGGAAAGTAAACAAGTTGCAGTCAAGAGTTTGTAATTCTTCATCGTAACAAAATGAAAAATGCCTTTTTTGGGTTATAAGAACATATATATCTTTTTAATCTTCCCACTTGAGCCAACAGACGTCACCATGAATCAAAACAAGACTATGACGATATAAACACTCACCTTAGTGTTACTGCAGACTGAGTCACTTGAAGACTAACATTGGTTTCATCCTCATAATAAGGTAGTTGAGTTGGTTTACTGCTGACACCGTCTGTCCTCTCTTCTCCCTTGTTTTCCTTCACTGGACAAACACCTGTTTCATAAACCTGCTCCCAGACTTCTCTTGCACAAACTTGTACATGTCCCCAGTCTGAGCTTTGTCTTGTTGCTCCATAGTCGCTGAACGGAGTCGCTGCTGCCTGCTGGTTGTGCATCTGCCCCGATCCCTGCCAGTGTGTGTGTGC